>MU545793.1:12632455-12913177 GCA_024362625.1 Silurus asotus | reverse complement strand
TATATATATATATATATATATATATAGATGAGGCTGTGTGGTATTAGGGATGGTTTGGGTGGTGATTAACACTCAAAACACTTTGCAAATCAACATTTTTTTCCTCCAAATTACAGGTGTAGGGGTTAATTAAGTAGTTATCACATTCAGTTATTTTAGCTTCAAGATATTTATTTTTCTACCTTCATCCACTTTATTTTGAAAGTGATACTTTCTAAGAAATAAGTATCAGACTGTCCAATTAAACATATTGTATTATCCTGCATCGAAGGTTTGGGGACTGACCAAAAGATCCATGTGATCCTAGGAGAGACTGCTTCACTTCACCAGGGAACCACCATGACCAAGATCCTCACATACGGCCATCCTTAAAACGTCTTACTGCGGCTGAGCATCTCACCACCGTACTGTGCTTGAAGTCTTCTGTATATATCAAGAAGCTTCATCACTACAAGCAATAACATCGTTGTCTGCCATCTTGCTAACGGTCTCTGGACTGGTCTGTGACAAGCGTGTAATACCACCACGTTAGCATCTATTTTTATACCTGCAAAACTCCCCCGTTTGACTTCCATGCCCCCTTATAGCAGGCCACCTCGAGATCCTCCACTGTAACCCATGTAAACCATATCTCCATGGAGCTCACTTTGTGCACATCTGAATTGTCATGCTGGAACAAGTTTGGGTCTCTTAAATCTATAAAAAATTCAATGCTTCTACATCCAAAGACATCGTTTGAAATTGTGTGCATTTGTATTGACAGAAATTTGCAAAAGAAACTTTTATGGCCTGGAAAATTTGGCGTCCCAGTACTTTTTTCCGTATAGTGGATTTATTAAATGAGCTATTATTTGTATCAGAAAATGTAGTGAGCTAATAAAACAGATCGAAACGCCATATTAGGATTTCCCCAGAAAATAGATTTGTCTCCATTTGAAATAATCCATTCTTAAACAGTGTGTATGATGTGTGCAAGATTGTCTATTATGAGTGAACAATTCCGAATTTCAATAATAGCTTAAATGAGCTGCCATTCAAACTCTCTCTATCCGAGCCCGATTATTTATACGCTGTTCCTCCTGCAGCTGAAATTAGACATTTGCTTCGAACCCGAATGACAAACTCGCTGTCAGTTCGCCGGAACCGAGAGATTGAGGTGGAAATAAGTGCATAGGTTTGAAATTCTTTGACGTGGGTAATCATAGACGCCTGTCACATCCTGAAAGAGTCTGCTGACACTGTTAACCCCTAACGTGAGCGCACTTCCTGTTCCGAGTCTCTCCGGAGCGCATGACAGCGTCGAAACGCTCCTGTTCTGACAAGTCCTCATAAATCACATTCGTCTCCTACTGTTGACACCTGCAGCTTTGTCCTTCACACACTTGCGCTCGTGTGCAAGAGTTTGTTGATTTCTGTGCTGAACTTCCGAGTACAAACGGTATCACTCGAGATCTTATTGTGACCACGGGGTCCGTTATGTCTTTGTTAATCAAATCAGTAAAAACAGTTTTCAAATACGGAATTTGATCACAAATGGTGGAAATTGATGGAGAACACCTGCTGAATTAAGAGGAGTGACCTAAGATGGACTGAGATGCTTAGCTACTGGTAGAAATAGCTAGTAGAACATAGAACATATATGTTCTACTAGATGGAGACCAAGAAGCTGCTTTTTACGGCTTCGCCTCTCCTCAGCGCCCCGCCCGCACGGAGCGCTTCTCCATCATACTAACTGCCAACACCTGAACCTCGTTAACCTAGCCCACTTAAGGGCCTCGGCCCCCTCAGGGGGGTTGTCCATTATTGCACATTGTGCTTCGAGAACTTCTAGAACTCTGTCTAATTTTGTTGACCGCACCTCTTTCCAGGCGTACAACGGATAATACCTTCACGCTTCGGCGTCCGTCTCGGACTGTGTGGGCCTCGCCTCTTTCAGGCGTACCGCAGATATCTCCTCAGCGCTTCGGATTCAGGTTCAGACATTGTGGACCTTGCCCCTTCAGGGCGTACCACGGATATACCTACTAGTTTCCCTTTCATCCTACTCCACTGCTGTCCTTTCCTAAATAAAACTCGCTTTACCTATTATGGCTTCCGCCTCCGTTTCTCTTTGCCTAACACTGCTAAAGAGATTACATGGAAATATGTGAAGATCCTTCTGGAATATGTAGCTAGAATAAAAAAAAAATCTGGGCTGATATTTGTTGCAAAAGATCCTACTCTTTTTAAAATTGTACCAGACAAAAAAATATATACGGTAATTTCCGGACTATTAAGCGCACCCACTGAATTTGACAAAGAGTTTTTATTTTGAACATAAACAAGCCGCACCTGTTTATAAGCCGCACCTGTCTATAAGCCTCAGGTGTCTACACTGAAACTAATGAACTTTACACAGGCTTTAATGAAGGACAGTGTCTGTTACACGGCTTGTATCTAAACAGTAGCCTACCAAGAAAGTCATTGTTCACTGTCTTCCTTCTTCCTTTCACAACAATTTCTCTCGGGAGTTTTTCTTTTGGCATCGTCGTGCGTTTCAAAATCACCATCGGTGAAGCTTTTCTCCCGATGCCGTGCAGCTCAGAACACAGGTGAAGTGTGTTTTCATGCCGGTTGTTTTCAGCGTGACGAATGATTCGCATTTCCTGTAGACAGTCCGAGTGAGCGGCAGGTCAAACTTCAGAGGAACATCATCCATATTTATGATGTGGTGCGGCCCGATTCAGTGGGAGCGCATCTGATTTAATATAAAGAGTTTCATTGGTTCACCTGAAACCCGTTCGGCAATTTCATTGGTCGGATGTTATGGGGCTCAGTTTTTTGGCTTGAAGTTTGTGAAACCGGGAAAAAACCCAGGAAAAATCCATATATTAGCCACTTCATTGTTTAAGCGTGGGGAAAAAGTAGCGGCTTATAGTCCGGAAAATACGATATACATGAGTTAACAGCAATCAATTGCATCAATAAATAAATCCCCCCCTTCTGAATCATTTTAATGGGGGAACCTTTTTAATATTGGCTCTATTTTAACGTTAGAACCCTGATAAACGGCAACAGAAAACTGTGGGAATGTGGAAAATAAATAATCACCTTTGGTAAAAAATTTTATTCCCTTCCCTAGCATATGTCAGGTCACGCACATAGCAATCTTTAATATGAAGTTTATTTTGCAAGGGGGAAGGCAAAAAAAAAAAAAACATTGTTTGAGACAGTCATTTCATTTCCGTACCTCAGCGTGTTGGTTTGGAAACGCAGACCTGCCTAGCATACTAATTCCAATCGCGACCTCTCTGAAAGGCTTTAGCACCCTACTTTGCAACCAGAGCACACATTTAATAACTACATAACTCTGCTCGAATAATACAATCGAGCAAATTCTATCCAGACGACCGACGGAAAACACGCGGCCCTGAGCTGTCAGTCTCTGGCACGAGCGTCTCGCGCTCATCTGTGTCGCCATGGCGTATGATTCCTCCTGTGTGTATCATATTAAAAGCATAACTCATCGGGGTCAGGCCAGCGTCATTCTGTAGCCCCGGATTGACAGCTTTATTGGACAAAAGGAGGCGAACGTGTTAGGCGTTTATCGGTAAAGCAGTGGAGTAATGTGGGAGATAATAATGGAGAATTTCCTTTCGGCAGCTGGAGGTGAGCAGAAAGCTGTCAGAGTCTTTTGTGCTATAATGAAAGGTGTAAAATGGAGCTTTTCTCCCCCTGCAGAGAGAGAAATGTGTCCGCTGTGGTGCTACTATGGGACGTATTCAAAGCTTTTCATTTCGGATTTATCAGCTTGCGTTTTTTTTTGTCTGTTTGTTTGTGCGCATTAGGTTTTTTTTGGGGGGGGAATACAGCACACACAAAGGAAGGTGGCGAAAGTATGGCTGGGTGTCAAATGCTAATTAGCATGGTTACTAGAAGTCAGTGTAAAAAAAATTTCTAATAAAAACAATTGCCTGGATTGGTTTTTTATATACTTTAGTGGTGAAACTGAATATATATATATATTCAGTGCTGTAGCATTAAAATCTCCCGTATTGAACTAAGAGACCCAAACCTAATCCAGCATGACTATGCCTCACAAACGACTCCTCGGCTCTTGAGCAAGGCCCTTAAACCTCAACTGCTTGGTTGTTATTTTAAGTTCCTCTGGATAGAACATTTGCCAAATATCAGAAATGACAATGTTGCCTTTCATGAAGATATGCTTCATATGGGTTAGAGTGGAAGATCTAGCTGTAAAACTCAAAACCAATTGAATACCTTTAGGATGAATGTGAACGTCAGCTGAAACCCAGGGGTCCTCACCTACACCCACCTACTTTACTGAAGTTCATGTGGCTGAATGAGCACGTCTCCTCGAAATCATGTGGAACTTTTTCCCAGAAGAGTATTTTTCTTCTTGTACACATTAATTTTGACGACAACATTTGCAGTTGATTGACTACTAAGCTTTTTTGGGATATGCTACAACATCAGAACCATTCTGGGCTTCGTTTCATTGTTATTTCTGATATCTGGCAAATGCTCCTATCCAGAGGAACTTAAAATAACAACCAAGCAGTTGAGGGTTAAGGGTCTTGTCCAAGAGCCCAGGAGTGGTTTGGCGGTGCTGGGATTTGAATGAGGATGCGTTCCCTCTTGAATCTGATTTCTCCTAAAGTTTCTTCCTCATGCCATCTCAGGGAGTGCCCAAGGAAGGAACTTATAACCTTCTGGTCCAAAACCCAATTCCTTAACCAGTAAACTACCACTTCTGCTTCTCACTATAACCTAACATTCATGAACAGCAACAAGATTTTCACTTGTTTGAAAACGCTTTAGCGTTAAACACTCCTGGAGATGTTTTGTAGCTCGAGCTTCAAAAGACTTTATGCCTGATTTTAAAAGCAAAAGGCAAATCAAGACCAGAATACCAGCACGAGTATGAAAGCTCGTCCGGAAGAGGGATCGAGTGAAGAAAAAAAAAAAGCACTGAGAGGAACGAGAGATAGCAGATGAGGATGTGCTGGTGAATGTTATCTCCCTGTCCGTGCCTGTCCCAGGCTTTAATCTTGTTGAAATGTGATTAAGCAAAGCACAACATCAAAAAAAAAAAAAAAGAAACGAGCATAATATTTCCAGACGCTGCGTAAACTGTTCAAATACGCCTACGAACTCGATAGCGCCATTTTCGAGCGAGTGCTAAAAGGCTGGAGATAAGAGCGGGGACATGCCGTATGCTGACTGTGGTACGAGTTATTTGGGTTTATAATGTAGATTGGATTCTTATTTATGGGTGTTTTTTCCAAGACTCTGATTTAGACTCACAATAATGAACATGAAGATATATCTGGTTTGCATGCAAGGAAAACCTGTATTTGAGTGTGATTCAAAAAAAGGAGGATACTCGTTTTTTATCGGGGGTTTCACCAAAGAGTGAGGTTAAAGCAGTAAAAACGGGCCTATGAATAAAGTTCTTCAATGGAGCATCATTGGGTAGTTCGGCTAATCAGCTAGCCTTTAATTCAATTTCATCTGGAAGCTAGCGAACATTGTTTGCTCGGGGGTGAACCTCGATATTGCAGGAGCGGTCTAAATTTTCCAAGTAATAAAGTTTACTCACTCTCAGAGACAAAGTTATCCGATTTTACTACAGTGGGGTAAAGTTTTTGAGTAAATCGACTTCTTTACTGTACTTAAGTCATTATTTGGCTACTTTTTACTGTAGTTTTACTGAGTATTAAAAATAGAAGCAGCTTTGACTCTCTACTCGACTCTAATAATTCAAAAGATGTAGTTTTTACTCCACTATATCTTAGACAATGAGCGTCATCAATTACAGTAAATGTTGCACCTCTGTTGATGTCATTAAGGCTCCCAGATCCGCATCTTCTGCCAAATTTATCACTGCTGACCTCATTTTCAGTCCGAAAAACAAAGAACTTTAAGAACCAACATTTGTAATTAAAACTTTTTGCCCTCTCTGAAACTGAGAGGTGCATCATATCACAGTCAGATCTAATATCATTGATATTATTTTATCTAAAATGATTTGTCCATTGAATACTAAAAGTTCTCCTACTGACATGATACTGAAATTCTACATTTACATTAGCGGCATTTAGCAGACCCCCTTATCCAGAGCGACGTCCAAAAGTGCTTTGAGTCTCTAGTAATGAATAAATCTATACTGTTCTTAAATTCTACAAACTTAAGTGCTAATTCAAGTATTTCAGGAAGAGGTAGGTCTTCAGTCTTTGCTTGAAGATAGTCAGGGACTCCGCTGTACGGCCATCTAAGGGAAGTTCATTCCACCACCTCGGTGCCAAAACAGAGAAGAGCCTTGAAGTGTACTTACCTCTCATTCTGAGAGAAGGTGGTACCAGTCGAGCAGTGCTGGAGGATCTCAGACAGCGTGGTGCAGTGCGAGATGTGATGAGGTCACTGAGGTAAGATGGCGCTGGTCCATTTTTGGCCTTTTAGACAAGCATCAGCGTTTTGAATCTGATACATGCAGCTACTGGAAGCCAGTGAATGGAGCACAGCAGTAGGGTGGTGTGGGAGAACTTGGACTGATTGAACACAAGCCGTGCAGCTGCGTTCTGGATCATTCTATTTGTTAGTTGGAGAGATCTTTTTGATCCCTTTACCACATTGTCTTTTTTGTTATCGATGTGTAATTCTGTTGAGGAGGCTATTGTGTTGATGGTTAATGCGGTGTCGAGGTGCACAATTTGATTTTGTATTTTTAGGAAAATAAAACCTCACAAATCAACAAATCGCATGTGATTTGTCGATGAGGACTTTATTTGAGCCTACATTTAATATGAGTCAAATACTCAAATACTGTACTCAAATCGGATACTCGACTTTTGGTCAAGTCATATTTGAATTGGTGGATGTGTGGAGTGATTCGTGATAGAAGAGTATCTGCGAGAGCGAAAGGAAAGGTTTATAGGACTGTGGTGAGACCTGAGATGTTGTATGGTTTAAAGACAGTGACATTGACTAAAAGACAGGAGGTGGAGCTGGAGGTAGCAGAGCTGAAGATGCTGAGATTTTCATTGGGGGTGACGACAATAGACAGGATTAGAAACGAGTTGTTTAGAGGGAATGTGGGCCGGTTTGAAGACAAGGTGATGGATTGAGTCAGAAACTGATAACAGAGGGAACGTTTAGCTTAGGTGCTTGCTGTCAGAATGCGAAACACGACATGGAAAAGCTTTAAAAGATGTCTAGAAGACAGATTTTGCATCACTCTTCTTGTCTTCTTTGTGGGAATGGGGTAGCTCAGTGTTTATGATGTTGTTCTTCTGAACAGAAGGTCATGAGTTTAAATCCCAGCACCATTACGCTGCCACTGCTGGCATGCTCAGCAAACAGTGCATAGAACCCTCAAGGAGATCACTTGATTGACAGCTTGAGCAGACAGATTTCCAAGGTACTTATCTATTATCTATCCAGTCTTCTATACTGCTACAATCCGCCATGCTTCTAGTAGTTCCTAGAATAGCAAAGTCTACTAAAGGTGGTAAAACATTCTTATATTTAGCTCCTAAACTTTGGAATGACCTTCCTGACAGTGTTCAAAACTCAGACAGTTTAAGTGCACATTTAAAACGTATCTTTTTAGTGAGTCCTTCACATAACACACATCAGACCATAACTTTGTGCTCCAGAACATCTCATCACATCCACATTATCAACTTGTTAATGTTATGAAAAGCAGCAACGCTAATTCATCTCCACTGTTTCTCTTTCTCTACCCATCCGGAGGCATCCTGAGGTGGCACCAGCTCCAGTCGTGTCTCATCTCATGAAGATTATGGACCTTCAAAGAAGTAGATGCCAACCCTGCAAACATCCTGAAACATCGAACGACGTACCAGTGCCATTGCTATTGGACCTCTGGCATAAGGAGCTGCTGTTGGATCTATGATGATCTCAAATGTTCAGCTATTTTATGAGTTGCGCAGTAATCATGGTAGATCTCACTATCCAGAGTTTTGTATTGTTTTAAGATCATACCCTTGACATCACACGAATAAGGATGGGTTCCCTTTTGAGTCTGGTTCCTCTCAAGGTTTTCTCCATATCACTCCTAAGGGAGTTTTTAAGTTCTGTAAAGCTGCTTTGAGACAATGTCCATTGTGCAAAGGCGCTATAGAAATATCTATCGTAGATAATGTTGCCATGTTCATTATCATCAAAAATCTTTCTTCCACCAAAATATGTAAAGAAGTTAACTGCCCACATTCTCCACCAATTTATGGAGAAAGTTTTGCTGTGCATGTAGCCCTGCTAAAATAATTGTACAGTAATCATCTACCCTATTATAGGTGGGGATTAGCTCTCAGATATGTGACTTATGTCTGTACGCTTCTAGATGCTCAATTGGAGTTTAAGATTTAACAGTATTCCTCTTGCTATTGGTCAGTTTCCAGAATCGCCTTCTTCTACATGAAGGTCACTTTAATGAAGGCATACTGTATGCTACCTGAGTGAATACAGTCTTGTTTTAGGCATGCTCACATCTTTTCAGGAAGATGTTTAGGAACAAAGCCTGGATTCTGTGCCCGTTTGATTGCGCTTGCCAAAAATTGTCTTTGAACGCATAATACTATTTGATCATACGTACTCTTAGTCTTTTGATTGGACGTTCAAAGAGTGCACTAATTTACAAGCTCAAACATTTGTGTGGATTAAATAGTTGTTGTTTTTCTTATTCCACAAGGAGAAGAAATTGATTTGGTCACAGATACACTTTCAAGAAAATTTACAAGATGGACATTTCAAAAAAAGATGGACATTGTGAGGAAGTCAAAACAAGTTGTGATACTTTTCTGGTGGTTTTTTTCCTCTTATACTATGTTCCTCTACTACATCGATGGTTTCTAGAGCCGTGGTGTCATAATTATGGTATTAAGAGGTTTATTCATTCAGGTAGGACACCACTGAAGGTCTGGGGGGGAAAAACTTGGCCCACTGCTAAGGAAAACATTATTGTGAATGTGCTCTAGATATACATATAGTTAGATTAAAAGTAAATAAAGCCCTTTACCA
Source organism: Silurus asotus (assembly GCA_024362625.1). Classification (NCBI taxonomy): domain Eukaryota; kingdom Metazoa; phylum Chordata; class Actinopteri; order Siluriformes; family Siluridae; genus Silurus; species Silurus asotus. The sequence goes on along the minus strand of MU545793.1, from coordinate 12,904,135 downwards.
TGGACAAGTGCTTGGTCAATCCCAAGGGGTTAGAATTGGGCTACTAGTTTAATTAGATTTACAAAATCGGAAGTGGAAAACACTCTCGCAGCGTCACACAGACAGACAGCAAAAGAACACAAATAAATCTCTAAGTCTGATAATTGTATAGACTAAATACTATTTTGCTAAGCCCTATAAAAAGCTCTTTATTCATTATTCTTGGGCTTTGGGAGCTTTAAAAAGGCAATATTTATGGTAGTATCCAGTTCCAATATGATTGAAACAGTTTCTGACAGCTCTACAGAATTGTAATAAAACATACATCAAATAATTCATTTATCTCTATATGCATGGTATGTAGACCCTGTTAGAAAAGACCTAATCTGAACATATATGAACGAACCATACAAAACTCGAAACCAATTTAAAATCTCGTCTTCATTTTTACAGCTCACAAAGAAGCTATTTCTGTCCAACTGTGCTCCTTCCTCCAGAGGAGCATGCCCGTGGAGTTGTAGTCTGAATTTAGACCTCATCATTGCACTGAAACAGCGCTTGTCAAAGTAACTAATGGCTTACTTATATTCTCTGTGGATCGGTCTCTCTACTCGTACCACCCAGTGCAGCATTTGACATTATAGAGCGTAAAATGCTGCTTGATACCAGTGTGTAGTATGCCAGTATTTTGTATAGAAGTTCAAGCCTGGTTTAGATTCTGCATTGATTCTATGTTCATTAGGACACAGATTAAGGATACAATTAAGTAAAGGAGTACTTAGACATCGTTTGAAGACTGTTGGTGGGAGCTTGATGCAGTGCGGGGTGAGCTACAAGTTGTGATACAGTTTACTAAAAGTGAAGTTAATAGAAGCCATTCGTTTCCATGGACAATCGATGACTTTTAGTGGACAAGAAACTTCCGCGGCTGAATGTCCCACAACATGGAAAAGTGCGATGATGCAAATATGAAGTAACTGCTTCCGGAGAATACCAATGGAAATAAACACAGAATTGTGTCTATGATCCATTTCCTGGTTTGTTGTATCTAAAGCACAGCACTAGTTGTGCCATCCATCGCTAAATAGTTGTAACAGCAACCAGTAGTAGGAATTGTCACATTCTATCACACACACACACACAAACACACACATCTGAACCCAATTAACGCAATCAAATTTGCAGTCTGGTCTTCATTCTTGGATCTGGATTCCTTTTTTCCTAGTCCATTTCCTATTTCAAATTGCTCAGCTTGTCTTAATTTGCATTTATCTGCCATTTATAATTTTCTTTTTAATAAAGTGAATAAACCACTAGATTTCAATGTTTTTTTTTTCATTTCCAAAAGTGTTTCCTCAAGGTTCTTCGGTTTTCTTTCTATCAAAAAAAACTAAACAAAAAAAACACATAAAAAGAGTGCGTGTGCATGCACACACACACACACACACACACACACACACACACACACACACACACCTGAACCCAATCAACGCAATCAAATTTGCAGTCTGGTCTTCATTTTTGGATCTGGATTCCTTTTTTCCTAGTCCATTTCCTATTTCAAATTGCTCAGCCTGTCTTAATTTGCATTTATCTGCCATTTATAATTTTCTTTTTAATAAAGTGAATAAACCACTAGATTTCAATGTTTTTTTTTTCATTTCCAAAAGTGTTTCCTCAAGGTTCTTCGGTTTTCTTTCTATCAAAAAAAACTAAACAAAAAAAACACATAAAAAGAGTGCGTGTGCATGTGGGTGTGAGTTTAATGCTTTGCAATGAAATCTTATAGTAACCATTATAAATCTTATAGTAACCTCTAGCTCACACTATGATCCTGACCAGTGCATGAAACACCCTTAAGCAACTATGTATATGTAATATCTCGTAAAAATATTGTGGAGTATGCTTCTTCAAAAAAGCAAAAATTGTGCCAACACTGGACCTGTCAATCACATGACAGTCTAAAAATGCTAATTATATGCAAATAAATGTGTTCAAATAACATTGGCGGATTTAATCTCAGTGTTCTCAGCAGGATCACATACATTATTGTAGAGAGAACTCGAATGTAATTATACATGCATATACGTGTATATATACACACATACACAAACACACACACACAGATATCCAGTGCAGACAAATCCAAAAAAAAAAAAGATAATTACACTAGAACTGTTTCCAAATCTCAGTTAGTTTGATATTGCTGGTGTACATTTCTGATCTAAAAATAGAGCATGGTTGATTTGTTAAACAGATCTTCTAATAAAGGATTTGGTCTTTTTAAGGTGGAAGCAGAGGCACATTCTGCATGCAGGAGATAAGAATAGTGTTCATTAACTGAAATATGTGCGTGGAAAAACAAAGCATTTGTTTCTGGAGTCCATTAATCCTGCAGTTGTGGCTACATTTCAAAGCACAGACAATTTAACTTAAAAATTAAAGTTTTGAATAATTACAAATGTTCAAGGTTGTTGGTCTGAAGATTTGTTGGAAAAACACTTACTTTATGAATTTATTAGTGAATTTAAAATCTTTATTGTAAAATTCGAAAGAATTCTATGAACAAGCTACACACACACCTGTTAGTTATTTTATTTATTTATATATGTACAGTACAGACCAAAAGTCTGGACACACCTTCTCATTGAAAGAGTTTTCTTTATTTTCATGACTATGAAAATTGTAGAGTCACACTGAAGGCATCAAGGGCTATTTGACCAAGAAGGAGAGTGATGGGATGCTGCACCAGATGACCTGTCCTCCACAGTCACCGGACCTAAACCCAATCGAGATGGTTTAGGGGTGAGCTGGACCACAGAGTGAAGGCAAAAGGGCCAACAAGTGCCAAGCATCTCTCGGGGAACTCCTTCAAGACTGTTGGAAGACCATTTCAGGTGACTACCTCTTGAAGCTCATCAAGAGAATGCCAAGAGTGTGCAAAGCAGTAATCAAAGCAAAAGGTGGCGACTTTGAAGAACCTACAATATGATATTTTTCAGTTGTTTCACACTTTTTTGTTATGTATATAATTCCATATATAATTCCACATGGGTTCATTCATAGTTTTGATGCCTTCAGTGTGAATCTACAATTTTTCTGCCTCTGATAAATATAAAAAGTCTTAAAAATACATTTTATCATATGCAACCACTTTTACTGTGTTTTCGAGCAGTTTTGTACTGAACATGTCTGTAAGGAGCTTAACTTATAAATGCATAGGTGACCATGATATAAGTGACTGGAAGGTCTGTGGGTTTGAGACTATCAGCACTGTCAAACTGAATGTCATGGGCCCTTGAGCAAGGCCCTTAACTTTCTTAAACCCTGGGATATGTGTAATTCATTTCCTTATTCCTCTTTTTTTGTTGTGTGTTAAAATCATGTATCATACACCAAGCCGTCGATTAATAAACCCAATTATACTGTTCATGTTAATGCAATGCCAAAAAGGAAAAAAATGGCATTAAAAGGGAATCGTAGTGCCTTTTTTTTTTATAATTAAAATTAAAATTTCTAACTTCGAATCAATGCTTGCAGTTTCCATGCAATTTTCTTAACAAACCAATTAAAAATGATACTATTTTAAATATTCCAAGTTATCCAAGCCACAGCTTTTTATATTAAAGTTAAAACCACTGAATTCTAGTATATTTTATAATTTAATTTTTAATTATTTTTTTTTTTAAGTGTAATGAAGTAATGTGGCTGGAGTAGGATGGCGCCCTTGAGTTTCCTTTGTTCCTTGTCAAGGTTTGCAATGTTCATTCATCATTATTCCGGGTTTATTGTAGCATTCCACTTTATTTTTTTTTACTCGAAAGTTCATTTGGCTGTCAAACGGATTACATGGTGCAGGAATATTTGGCAAAATGACAGTGAGACATTATTAGTTTTATTGTCCTTGAGGGTTTTTAAAAAAAAACGCTGCTTTTGTAGAGAATTCTGCTTTGTACATGATAAAACTAAATAGCAATATGAAATAGAAGATGTTGTAATGTATACACAACATATTTGTCAGACACATTATCCAGAGGAAAACCTGCAGTGAAGAACAACTTGTTTAAAAAAGTGATCTCACATCCAGTGATATATTGAAATCCAGATATCATGTTTCTCTCAGTTTGACATTTTTAAATCTTTTTTAATTAGTGCTGATGAATTCCTTAATCTGGTTACAGATCATACAATACTTCAGGCTGTAGGTCTTCTTCTGAGACATCTAACAGTGTGTGATACCAAGACATAGTAGCAGTCACAAGGTGCTATTGGGGAATGCAGTTTAGCTAAGTGGTGTAGGACATGTCAAATACTATATATATATATATATATATATATATATATATATATATATAATATTCCATATAGTGTAGCTGCTCATAGGGAATAAACTCTTAAGGACTGTTCTGTATATGTATGATTAATTACCGAGATATATAATAATTACAGTAGAATAACTCGGTACCATCTGGAAAGATAAAGATTACGGTCACAAAATTAAAGCACAAGCTGGCCCTGATTTGTGCAATCAAACATTTTTTCGTGCAGTGTGAAAAAAGGTCATCCAAGTTTCTATGTTAATGTTTTGAATAAAAATGAATTGTATAGAATTGATCGATTGGAAGACACAGAAGGTTTTAGGTTCTGGGCTCGGATTTCCTGTGGATTCCAGAAAAGATAGATATATAAAGACCGGAAACAACTGATATGTACCAGATTCGTTAGTTCCCCTCGCAAACCCGTCATGAGAATTGCATGTCTGGATGTCTGTGTCAGGGGAGGGGGATCAACATCTGGTCCAGAGCTTCTCCGTTAGAATGGTTGATAGGCGAAATGATAGGAGCATACTGCAATTTTATGATTTAGTAAATTTTATTAGACCGTGAACTCAAGTGCATTTGACTACACCTGCAAATCAAGTCATTACATTATATCAAGACAAAAAAAAAAAAAAGAATAGAGTTCTCTTCCTCTATTTTCTTCTGAAATGGCTTAATCAGTGTTTAGACCACTTTCCCTTCATGACTGCCTGGCGTCACAGACAGAGACAGACAGACAGACAGACAGACAGACAGACAGACAGACGGACAATCTTTCAGTATTTAGACTCTTAGTTTAACTACAACTGCAAATGAAGCCACTGAATTATATAAAAAAAAAAAAGACAACAGTGAATTCTCTCCCTTTCTTTTCTCCTCACATGTCTGAATCTGTGTTTCTCGCACCACTATCCCAGCATGCTTTGCTCTGACAGCTCACCCTGTCTGTTCATGGACTCTCACAGCTGGCTGTGTCCTAACAGAGACACGTGTCCTCTCTTGTCCTTGCTTTTTTTTTTTTTTTTTTCTCCTGAGGCACTCTGACCGTCCTCATCACTTTTATCGCACTCTGTTTGTTCTTCTTCCTCCCAGAAACTTTAATGCTGTAGACACCTCCGGGTAACTACACATCTTCACCGCACACATGTGAAAAACAGAAATAAAGAAAATACCACTCGCAAGAATTCTTCTGCTTCTTTTTTCTTTCGCCATTTCATTCGTTTTTCCTTTGTCATTTTAAATTAACCCAAAGAAAACCCTATTTATTTATTTATTTATTTATTTATTTATTTACAAACACACTTCCAATAGCCTTAGAGTATTTTTTTTACTTCAACCCCAATTAAAAAAAATTTGAAACACTGTGTAAATAAAAATAGAATGCAATGCTCATAAATCCAACTCATAAATGCTCATAAAAGGGAACGTACCATTTCAACTAAAAAGGGGTCATTTTCAAAAAGATGGCTGCAACATGGCTGTGTAGCATCATGAGGAGACCAGTTGCTATAGAGTTTTGGGAAAGGAATTTAATCACAAATGGGTTTTGATACAGGATTCTAGCTGCTCAACAGTTCTGGGTGTCCTTTGTTGTCTTTTTCCTTTCATGCTACATCAAATGTTTTCAAATGGTTAAAAAGTCTAGACTCGGTTTAAACGTTTGATATGTTTTCTTTGTGCATTCTGTTTTTATTTACATTTTGCACCATTCGAAATTAATGGAATTAGGATTGTATTTAAATGTGTAAAAATCACATCGACATTTGTGTCTGTTCGTTTCAATATATATTATATATTGCATTATTATCCCATGTTTGATTTTCTCTACATTTCCTTTATCACAGCACTTATAAAGTGTCACAACTTGGGTTCTCATTTACAGATTTTTTTCTGAATGGTGGTATTCAGGTTTGCATAGCTTTATCTGTTGGACATTAACACTTTCCACCACACATGCACACACACACACACACACACCCATTCTAACCAAAGCTCCATGACATCTATTCAGTCCAAAAGTTTGCTGAATAAAGCAGAATAATGAGTCATCAAGGCAACCCAGTGTGCTTATTGCAAGATGTGACCTTTTGCTATATAAAACACTAAGGAATAAAAAAACACAAAATAAAACAGGGGAGAAAAAAAATACATTTATATGTTTTTTTTATTCTCCTGGTTGGCATCAGCCAGTGCTGTTCCAAGGTAACCTTTCTCTAATTGGTATTTTTGTGCCCATTTTGTTGGCCTTGGGCACAGCAGGAGTCTCTATGACAGTGATGCTGTTTAAGCTACCGCCTGTTTTCCTGCTGAGAATGAGACAAAAAAAAAAAAAAGAGGAAAAAAGTAACAATTATAAAGATTTGTTTTCTTCACTTATTTAGCAGAAAAAAGCTTGAGGAACAATGTTAGTATTATTCATTCATTTTGTTTGTAAATGCAAAAGGAAAAAAAAAAAAGACCAAAACAATGCAACAGACATAAATGTGATTAAATATAATACTAAAAGTGTAATTAAAAAATATATCTTGGCAGCAGACAGGTTTGTGTAGTCCCAGTGATTGGATGTGGTAGGAAGATGGTTAAGGCTTTAAATTACTCAGACAGTCAGGAGTTTGCCAATCTGCCACTCTTGGGCCCTTGAGCAAGGCCCTTAACACTCTCTGCTCCAGTGCTGTTTAAAGAATGACCTCAGCTTCATAATGTCGGAGATTTGCAAAGAGTTTTTCACTAATGTATATGTGACAAATAGAACGCTATTTTTCTTTTCTTCTTTCTTTCAGAAGGCAGTGTAAATGATGTTAAATTCTGGAAAACTGGTCCCTGTCCATGGTTCTGGATGCACATTCGTCACTCGGCTGCTCCAAGTTGACAGTGGAATTGTCCATGGTTCTGAAAAATGGCTTCTTAAAATCCTTGAAGTACACTACATAGAAAAAGGTATTTTTATGTTTTCCCATGTCTTCCCAGCCGTATGTTTTTAACCTCTTAAAACTTTGTTTCTTCACAACGTTTTTGCATGTAATAGCTTTACATTTTCACTTTAACTGAACTTGGAATTTAAAACCTGTTTCAACAGGACAATGCCCCTGTGCCCAAAGCAAAATCCATTAACTGTCGTTTAATGTATACTTAGATGCAATGGTATTCTTCGGAAATGCAACCCTGCACATTGCAGCAAACAGTTTATATTCAATCAAAATTCAAATCCATCTTTATGAATCTTATGCACAACCCTCTACAGCAACATCATGACTCTTTAGGTTGTTCATGGATAGCTATTTTTGAGCTACACTTATTGGAGTCTTCTCCAATAAATGAAATGAGAAGGTGTCAGGATTAATCAGGCACATCTGGAAAAGGGGAGAGAAAAAGATATACAGCAGCCAATGCACAGTAAATAGACAATATACTGCTGTATTACACATCTAAGAAGCACATAGATACATATTGTAGAACAGTGTATATTCTTCCAACAAGTCAATGACTAGAAATCATTGACATTTAAAAAAAAAACCCAAGGGGAAGACACAGTTGAGGTTAACATCATTTAGGTTATCAACTGTTCACTGATGGACACTTAAATGCAAAACCATTCGTGGCAAATGCAGCCCTGAGCTATTGTTGCAAACTGTTCTATCAATTCCAGTCCAAATCCATCTTCACGGTTCTTGAGTTTAACCCTCCAGAGAAACCCCATGGATCTTTAAGCTGTTCGTGTGAAGCCATTCTCAGCTTATGGTTGAAGAGAACTTACCATCCAGAAGTAAGAAGTAATTAATGAGAGGAGTATTATATTAATAGTGTCAATCAGTTATATAAGATGAATAGTGACGTAGCCGGTGTTTGGTACGATTTGTCCTGAATGTCACGGTCAATTGTGAAATTCAAATACCAGGATCGAAAGAAAGAGAAGACAAGCAATGATATACTTTGAGATTTTTAGCATGCTGAAGTCTTTATATACAGGAATGTCAAGTCTTCATTTAAAACTCATGCTTCCAGTTTTTGCATTCTGATTAACCGAAAGCATGACGTGTGTGTCCATGACTATCACGACTATCTTAATTGACGAAGTACAAAATATTGCGTAATAAAACACGTAACATTATGTAGCATAGACTATTCCATTGTACACTCATTAGTGTCTAAGATAAGTCTGAAAATATGAGTAATATAAACACGCCTGTGTAGGTGGCATGTGTGACACGGAATAAGTCAGCACGCTAACATGTAAAGTGTGTGACTTTTGAGGTCAGTCGAGCTCATGCTAAAAGTGTGTGGGCGCAAATGAATTCAGAAAAGAGCACCATTAATGTGATACTAACGATTCGTTCACCGTTAGACATTCAGATCTCGTGGGCATCCGACCGTTTGCTCGTGGGCATCAGTCCATTGCTCTGTTCTTAATGTGCATTTGTTCCCTAACAGATAGCTCTTCTTTTTTTTTCTTCAAAGTGGCTTCAATCTGAAAAAAACACTCACAATAGGACATACAGTATGCATTGCTCCAGCAAGCTGCATTGTTCTGCGAGTCTGTGAGACGCTCACTTCCCTCATAAAATGCTACATGATGAAAATGCCAATGCCGTTTGTCGATGCAAATCCCTGTGGGCTCAGTGTCCCTGTTGTCATGGAGATATAAGGCATTTCAGGGGTGCTGTTTCCTCTTGACAGTCGCCTGCAGGAGAAATAGGCGTTTCGTTTAGAACTCTGCATACCTGTGATTGTTGTGTGGGGTAAAAAAAGAAAAAAGAAAAACTGAAAGTGCATTGATGTGCTAAAATCCTTAAATCCAATAAATACACATTACACTCAATATCACGGTGGTACGATCTTTTCTTTAATGTGTTTCGAGTTTGTGTGTGTGTGGTCTTCCGAATCTAGAAACTTCTCCCAGGATGATCGATTCAATAATGCAATGAACCGGAGCTGTCTGGAAAAAAAAAAGAGAAAATGCGACTGAAGGGGAAGAAGTAGTTATGGTTGTCATGGCAAACAAAAGTGGCCCCAAAAGTGATACCTGTCAAGCTTACCATGAAAGGATGGGTGATAGATATGCGGTATAATTTGACGAAAGGAAAGAGGAAAAAGCTCTCTAGGTTTTTTTTTGTTAGCTTTGTGGAAAATAAATACAAACCCGGATAATAGGAACAGAATTGAAATTGGCTTAATAATTATATATTTAATGATATTAATGAAACATTTGACTGATGCCCCGAATGATAGCTTGGTAATGTTGGGAGTTCTGGCTTTTTCATAAAAAATCCAACACCTTGAACACTAAGCTACAATTTTCCTGGCGATACCACTTCTAATATTAATAAAAGGGATTCATTAATGATTTGTAGTTTCACTCATGATGAGTAAGTTTTGCCAAAGGTGAAAAACCCTGCAAAAGGTAAAAATGAAAGGTGAGGCAATGTGGCGTTTTTTTGTGACATATTTATTTATTTAGCACAAGGATAAAATATATACAAGAAACCCGACAAAAAAAATTATAATAACAAATATTTTATTCTTTCAGCTGCTCCCATTAGGGGTTACCACAGTGGATCACTCCACTCCATACTACTCTGTCCTCTACATCTGCCTCTTTCAAACCAACTACATGCAGGTCTTCCTTCACCACATTCATAAACCTCCTCCTTTGCCTTTCTCTTTTCCTCCTTCCTGGGGCTCCATCCTTAGCATTCTTCTACCGATATACCCCATGTCCCTTCTGTCCCCACATGGCCAAAACATCTCAATGGTGCCCCCAAAATGTCCTACATGCGCTGTACCTCTAATAAACTAATTAATCCTCGTCATTCCTAATAAAAACCTCAAAATCTTCAGCTCTGCTACCTCCAGCTCCACCTCCTGTCTTTTACTCAATGCCACTGTCTCTAAACTATACAACATCTCAGGTCTCACCATAGTTCTATAAACTTTTTCTTTCACTCTTGCAGATACTCTTCTATCACAAATCACTCCTGCTATCACTCTTCTCCACCCACTACTCTTTCTCATAACTTCATGGGGTGACTAATCAACTTAATCCCCCTGTAGTTACTGCAGGTCTGCACATCTTCCTTATTCTTAAAGATCAGTACCAGCACACTCCTTCTCCATTCCTCAGGCATCTTCTCACCTTCCAGAATCTTGTTAAACAATCTTGTTAAAAACACCACTTCATCTCTCCTAAACATCTTCATGCTTCTACCGGTATGTCATCTGGTCCAACCGACTTTCCACTCTTTTCACACCCTCTACTTACTAGTCAACACATTTCTATCTCCATCCTTTATTGCTCTAACTTGCAGCACATACTTCCCATTTGGTCCCTCTAGCCAATTGCTACAAATCCTTTCCTTCTTCCTTAGTGTCCAATTTCTTATACAGCTCCTCATATGCCTTTTCCTTGGCTTTCACCACATCTCCCTTCACCTGCTGCCACATCTCCTTGTGCATCTGCCTACTTTTCTCATCACTCTGTCGATCCCGATTCTGTTTCTCCTCATGCTCTCCTGCACTTCCTCATTCCGCCACCACATCTCTTTGTCTTCCTTTCTATTTCCAGATGTCATACCAAATACCTTTCTAGCTGTCTCCCATATCACTTCTGCAGTAGATGCCCAATCATCCAGCACCTTTTCACCACCACCGAGCCCCTGTCTCACCTCTTTCCTGAATCTCAGAATCTACTGCCTTGATCCTTCAGTTTCCACCATCTTATTCTTGTGTTTTTTTATATTAACTTTTCCCATCTTCTTCTTCACCTCCAAAGCCATCCTCCAGACCATCCTAAGCTGTCTAGCTACACTTTCCCCTGCTAACACCTTACAGTCTCCAATCTTCTTCAGGGTGCATCTCTTGCATAGCATATAGTCCACCTGTGTGCACCTTCCTCCACTCTTATAAGTCACAAATTTTAATAACAAATATGTAATGTGTAAATTAATTAGATGGGTCAAAAATCCCAGGAATAAAGTACTGCTGCTCCAGCGCTCCTATGCTGTGATCTGTGGTGCTGTCTCTGGTGCTGGATCATATTTGTTCACATTTTTGGGTGTAGTAGCTTCTTTTTTATTTATTATTTTACTCATCCCTTCGACATTTATGATCATAAATATATGAAATGAAGCCCAAAGCTGGTCCAATGATGGTGCTAGAATGTTCACAATAGTTGCCACAAATGTTTTCAAAATGTTCCTTAGACACTTGATCAGTGTGTGGAATATGACGGATGGTAGGATGTGCTGCAAGTTAAAGCAATAAAGGATGGAGATGGAAATGTGTTGACTAGTGAGGAAAGTGTGTTGAGAAGATGGAGGGAGTATTTTAAAAAGTTGATGAATGAGGAATATGAGAGCGAGAGACACTTGATCAGTGTGTGGAATATTACAACTTTTGATTATACGGTTCTATGGACGGTCACAGATACCACATAGAGAAGAAGAAGATATTTTCCATACATTTATTACACATTATTAGATAAACCTTACTCTTATTCAAGATATCTTTATTTTGTATGCCTTTGGTATGAAAGAGGAATCAGTGAAGGGTAATTTCAAGGTGAAAGAATGGAGTGAACCGATAGTGAGACACGGCTGAGTCACTGTACATTGAGTCATTAGTGAATTGCCAGCACTTGCTACTGGATCATATGCTAAAAAAACAAAAACAATATTCATGTATTTACTCAATGTCAGTAAGTCTTCTTATCAGGCTGGTGGTGGATCCAGAAGCTATGCTGGCTGGATGAGCCATGGTCCACCATAACTTGAATATTTAATTGCAAAAGAACCACACCAAAACAAATTAAGACAAACTCACACCAATTTAGTGTCTCAAATCTCCAAAATAAGTAAGAACCAAGATAAAGATTATGTAAAACTCCAGACTGATTTTTAGAAGAGGTAAGGACTGAGCTCCCGTCTGCATCCGGATGCTTTGTTATTATCTAAAGATGAATTAGGAAATTTGTGAAATGGTACACATTACTATGTGTCTAGAATTCATCATTAAAAACACCTTGCTAGTTAAAAGGCTTTAATCGATTGTTTATCTTTACCAAAAAGAAATGAATGTGAGAATGAGACACAGGATTCACATTTCACAGATTGGTAAAGATCTGAAAGCTCTTATTTTTTACATTTCTCACAGACACCAATGATTGGTAGACTAAAATTGCTCTTAATGCCAGTAGCAATAGAGCAAACATTGGTAATATCGTTGGCTACAATATGATTGGTTTTGCCATTTTCTAAAGATGATGTATAACAAATTTGCTATTGATTGTACTTTTTTTTGGTTTTTTGACAATAGGAGTAGCTAAATGTTGGACACCCTTTACATGAACGTAGATTTGTTCGTGCTTAAGTATTGGGAGTAATGGATCAGAATGTTCCATAGACCTTTCCTAATCGGTAAATTTCAGGACCGGATAGTTCTAGGGGCTGCCATATACAACCTTGCTTTAAAAAAAAGATTTGAAAAAATAAATAAAAATAGAAGCAGAAAAAGAATCACAGTGTTCCCATACACATTTTCTGTCCTCCCCCTAATAAATATATAAATAAACAAAAATATAGAAAATCCAGAAACCCGTTAAGCACGGGCATTGGGCTTGTGCTGAATGAAACGGAGATTGTGTCGGGAAAAAAATCAACTTTTATGACACCCAGGCTGTAATGTCACACACTCGGATATTACATCTAAAAACCCTGCGATATTCGGCAGCGTGTGAAAGTTGCTGCGGCGTCACATCGCTCGAGTCGGGGATGGAGCCGGTTTTAAAGTGCTGAGGCGTCACTTTCTCACACGTCAATCACTTCTGAGAGCTTATTTCACCTTTAGGGAAGAGGAGGAAAATGTCAGAGATCAGAGCAAGGTTAATCCCTCGCTGATGGATGAGTTTAAATTTGCACGCACACACACACACACACACACACACACACACACACACACACACACACACACACACACTTTCTGGCATGTATTGACAGGTAGCAATGGAGTTTATCAGCATGCATGCTATGAATAAAAGGTACCCATTTCTCTTTTTAAAACACACACACACACACACACACACACACACACACACACACGAAGCCACATCTCAGGCCATCTTCCCTACTGAACTGCATAGTAAACCGAGTTAATCCCTATTCATTAAAGCAAAATATCAGATGCAAACACGAAAACAAAAAAGTGAATGACTAATAAACAGCATGCAGCCTTCCCCCGTTTGTGTCGCAAACCAGTATAGGATGCTGGGAACGCATTCACACACACGAGCGAGCATTCATACACACATACGCATATCCACAGAGGCACCCTACAAGGCACAACATTTCTTTCTTCTCGTTCTCTTTTTAGTCTTTGTCTCTCTCCTGCATTTTTCTCCCGACTGTAAATGTTAAGCAAGCCGCAGGGAACAAGTGGGCGAGAAACAACAACAACTGAAGCGTTTCATGGAGGAGCTCGAAATCACCGCCATGCTTGAGATCGGTTCAATATGTTCCTCTTTCCTGCTGTTTATCTGCCTAGGATTCCGCATTTTGTATCGGTTTTATGCAGATCACTGTGTTGGAGGGATTTTTGGTTTCCATATACTAAAAGATACATTATATGAGCAAAAATTGGTGGACACCTGACTGGAAAATTGGTATGGGTTTCTTTTTTTGAACATCCCATCCTACATTTCCTGTTATATTAGCTGACTCTGTTTTTGGAAGATGTTTTACTAGATTCTGGAGATTTGTGGTTAGTCAGCTAGTGTACATGGTGGTATGGGAATGTGGTCATGATGTTTAATGGTTTTGAGGTTAGAGCTCTATAGCAGTAGATCTTCCATTCCAACCCATTTCAAGCAGATCTTAATGAAACTGGCATTTATGGACAGAGGCATCGTCATGCTGGAAGTTTGGGTCTAATACTGAAATTTCATCCAAAGGTCTGCTATACAATAGTTTGTGTTAACAGTTTGAGGAAGTCAGATGGCCATATAATTGTTTAGATTAGATTAGATGGGGATTGGTCAACTAATCTTGTGCTGATCGGTGTGAAAAATAAATTTGTAATTTGGTTAAATAATTGGTAAGGGTTCCTCTGAAGGTGATGCATGGCTGCATCTTGGACACACTGCGGACGCATACCATCAAATTCGAACCACATTTTTTTCGGCGCTAGAGTATTGGGAGCACTGGTTTGAAATTTGACCAGAATGTTACGGTTATAAGGATACCCCCCCCATAACTCTGTTCCTTATTATAGGCTATTAAAAAGAAACCCATTATCATCTGGGTGGCACCAAAATCCGAACTATGAGCTGATAAGTTTGTAATGTTTTATTGTAAAAATGCACAAAATGGTAACACACTCTCAGGCCTGGACGAACACAGGCGAAATTGCACAGGCAACCAAAATTGCACTTTACGGGTTTTAATAGGTTTGTACTGAGAAGAGCAGGGAAAAGCACTGAAGGTACCGGGAAGTCAAAGTAATCCAAAATGTATCAGGAGATAAAGACGTCATACTGGGAGAGTCAATAGAATCCAGGAAGTCATTTAGAAAGGTAATTATAGTGGCGCAATAGAACGCCAAGAAAAGGCTAGGTCCACACGGTTCCAGAGACCGGGAAGTTCTACAAAGGTCCTTGAGTGTTCTACCAGCATAATCTGTGGGAATGGACAATGGTTTGAGGCAGCGAGAGCATTAAGTAGGCCTGGCTCTGATGAGCGCCAGGTGCCGGTACTTATTAACACGGAGACTCACTCCTTGTGGGTGGGGTGTTAAGGAGAGGCGAGGCTTGTGGTTCCCTGACACACACACATATATAAATATAAAAACCTGGTAAGAAATATCTGAAAAAAGCAAGAAAATAGTGCATAGACCCAAAAACACGGAATATCCAACAAGAGCAAAGAGCGTCTAGGAAAAAAAAAACAGCAAAATACCAGGGGTGACTCCGAAAGTCGAAAATTCAATGCTTCGATAAGAGGAGTTTGATATGATTACCAATCTTACAGTCGAATCTTTGCTGAGTCGTTATAAAATGAGGATCATGCTATTTTGGTTATATGGGCGTCTTCATTGATTTCCCCCTAAACCTTCAGTTTTTCTCCCAATAAGTTAATATACAGTTAAAGATAATGTTGTAAATAAAAGGTTTTAATAAACTTTAACGTTCGTGAAAAAAAAATCTGTATACCCGACATGATCCCCGATCTACGATCCGTGACCGACGCAAAAGCATCTTGGCAGGAAGGATTTCAATATTTAACAATGTCTGGGAGACTTTGTAAAAGGTACATTCAGTTCTAATCGAATCCTCAACATTAATTTTTTATTGTTTTTCAGTGCATCAATATTGTACTGTACTTAGAGGGAGGATTTGACAATCCTGATTCGACTATGTAAATCCTTAGTCGAGAACACTCTCACAAAACAAAGTCAGCGATCGGAAAGCACAGGTTACAAAAACACTGTAAGCTTAAACAACACTATTAGAGCAAAATCATACGGAAACCACATCAGCCAAACTGCCACGCAACAGCCCTAAAAGCAGAACTATTTATAGTAACAAGCACCAGGTGGAAATGATTAGGGAAAATAGGGAATATCCAGGCGCCAACTAGTGGCAGGAACTGAAAACACGTGAAGGCAATACCAGAAAAAACTAAATTATAATGCCAACTTTAAGAGCTATTAAAGTAGATGTTTTGATGGGGTGTAATAGACTCCACAGCCAGAAGAACAATCAGGTGCACCTTTCATATGCACCTTATTTGCCCTGTACTTTGAAATAATTCAATATAAAGAAACCAACAATTAATAAGGACTAGAAGAAGAAAAAGGATGATTGTTTTCTTGAAGATTGTATATTTCTTCAAGATATTTTGTAAACTCTCAGTATGAACGGTGAAATCACTGAAAGGTAAGTTGGATTAGAAATGGAGTGGCGGCTGAGTCACCAACTACCCGTCACTCAGGAGTCCTTATTATAGTATTGTTTCTGACTTGATTCTCTGCATATGATGATCCAGTTTATCTCTATGATAATCCCTAAGAGAAACATCTCTCCAGCTTAGTAAAGTCAATCCTTATTTCTCACTGCATTGCTGAACCATTCTTTTATTGTCTTTAAACAAAGGTATCGTTTCTCCTGACTTCATTCAGTCTCAGCATTGACTTTGGTGCCAGATGACAGTACCAGATCCTGCACACATATTTCAATATTTTTTCTACCCCTTAAGGAAATGACCTTTATTTTCTCTTTGTCAAATGTAGACCGAATTTTCTTTCTACTCAGTTTCGATTCACCTTATTCTTGCAGTTTGACCTGCTTTTTCAACGCTAAACTTTCTTTCAGCTTCTCCCATTAGGGGTCGCCACAGCGGATCCTCCACACGTTTCACGCTGGATGCCCTTCCTAAAGCAACCCCCCCCAATTTATCCTGGCTTGGGACCGGCACTGAAAGTCACCAACTAGGGATGGTTCCCCGACCGGGGATCGAACCCAGGTCGCTGCGGTGAGAGCGCTGCATTTTTAACCACTAGACCACCAGGGGACCTATGCCCTTAAATATGCTTGCTGGGCATTTTTGTACCATAAAACCAAACACAAACAGCAATCATACGGATCTAGAGTTATGTTCATCTAACTAACCGCTGTATGAAGTGCCTCGTAAAATAACACTACCGAACGGATGCAGGTGCAGGTTTTTCGACTGCTTTTTATTAGCACAAAAACAAGCAGTCGGAAATGTAAATTAGGCTCAAGGTCAAAAAAACAGGCAATAGGTCAGACGATGAACAAACAGGATAATCGAGATGAGACAAGAATCGGAAAACGGGAGGCAAGAACGGGTCAAGATCAAAGCAGCAAAACAAGTTATCAAGGCTTGGTATCGACAGGGACAAATGCAATGAAGTGGATACTTTGCAAAGCTCACAAAAAATTTGTGTGTGTGTGTGTGTACGGGAGTTCAGGGAACTCAATGCTGGAGTGAGTTGAAACAGCGGTTCTTAATGGCCATATTTGCAGGCAGCAGTGTTCCCAGAGTTTCCGACATTATGAAATAAAACAACTCGGGAAATCTAAAGTCCCGTGGTTAAGACCTTTTTGAGAGCATTAAGGATGAAATTTAAGACCTACAAACACCACATCAAAAGCACACACACAAATACGTTGCATCATTAAACTTCCCAATCCAAAAGAGATTCGCTCCAAAAAACAGAAAGCTGATTGGCTGCTGAATGTTGGGCTCATTTGTAGTCGTAATACAGCCAATTTCTAAATGAAGAAAAACAAACAAGCAAAAACCTTCTGTGGAAGTGATTTGGGGGCATTTCAATGAGCATTAGAGGTAGCTATGGAGGGATAATAATAATAACAATAATTCCGGACAATATTCAGAAGGAATTGCAAATTGTATTCGCGATCGCGAACGAACAATGACCACCGAATTTCAAAGATAAAAGCAAAGTCTGTTTGCAACTGTATTTCGCGAGTTTTTTTTTTTTTTATTTTTTTTTTATGAGTTATGCCCGTCATATTTAAAAAGCAAAATTAATTATTACGTTAGCATTTTCACTTTCTCTTAATCGCGTATGTAGCCTGCCAAAACCGCTGCCAATCAAGTGTTAGGGGCGGGACTATATTGTTGAGAGCGTTTGTATTGGAAAGTGATGTCACGGCCAACAAGGGAAATGCCAGTAATAGACGATTTTTGCGAAACGATTTGAACAATATAGATGTTCGTTGAAATCGTGGAAGACTTTATGTTGCTCGCACAGAAAGTTGATGACGGTTCATACTTTACATGGATTGACAGGCGTACTCGTCATGGTGGCATGGCTAATCTGATGTAGCAATAGTAACTAAGGAGGGCGGGTTTTATATGTGTGTGTGTTTGTTTTTTGCAACAACAAAAAAAAAACACCTGTCTGAAATAATGAAGACGTAACTACAGTGTCATTTTTATGCAACATCGCATTGTAATTGTCCTTATTTTTTTAAAGAAGTGGTCTAGACATAATTAAACAAACAAAAACAAAAAAAAACATTCCCGAGAGTGTTCCTCAAGAGAAACCTGGCAGGCAATTAGATTTCTCAAACTGCCAAAAGTTAGGCGCTGAGTAACAAAGCGTATTTGAAAGTAAAATGCAAAAGAAAAAGAAAAAGAAAAAGCGTTTTGATTCGTCAGCTTTTTTATCAAATCTTTTACCGGACAATTCATCCCATGTTACAACAAAGAAAATAAAAAAGAGTGTTGTTCAAACGAAGAGATTTTTTCTGATTAAATACATTCAAAGATGGCAATTCTAATTGATTGTAATTTCGCTCTCATTTAATATTTTATTAGAAATTTATTCAGTAATAAAATTGTAGCCCCCGTTAATCTACATACTGCACCTCCAGACGCACAAAATGTTCATGTTATGAAAAGTGCATCTCAAAAATCACCAAATAACACAAAATACTGTGTAATTACACAGTCCATAAGCTCTGTTCAAGAGCTGATGGCATTCTTTCTCCATATTAAGTAGAAATTATATACATTCCAGCATTTGCAGCAATTATATACAAGCTGTTGTATTATACATCAGAAGCACACACAGATACTGATTGGAAAAAAAACAGTATCCAATCACAAATACACAGATTTTTATCTATTTGCACTTTGCTTGGTGCTAGGGCTACAGTAAGCCTTGTTATGTAGTGTTATTATTTCTATTTTTACCTTTTTAATCCTGGTTTCTGCCACTCAAAATCAGAGAAAGAAGCACAGTCTGCATCATGTACCAAGTTAGTAATCAGATAGATAGATAGATAGATAGATAGATAGATAGATAGATAGATAGATAGATAGATAGATAGATAGAGTGCAGGATCAGCCATAATACAGAGTAGAGAGGGTTAAGTGCTTTGCTCAGGGGTGGTGGTTTTTAAACCTCGACCATCAGTAACAAGAAAAAAACAATGAGAAACACACACTTCTTTGTGGTAAGTCATTGATCTATGAATCTAAAAAAAAAGCTCAGATTATACTAAATCTTGTTATTAGATGTTTGCTGCTCTGATTTCTGCCTTTTCTCACTTTTGATTCGCATCTTTCTATCACGCTTGACTCGGATTTTCTCATGGTCCCGATACGGACTCTTTCGCAACAATCATCTGCAGGCTCGTGAATTAGTCATGAGAAACAAACAACCGAGATGCAGAAACATTTTTGTCCGTTATCGCACGTGGCGTAAAATATGGATCGTGTTCCATTAAAAATTCATCTTTAAACATGTTTCAAAGGGCCGTTTCCACAGTGTTTACATCTCACACAAAAGCAAATTTCTCTAAGCAGAAGAATACGGGCATGACCTCGTGTTTGCAGCCAAAAAAAAATGGTCAGGCTTCCGAATATGTATTCTGCGACGAGAACGGAGAAATCGCTGGATTTTGTTATAGAATCGAAAAAATAAAAATGACGACATAAATGCAGTACACATGATGCTCGTATCTGATTGGATTTCATATATCAGCAAATGTGACAATACTGATAACGTTCAATAAACGATTAATATCATAACGGATAATAGTAATGGCCGCTGTTTCCATAGTAACAGCTCATCTCACAGAGACGAAACTCTATATAATTTTCAAATGTATACATATATTGTATGTATGTATATGCTAATTTCTTTTGTAAATTAACAAAACAGAAATCCAGTTCAAATCACTATTTATAGGGACCTCATTTTGGGTTTCAATTCTTCCACATGGACACTTTGACAAGTATTTTGTAGGATCAAATTCAGGTGTATGATTAACCAATTATCCCAAGCAGGTACTAATTATCATCAATTTCTTATGTAGGTTGAGACACAGTCATTAACTAAAACAGAAACAGCTGTGTAGGAGGAAAGCCGGGTGAGAAAAAGCCAAACTCTTTTCTAAGGTAAGCTTGTGGAAGTCAGTTTTATGTCACAGCTCATACAACATGGCAAGGCTGGTAGTTCCAAGTTGGTATCAAAAAGTTTCGAGACTAATGGTGTAACTGGTGCTATTCTGACCATGTGTGTTACCATGTTTCATGGACAAAAGGTTAGAGCACATTCTGTGAGAAACTGCTTAAATCTACCATAGAGACGTTTGACATGACATACATTAGACATATGGCGATGCTTCGACAAGTCGTTGGAAGACTGCAACAACTCTGGAAGTGTTTTTCGTGGAAGAATTTTGCCCGAAAACGAGGTTTAGCAACTCAATTATTCACAAAAACATCGGAACTAGGGTGAGAAAATACCAGCTGAAAAGTGCTATAAAAACCAGTGCAACAGTGAAGCATGGTGGAGGTTTCCTTGAAAGTTTGGGGCTACAGAAGAGTTGGAGATTTGGTCTGGATTAAAGGTGTTTTCAATGCTGAGAAATACAGCCATCCATAAGGGAGGCATCTGATTGGCTGCAAATTTATTCTGCAATAAGGAAATGACCCCAAACATACAACCAATGTTATTAAGAAATATCTTGATTGTAGAAAGAAAAAAAAAAGTCCTGAAAGATAGTTTTGGACACCCTAATCTCAACATCATGAAGAAACAGGAGGATATAGAAACAGGTGTGGATGATTTTGTGATGTACAGGGGAAGCTGGGAATTGTAGCGTCTACGTATCCTCTTCCTGCTTTATTAATTATATAGAAATACAATTAAGCTTTAACCTATGGTCCAAAGTATCTTTGTGAAACTTTGTGGTGCATGATGTAATAGCTGATTTAAAAACTTAAAATCATGGTGTAGAAGGTTTTTTCTTTACGCTTAGTATAAATCATCAAAGATAAAAAAAAAAACCAATCCACTGGAATCTAAGAACCTTCAGAAAATAATTTAAATCCCCTAAAAAATAATTAGCTATATACTGAAATCTGGCATATTAGCAAACCTTGTGCCAACTCTGCCACTCAGGCGGTCGTTTTGCATGAGATTTGTCCAAGCCAGACGATCAAGCTAAAACTAACGGCCATGTTTGTTCGAAATTAGTGTTTCCTGACAAACCTGGCACATCACACAGCATGATACGCAACAGATGCTTTATCCTACTATCTGACAGATGATTGTTTAAAGCTGGCGGTGTTTCAACAGCAAGTAAAGTAAAAGAGTGTTATTCCAGACCTTGGCTGAATTGTAGCATTTTTGCCAGATGTTGAAAAAAAACTAATTATATTTCACAATAATTATAAATCCTTTCCTATTTCATGTTTTTATTTTTATTAGATTTAATGTACATACATATCCATTTGTGCATGTATTCTAGAATTTACATATATATATATATACATACCCAGAACTTTCCTGCCATCTGTGGTTCTTCTTCAAACTGTTACCACGAAACTGGAGAACCACAACTGTATAGGGATGTGATAACACAATTTTGCATTCACTTCAACTTGAAAACCCACACCTGTTCCAGCAGGGCATGAACCACAAAGCAAACCTAATGAAGATATATATGGTTTACATGGTTCTTGAGTGGGCTTCTAAAGAGCACTGATCTCAATTTTGCTAAACACCTGTTCCACCTGAATTGGAACGCTGACTGCACCCCAGGCGTCCTCACCTCACCTGTATCGGTACCTGACTTCACTTACATTCTTGTGGCTGATGAACACAAACGTCCACAAGAACCCTTCAAAGTCTAGTGGATCATCTTCCCAGGAGAGTGGAGGGAATTGGAAGAGCAAATTGGGACTAAATTTGAAATGCGACGCTCAAGAAGCACCTGGATGCTTTTAAAAAGAAACGTTTTAAACGTTTAATTTTCATTAATTAACAAAAAGGAAAATAAATGAAGAGAATAAAAATGAAAATCAAATTAGTGTCTGATGTGACCACCCAATTGTTTTGTGCATTTTGCACAATTTTCACACAAAGTCAGGGATTTTGTAGGATCAGACTCAGTTGTATGATTAACCAGTTATACCATGCAGGTGCAAACAAGCCCCGATTTCATATATAGGTTAAAGCAGACTCATTAATTTACATTTGCAGCATTTAGCAGACGCCCTTATCCAGAGAGACGTACAAAAGTGCTTTGAGTCTCTAGAAATTAATAAATCTACAATGGTACACCAAATTACAAACTTAATATAAATGTAACTCTTAAATTCTACAAAGCAAACTTGAAAAGTGTTAATTTCAGTGTTTTAGGAAGAGGTAGGTCTTCAATCGTCGCTTGAGGAAGCCAGGGACATCTAGGGGAAGTTCATTCCACCACCTCGGTGCCAGAACAGAGAAGAGCCTTAAAGTATACTTACCTCTCATTCTGAAAGAAGGAGGTACCAGTTGAGCAGTGCTGGAGGATCTCAGACAGGGTGATGCAGTGCGAGAAGTGATGAGGTCTCTGAGGTAAGATGGCGTTGGTCCTTTTTCAGTCTTGTAGGCAAACATTAGTGTTTTGAATCTGATAAGTGCAGCTACTGGAAGCCAGTATAGGGAGCACAGCAGTGGGGTGGTGTGGGAGAACTTGGGCAGATTGAACACAAGATCATGACACATTCAATGAAACAGAAACAGCTGAGTAGGAGGTTTTAGACTGGGTGAGGAACAGCCAAACTCTTTGAGTACTTCATCAACAAAGACTCTCCCAGGCAAAGGCTTTAAAGCAGACTGAGATTTCAAGATGTGCTGTTCAAGCTATCGAGGTCGAGGGCCGTAGATCTAGTGGTCTCTGAGAAATCATGATCCACAGATGAAAGAGTCATCATGCATACTTCAACGGAAGCTGTACATACAGCCAATTTTACTAAGATCTTTCTATCTTGAGCATAGAGGAAAACAAGGGGTCCTGGAGATCATAATTTCGGACCCCACAGAATCCCGATCTGGCAAGGATCTGACTCAGCCGACATCCGTAGAAGATCTCGTTCGGAATCTAAGATGTTCGGAACAACCTACCTGCCGAGTTCCTTCAAAAACATTGTGCAAATATAACTTGAAGAATTGATGATGTTATGCAGACCAACTGTGGTCACACCAAATATCGTTTCGATTCAGATTTCTCTTCCGTTCATTCTGTTCTGATAAAAACAAACGAACAGTGTGAAATTTCTAAAGCATTGTTTATTTTGCAGCATTTATTTCACAACTGCCTACAAACATTTGCACAATACTGTGATATCACCAACAGACACGATCGAATCAACTAAATCAAAGACTACAATGTCTTTATATGTATCTTGGTACTGTAGTATAAATAATAATTCTTTCAGATTGTGGGTGGAGAAACTCTTCATCCACGAAAGTACTCCTGTTTCGAGAGTAAAGACAGAGCCAAAATAGTGAGTTTATAGCTCGTTAGAGCCAGGAAGCTTGAAACGATCGAATGAAAAATAAAAAAAGAGAGTTAAGAATGCAAAAACAAAATTCATTCCCCTACATTAGCATACTGATTGCTGTTTATACACAGACTACTTAAGCCCTAAGAGGCCATGCATCATTTTCTTGTGGTTTCATGTTCTCATGATATTAACAGAGTTCAAAATGTTTGCATGTGATCGCAGCTTCATTTTTCTGTTCAGTCGACATCATTTTATTGTTACGGATGCAGGAAAAGCTTAGCGCAAATCTCGAATCATGAATAAACAAATTCATTTGTTCCTTTTGGTAAACGTTCGGATTCGTTCGATTGTTTGTTCCGTGGGACGGTTTCTAGAATCTCAGCGCAAACCAATTTTTACAGAGTGCTCATGAATGAAGATACAATTGAGTGTAAAATAGTTTTCTACGCCACGTAAAACATCCACCAGTCATTTTAACACTCTCATGTATAGAGCATTCTGCTATCAACAACACAATAACAACAATACGGGCTTGTCTAGGTCTATTTTTGGGCTTCTCTTTCTTGTTCTCCTCTCAGTAAGACTCTTATAAGACCTGAACGAATGACTCGAGCCTCTGTTTTGCTCGTGAGCAACAATTCCCTGTTTGTACAGGATCAATTGCGCTCAAGTTTAGACTCAACACCAAGTCTTAATCAGTGAGACTTGTTCTTTATGGGACAAAACCACAAGAAACTATTTTTTCCAAACTTCTAGATAGATGGATGGATGTGTACAGGATCAGTTGTGTTCAAGTTCAGACTCAACACCAAGTCTTAATCAGTGAGGCTTGTTCTTTATGGGACAAAACCATGAGAAGATATTTTTTCCAAACTTCTGGATGGATGGATGGATGGATGGATGAATGGATGGATAGATAGATGGATGGATGGATGGATGGATGGATGTGTACAGGATCAGTTGTGCTCAAGTTCAGACTCAACACCAAGTCTTAATCAGTGAGGCTTGTTCTTTATGGGACAAAACCATTAAAAGATATTTTTTCCAAACTTTCAGATGGATGGATGGGTGGATGGATGGATGTGGATGGATGGATAGATAGATAGATAGATAGATAGATAGATAGATAGATAGATAGATAGATAGATAGATAGATAGATAGAACTTAATTAATCAAAGGGAAATTGCAATGTTACAGCAGCTAGTTCACAGTCATACAACAAACCTACAACAAAATTTTAACACACAAAAATGACACACTGCATTTTAAACAGAAACTATATATACCATCCTCCAACCTCTCAGAAACAAGCAAGTAGATCGAAACTCTAAATTGCTTTAAATGTACACTATATAAAATAAAAAAAATTTTATTTACTGACTATTCCATCCATATGTGATTGTTTCTCAATCTTTCACAAGTTGGAGACCCACAATTGTACAGGAGGTCACATTTACCCAAACCTGTTCCAGCATGACGGTCCCCCTGTGCAAAAGCCAGCTCCATGAAGATATGCTTTATATGGGTTGGGAGTGGAAGATCTCCTGTTATAGAGGAGATAGAGCTCCAACCCTATTGAAGACCATTGAGGCTCAATTGGAATCCTGACTGCACCCCATGCTTGTTTCCCTCCATCAATACCTGATTTTCATCAATCCCACCTTTCTCAGAAGACTGAAGTTTAAGATCACAGCGACCAGGGATTAAATGTGTAATGGAATACAACGTTCAAGCATATTATGGTAAAAAAAAACAAAAATGACTGAAGTGTGCTTTGATCATGATAGACATTGATTACTGTGTTCACCACCTTAAGTGCTACTTCCACCCACTGATGGGAGCGTTTTCGTTCTCCTCATGTTTGGAAATAACACAAAGATTGTAATATTCCCCTGCTGTTGGGAACGGGCCAAATGTAATAATGACTTGACAAACAGGGGTTTGGAATTTTTTTTTGTTTTTGGCACAGTAGCAAGAAAAAGCAATTAGCTTTGCTCCAAGTCTTAATAGTCCCTAATGATGAGTGAGGTTAATGGTCGTGCTGTGCATCGTCGTAACTAGCGTGCGCACTCTGAGCATATTTATCACATCAGATGTATACGAGATTGTAAAAAAAAAGATTTATTAAATGAACATTTGTCATCTTTTGTACGAACGCACATGAGACGATTCATAGAAGTGATGAAAGCAAGATGAAGCAAAGTAGAGAAGAAGGTCTTGCTGGCCCTTTTGGCCAGCCACTGATTATGTATGTACAGTATATAAATATTTATAATTGCACATTATTAGAATTTATGAGTTTTCTGTCATACCTTTTTTGCCCTGGTATACAGTAAGATGATACATTCAGAAGAATGATAGTGAGCAGTACTGGTGATATGTGTAGCATCAATGTTTATTATGATAATATGCGTATTTTTATACTGTTTCCAATTGTATTGCCTTCTTTTCATCACCCTGGTGTCAGATCTGGTATCATTTTTCAGTTTCACTTGGGTTCTCTATGTGCACATAATATATATGTCTACTGCTCAGGATTCAGGACTATTTAAGCATAAAATTTGACATCTTTCTTCTTTTCTCTTTTCCTGTGCAGACACGAACCAGACCTGAAATGACAATGTTTCTGCTCCTCCAGCCTTCTGTCCTCGCTCTTTTTTCCTTTACGCATAGATAAACACGCCTGCCTCCACCGGTTCTCACTCAAACCCTTTCTGAAAAACACCATCTCATCCATAGACGGCCTAATGGAGTTATGATGTCGTCGTAACAGCAGGGCCGTTCTTTTACGCCAAGTGAGAGGCTCGAGGAGAGGACAAGGAAACGCATTTAATTTCTCTCCAGATCACGAAGACAAATTCTATTTACCGCTCGAGGACAGGGGGAACGAAGAGAAACAGCATGCAAGGGAAGAAGGGAGGAAGAAATGAGCGAGTGATGGAGGGCATTAATAAGTCATCCTGACAAACCTCATTCGGAACTTGGGGGAAGGAAAAACACGCTTGAAACGGGCAGTATTTATTTATTTATTTGTTTGTTTTTTTTCTTTGCTCCCTTTTATCGCAGTCTATGTACCGATGCAAAAATAATTGCACACAGCTGCACTTTATAAGGAAATCCTCTAAATCGGTCCTCAGGTATGTAAATGATGTAAACATATGCACATTTTGTAAATTCACCTTTTATTGGGATCATTTTAGTTCTATATTTTTGTAAATATTTTCCTAAAACTGTTTTTTTATATATTTTTTTTAATAGATTTTTTTATATATTTTTACTCCAGTTCTTTTCACTAAACACTATTATATATAAAATATAAAATGTAAAATAACCATGTTGTATTCTGTAAGGTGTGTTTCGTTGTATTTATATTATTGTATTTTATCCATTAGAACTACATACAATTTTAATTTAATCTATAGTTTATTGCGTATTCTATATTGATTCTCTATTATTTGATTTTTTTATTCTTTTTTGTTACTTTTTTTATTGAGAATTTGCACAGATGGTTTTTTTCTTTCATTTGAAATTGAATAAAAAAAATGAAAAAATTAAATATCATTAAATTAATGCATGTAATTAATAATTTAATAATTTAATCAGAATAATTTAACTAATAAATCTTTTTTTTTTTTTTATTTCTAACACCAAAATTAATAAATGCAATGCACACAGACAGATTTGATCAATGACCTATGTATAAAGAAAATGTGGTTGGCTTATTTATAATAAACTACACAGTAAATAAGGTCTTACTTTTTAAAATCTAAAAAACAAATATAATTAATTCCAACATATAACGACAAAAAAACATTCATATACAATAATTTGAGAAATTTGAAGAATCCCAACATACAAAAAAAAAAATATTTAAACAATAAAAAATAAACACTTGTTTAGCTTGGAAATAAAAATAAATAGCTTGCCATTTATTTATTTAAAAAACGTGCTGCCCCTCCGTTAATTGTGCGTAATTAATACCAATCGACTATTCACACACTTTTTATTATCCATACAAATGTACATAGGAAGAACCTCACAGGAATGGCAGTTTGTTTTGTCCGGTTTATTAACTTCATTTCCAGGCACATCTAGTGATGAACCCGTTCGAAAAAATGGATTAGAGGGAGTGCATATGCAACGATTTCTTTTGTGGATTATGGAATTGCATCCATCCATCATTCCTGACTGGCTACTAGAAAAACTGTCAGAAGCGAGTGGGGAGTGTTTAATCTGCAAACGTGTGGACGACTTTTTTTTTTTTCCAACGTAGAGAATAAAATCCAGTGTTCAAATTGTTTTACTTTCAAAAGCCACATATTTTCTCTGTACACTCACAGTAGAACAATGACTTTGTCTTTTAGTACACCAGCATTTTAAAGCCATGATCTCGAAGTATCTCAAAATATTTATACTTTATACTTATAAGAATGAAGCAGAAATATTTTAGGAATAAAGTCAAATTATTTTGCGAATAACGCTATAGTAGTACAAGATTAAAGTCGAAATATTTTGGGAATAAAGTCAAAATATATTTAGCATGAAGTCAAATTTATGAGAATAAAGTAAAAATACTTTGCGAATTAAGTCGAAATATTTTGAGAATAATGTCAATTCATAATTAAGTGAAATTTACAAGAACAAAGTGAAAGTATTTTAAGAAAAAATTCTAAATATATTCAGAATAAAGACAAATTCATGAGATTAAAGTAAAAATGTTTTGTGATTAAAGTCAAATTTACGAAATATTTTAAGAATATTGTCGAAATTATGAGAATAAAAGCGGAATATTTTGAGAATAAAGTCCAATTTACAAAAGTTTAAATATTTCATGAAAAATGTCTTGATTACGAGAATAAAGTCAAATTCACAAGAATAAAGTCAAAGAAAAAAATTATACATTTGCAGCAATAAAATTAAAGTAAAAAAAAAAAATCACAATTGCAAAAAAAAAAAAAACGTTTTACAGTTTTGCATAAATTGGATGTGGAGGATTTGGTGAAATCTTACTTTAGGTAAGGATTTAGCAATAAGGATATTCTTTGTCTCTTGGTGCATCAGGACGGAGTTCTAATTAGTAAAAACAGCAGTTCTGTAGGAAACTTAATTTATTCTGAAAAGCAAAATCAGACTGAGGAAATTGCCTCATTTGTGCAGTCTGCATGCTATTCGGGGTGCAGATGTTGTTCCTCAAGAAACAATGAGGATGATGTTCAAAGAAATCGACCCTTAAGGAGTTGAACTACTTTATTCTTGTAAGTTCGATTTTTTGTTGTTGTTCTGACACAAAGAATCCACTACTGTGGTGTGCATTTTTGATCATATCCCAAAAAAGAGCAAATAATAATGCACCGGAGGATGGGTTACGAGAAACAGGAATGATTTGTTCATTTTTGTGTTGGCCACACATGCACAACATGCTTTCACTGAATGTAAAAACGTACGATCGGCTCTGTACAGGAAACCGAAACGATTAAGTCGACTGTTAAATCTTCTGGATCGAGTTGTGAACGACGCCAGATTGAAGTCTCAGGAGATGAACAAATCATTTCAGTTTCCTGTACAGAGTCTGTGTAGTTCGCACGTTAGCGAGAAATGATGTTGTGCGTGTGCGGCCGACACAAAAATCAACAAATCCTTTTTGGAGACAAATCCTCAGTCCTGCATTTAATAAAAGATTTACTGAAAATAAATAAATGGTTCATGAAAGACCCATCACTGGTCTCTACTGCTCTCTCACACACACACACACACAAACACACTTTACTGATTGCCTGTCATGGCGATTTCATGCCGAATATGATGTGAACATGTAGTATGTAACTGTTATTGAGTAGTTTTTTGTGTACTTTAAATTTTTTTAATCTGTTACTTCATTTATGTAATATCTAACTGTAAAATATATATAGATATTGTACAATATGTAACTGTAATTAAGTAGTTTTTTTGTGTACTTTTTACTTATGTGAAATTGTACTTATGTTATATGTAACTGTACAATATGTACAGTGTGTAACTGTAATTGAGTAGGTTTTTTGTGTATTTTCCTTTTTTTCAGTTTGTAATTTTACTCATGTACTTTTATATGTAACTGTACAATATATACACATTGTACAATATGTAACTGCAATTGAGTAGTTTTTTGTGTACTTTTTTTTTTAATCTGTAATTTTACTTAAATGTAACTGTACAATATGTAACTGTAATTGAGTAGTTTTTTGTGTATTTTATTATTTTTCAAATGTGTAATTGTACTTATGTTGTATGTAACTGTACAATATGTACAGTATGTAACTGTAATTGAGTAGTTTGTGTACTTTCCTTTTTTCAGTTTGTTATTTGTGATGTGTACTTTTCATTTTTTAAATATGTAACTGTACAATATATACATATTGTACAATATTCAACTGTAATTAAGTAGTTTTTTGTGTACTTTTTATTTTTTTAATGTTATTGTACTTATGTTGTTTGTAACTGTAATTGAGTAGTTTTGTGTTTTTTTATCTGTAATTTTACTTATGTAACTGTACAATATGTGCAGTATGTAACTGTAATTGAATAATTTTTTGTGTACTTTTCTTTTGTAAGTTTGTAATATGTGAGATGTGTACTCTCCATTTTTAAATATGTAACTGTACAATATATAAATATTGTAGAATTTGTAATTGTCATTGAGTAGTTTTTTGTGTCCTTTTTTTATTTTTCAAAATGTGTATTTGTACTTATGTTAGATGTAACTGTAATTGAGTAGTTTTTTGTGTATTTTTAATGTTTAAAATGTGTAATTGTACTTGTTATATGTAACTGTATAATATTTACAGTATGTAACTGTAATTGAAGTTTTTTGTGTACTTTTTAGACTTTTTAAAATGTGTATTTGTACTTATGTTATATGTAACTGTACAACATGTAAGCGTAATTGAGTAGTTTTTTGTGTACTTTTAATGTTTAAAATGTGTAATTGTACTTGTTATATGTAACTGTATAATATGTACAGTATGTAACTGTAATTGAAGTTTTTTGTGTACTTTTTAGATTTTTTTAAATGTGTAATTGTACTTATGTTATATGTAACGGTACAGTATGTTATTGTAATTAAATAGTTTTTCATGTATTTTCCATTTTTTTAAATATGTAATTTTACTTATATGCAATTTGTAACTGTAGTTAAGTAGTTTTTTGTGTATTTTTTGATTTTTAAAATCTGTAATTATACTTACATATACTTATATATGTAACTGTACAATATTTACAGTATGTAACTGTAATTGAATAGTTCTTTGTGTATTTTTTTTATTGTTAGGGTACTTAGTAAAAATGTAGTTAAAATCTAGAACCCAATGGTCAATTTATACTCATATATAGTACTGTAGATTAATTACAGAGAAAGTCCTAATACAGGAGCATTCAAAAGGCTTAAAAATAAATAAAGCTTTTTTTTTTTTTTTTTTTTACAAAGAATGAAACGATTTCAATTTCAACTTAAAGGAAATGCCAGGTCTCTAGATATTAAAGACCCGACTTGGTGCCCAGGTCTATTCTCGAAACCCAGCAATGTAAATAATGTTGTGTAAAGACCTTTGAGGGCTGGACTGCTGAGGGAAAAATTTGCTCGTATTCCTCTTGTAGCCTGGATCGAAATGCCGTTAACTCAGGCTGAGCTATGTGATGTTAGAAGACATTCAGATCTTGTAAAGGTAAAGACGTCTATAAGCACTTGACTTATGCGAAATCTTGTTAATCCAACATCATCAGATAAGCCGAGGTGGTCCGAGATCACAGCAAGATTTTGTGTATGAATGAAGTGCACTAATGGTGTCACATATGATGAAAACGTCCAGCAAAGTGGAGTGAAGGGTCCTGAGATCACAAATAAAAGTCTGATGGCTTAATTGAGGCTTAGAAGGTGGCTGATACGAGTCACCATGCAATCCATACAACAAGCCCAATCAGCTATCATATTAGGATAGCAATAAAACTACTACTGAGGAACTTGCATAATGAGACCATGAGATGATAAAACGAAAACCCTCAGCAGTCCATGAGGTAGGATTGGTCCCGTAAAAAATACTAAAGAAGTAGGTCAAAGCACCTCTCTCAATGGCTACATCACTTATAGAGGAGATAAGCATTAATGATTCATGCTATTAAAGCCAGCTGAATCGTGGAGATAGGACAGGACCGAGGACTTCCAATTGTCCTTAGCTTTTGTGTAGAGCGTTGGTGTCTATAAAGGAAAGCAGCAGTTGAGGTAATCTACCTGTTCATACAACGAGTGGCTGTGTTTGGACAGAAAAGATGGTGAAGGTGTTAATAATGAGTACTTAAATGGGGGTGGTAGCTTAGCGGTTAAGCCATCGGACCTCCGAGCAAGTCCCCTAAACCCATAGCTGCTCAGTTGCATGAATGAGATAAAAGTTACTCTGGATAAGAGCGTCCTTAAAATACCAACGTAAATATAATGTATTGAGTCTATTTACATTTATGGCATTTGACAGATGCCCTTATCTCATTTACACAATTGGACAGGGTTAAGGGCCTTGCTCAAGGGCCCAGAAGTGGCAGGTTGGTGGTGCCGCCATTTAAGCTTGTAAACTCCCGATGCACTACATCCAAATACTTGTGTTACCACTACCAGGAACATGGGGGCAAAAAATAGGGGCAAATACTTGCAGTCTTTATATTTTCTCAGCATTTAAGCATCATTGCTTCAGAGATGAATGAACAATGGACAAAGTACACAAATCATTTACGTGAGTTACAGTAAAGAAACACTTAATAAAATACGAGTGCAGTAAAAGTGCTCACTTTAAACTTTCACTTGAGTACAAGTACAAAACTATTTGCTTTCAAATGTACTGCGTACCAAAGTACTATGATTTTTTTTATGCCTATTAACATTTTTGTCTTGTTTAATCAACTCAAATTATGTGAAAATTCTCGACTGTTTCTCTTAGCACACCAGTCTATTCATAAATTGATATCAAGGAGTCAAACGCTGATCGATATCTATTTAAATCATAAAATCATCAAACAAGGTTACGGATGATGTGGCGAATTCGAGTCTGGAGCTTCTTCCATCATTTATTCATCACAAAATGTTCTGCTTGCTGTTGAACTGACGCCGAACTGTATGTTGGTGATAAGTAGATACCAACCAAATGCCGGTCGAAACAAGTTCAAAACGGAGCGCTCGCTCGACCTTCATTGGTGGCTTGCTGCTTGTTTGGACGGTAAAGTTATTATCGGCTTATAAATTCAAAAAATTTGACCGATTATGCGATGTACGATATTTGACTCTGAAATGTAAAAGTCTCCCTAAATGGAAATACTTCAGGAAAGTAAAAAAGCTACTCAAGAACAGTAACAATTTACATCTACCGTATTTTTCGGACTATAAGCCGCTACTTTTTCCTGGGTTTTTCTGGGTTTCACAAACTTCAAGCCAAAAAACTGAACCCCATAACATTAGACCAATTAAATTTCCGAACGGAAACAAAGAAACGCACCTTACCAGTGTTCTGAGCTGCACGACGATGCCAAAAGATAAACTCCCGAGAGAAATAGTTGTGAAAAGAAGGAGGAAGACAGTGAACAATGACTTTCTTGGTCTGCTACTGTTTAGATACAAGCCGTTGTAACGCGTTGAGTCTGGGTGAAGGGAGAGCTCGCTAACTCCAGTTGCAACAGAAATCATATGAGCACAGACAGGTTTCCAAAAGTCGTGTTTTTTTTTTTTTCTTGGCAACAGCGTTACGGGTTAGTCAAAGAAACGTAGAAATGAGCATCAGAAAATAATAAGGACATATTCCTCGGTCTTGCACACATGCAGTAATAGCGGAAAAATGCGGCGCCAGGCTCTTCCCAAAATACTGCTATGCTCCTAAAGGAAGCGCAACCTATTTCACCCGTTACACCGCGTAACAGACTCTGTCTTTCGTTAAGGCCTGTGTAAAGTTCATTAGTTTCAATGTAGACATTATTATATATGGGTGCGTTTTTTATTCCAGAAATTATGGTACTCCATTACTGTCCAACGCTGGACAGTGGCTGGAAACCAAATCACAAAATGGCATAAAAGGAAATGTAAGCAACAGGTCTATAATCTTTTTAAACCATCGAGACAACCAAACAAGTGTAACCAAGACTATCAAGCAATCTGGTAAGGTAGATGTTTCCCAAGTTCCTGATTTAGAATTCCTGTTTCATATGAAAAGTTTCCAGTCCTGATCCCTGGAGAAGCCTATTGCATTTTTTTTAGTGATCCTCTGCTCCGAACGCAAAGGATTCAACTCAGCAGTTAATTAACAGCCCTGTATAAGTTGATGTAGGTGTGTAAGAAGTAAAATATTCAGGGCAGGATGGTAATCCAGGGGGCAGAGCTGTAAACCTGTGGTCTATTAAAGCTTTCCTATTATCATTATTACTCAATGGCTTCTGTCTATATAAAGGGAGCAATGCAGCAGTACTTCGGTCAGCTATTTCACCTCATCCAGCTGTACACCTTGCTTTAGCAGACCAAGCTTTTATGCAAATAATGGTGATATCACTAACTAGATAGTGGCTGACCAAGGTATGGTTGGAACCTCAGCCTCATAAAGATCCTGGCAGGTCTTTTACCACCGGTTTCTCATTACCGTGGAGAAACGAAACATTATAGAGGGAACTTTGCTGTGCAGACCTGAACTTTTACACTTTTTCATTTAGTCTTTCATTGTTCACACTCTGCACTTCCTGTCACCAAGCATGCCTAATCAATGGGATTTTTTAAAAAAAGTTCATGTGAGTCATAAGATTCGTGACGTTCATAGCCTTTAACAATCTTATAGGCAGGTTATGTCTGAATTAATACTTCATATTACTTTTGTAAGGATTTTCTTTTTAGTTTTGCACTCAAATGTTTAACAGCAAATATCTTGGAATGAATGTTCAGTGTCACACAGATGAGGACGCGTTCCTTTTTTAATCAGGTTCCTATTATATATATTATAAAGTAGTTTTTTACTCACTGCTGCCACTTCTGGCAGCCTCGGGGACTTCTGGACTAAAAGGGACATTAATTAATCGAAAAAGTGTGTTCTTAATTCATTTGCACTGGAAAAAAAAAAATTATCAAATAAGCAACATCTTATAGACCTGGTTTTATTTTTTTATATCAAATTTCCAATATGAAGAAAGATCACTCGCTGTTTGTATTTTATTTTTTTTCCCTGTTGATTTTTTTAATATGTATAAAAATGTAATGCTGATATATATATATTGGTGTAAACTGATATTTACACACAGATGTAGATGTACCTGTGCTCATATATGGGTATTCGGTTGTATAATGTCTGATAAAAATGATGTCTGATGAAAATGCAATGTTTCTTTTTCTTTGATTAAAACGTAAATGTGCAAAAGCTATAAATAAACGTCCCCCTATAACACCCAATCTACATTTAACCATTTCCAACCAAAAAGCTGGACACTTGGGCGCTATAGTAGAACTTCCTGTCCCAGACCTACAGTATGTGTTCTGTACACCATACTTGTTCATGTATTTATGTTATGGTCAATCGTGTATGTATAACTCTATGTCTTGTAGCACCATTTTTTAAATGGAGGAATCTTCTTCACATTTTTAAGTTAATCGTTACATTTGAAAAAGCAGCTCACCAACACGTCTACATACGTCTCACTGATAAAAATATGACAATGCAGCTAAGGACAAAAAGACAAAAAAGACAGCTAGAGACAAAAAAAAACACCAATCTATTGTATAGTATAGAGTCTGTGGGAGTCATGTGATGAAAGAACGAACGACTCAGACAAGGGGACTCATGAGATTACTAACTCAAATCTGTTTCCTGTGTAAAGCACTGCATATCGTCTATATGAGTCACGTGATAAAAGAACGAACGACTCAGATTTTGTGATGCTTTGCTTATGTGCGTCCGGTAGAAAATTAACGCGTCGATCTTTGAGACGACTCGTTCTTCCGAGTCACATTAAAGACTCGTTCAAAATTGATGAACCGTTCATTGCATGAATACACTGTCGGTTTGCTTAGGTATACTTGCACAATTCTGTTGTACAGCATTTTTTTTTTACTAGAACCTCAGAAATCCAACTCCACTGAAGCGGTCTCCTTTTTGGTCCCGAAGGAGTCAAACGGCACGTGAAATAACCTCGTCATTAAAATCAAAGTTTGCCTCGAAATTACAGTGCGGCTCCTTCAAAACACTGTCTGTCCCGGTTTTAAAGTGGTCCCTCGTTTATGTCGCAAGTGTCTTTAAAGTGTGTCTTTGTCAGCACGATACGCTTTCAATTGAAAAAGTGAAATATATTTACCACCGAATACAATTCAAGTACAGGCTCGCCCTCACTTTGCAGTTTTCTAATTGCTGAAACGAATTCCTGCATGCAGAAGCAAGAAATGATCGGGATTTGTTGATCGCACCTTATGCCAAATCATGTATTCCAAATTTGTTTATGAGGGTATTACACAAACATTTTGAGCAAAACTCAAATGCACGATATAAGATGTTCAAAGCTTACATTTACGGCATTGGGCAGATGCCTGTTTCCAGAGCAACAATTACCTAATTTATACAACTAAGCAGTTAAGGGTTAAAGACTTTAATGGCAACTTGGTGATGTTGGGATTTAAACTCATAACCTTTTGATTAAAACGTCCATCTTCCCAATTAAAGCCTGTATGATCAGCTTAAAATCATATAGTGCATTTTTACTGTTTAAAATCGTGCTTGTTGAACATCCCGTTTCCAATATTAAGTCCCCATTTGCCCTTAATAACCTCCACTCTCCAAGGAAGATGTTCCATTCGATTTCAGAGTGTGCTTTTAGAGATTGGAGCTCAGCAGCCACATGGTACAAAGTAAAGAGCCCTGGGGTGCAATCAAGGTTCCAATTGATCCCATTGGTGTTCAATGGGATTGAAGTCAGAGCTTTATAATTGGCTACTTAAGATCTTCCATTCCAACTCATGTAAAGCTCTGGATTTTTTGCACAAGGGTATTGCCATGCTTAAAGAGGTTTGAGGCTCCTAGTTTGAATGAAGGGAAAATGTAATGCCACAGCATCTAAAAGACATTTTATACAATTGTGTGCCTCCTAATTTGTGGTAACAGTTTGGTAAAAAACTACGTATGGCTGGAAAAGTCAGGTGTCCCAATACCTTTTTATATATATTTATATTGGCCTTAATCAATGTTTAGAAATTCTTTTAGTCCAAAGCAGAGATGGCAAAAGTACACACATTCTTTACTCAGGTAGAAGTACAGATACTGATGTTTTAAAAAACTCTGGTAAAAGTTGGAGTTCTGACTACAGTTTGAGTAAAAAACTCAAGTTAAAGTAAAGAAGTTTGGGCTCTGACATGTACTTAAGTAAAAAGCAGTCATTATCACTACCTGTTTTAGTGTCATGCTGGTAACTGGACCTCACATCCTATTAAAATATTCATAGGAAAGAATTTCAAGAAGATGATGATGATCAGGTGATCAGGAATGTCTTTGTTCTCAGTCATGTTTACCCTCTGTCTCAATTACGTCAATACTTCTTGTTGCTTGTTGTTAGCTTGGTAAACTAGCCTAAGTCTGTGGAAATGATACACAAGTGGTAGGTCAAAAAAGCAGCACAATGACAAAAAATAGGCCTGAAAACGGCACAAAAATATAAATCATGTCACCGAGTAGATTAAAACTAAAGTAGCCTGGTTTACAAATGTTAAAAGTAGAGAGCACAGATATTCGTGTAAAAGATTGGTGAATACGAAATAAATAAATGAAGTGAAGTAAAATACTGATGTTAGAAAAATTCTACTTAAGTACAGTAACCTTTTTCTGGTCCCAAGAAACAAATAAAAG
Source organism: Silurus asotus (assembly GCA_024362625.1). NCBI lineage: Eukaryota > Metazoa > Chordata > Actinopteri > Siluriformes > Siluridae > Silurus > Silurus asotus. The sequence continues at coordinate 12,866,646 of MU545793.1, read as the reverse complement.
TAATCCATTGAACTTCAGAGCAGTAAACCTACGAGTAAACCTTGCTGAATAACTTATGAAGGAATACCTCAACAGCATGACCTGCCACAGAGCACAAATTCTATTCATCGAATAGGTTCTAAAGCGGCATTTGTGTTTGCCCTTTCAGAATGTCTAGCATTGCTTCTTTTAATTCCTGTAAAAACGGAGTTATGCTTTCCGTAATCCGTAGCCGCGTTATCTCCACCGTAGGCGCTTGTGTTCCTGACAGACAATCCATTTCTTTCAGTCCGAGACACAATCTGCTGATGAATTGCTTCGCTGGATTCGTGTAGGCCTTTTGTGGGAATCTAATAAAGCCTACATAGCGTACGTGTGTAAGGAAGCGGCACGGTGTTACCCGAATTGGACGCACTTCAGCATCAGTCGCTTCTGGCTAAATGGTGAAACATTCTTTAGTACATTGCTTCATTTTGGTGAAGATATTTTGGTACCGACATGAACTTCTCACGTTCATGTTGCTTTCTTTCTACTTTTCCAAAAACTAATTGTAGGAGAGTTGGCTATACAGTAGCTCTCATGGAGCTACAGCATACACATACATACACTATATTTCCAAAAACATTGGGTCATTAGATGTGCTATAATAGAATTCTGCATTTACTTGAAATTGAAACTCAAACCTCCTTGAGATCCATGAAGATCTGGTTTCATGCTTTGGAGAGGAAGATCTTGCTGGTGTAGAGCTCTGATCTCATCCCTTTTGAACACCTTTGGGATGAATTGGAATGCCGACTGCACCCCAGGTCTCCTCACCTACACCAGCACCTGCCATTCATAATTCTCTTGTGGCTGATGAACACAAATATCCATAACACACTCCAAAATCTAGTGGAACATCTTCCCAGAAGAGTGGAGGGAAGAATCCACCATCACTGTACCCAGCAAAAATCGTATATCCACAATAAATGGACATTCGATGCAACCCAGATGAGGATGGGTTCCCTCTTGAGTCTGGTTCCTCTCAAGGTTTCTTCGTTATGCCATCTCGAAGTTTTTTTCCTTTAAAACTGAATATGAATCACCCTCGGTTGCTTTTAGTCGTTTTGCATACGACTGATTTTTCATCCATTCAGTCTGAAAAGCAATGCGACAGTACATTTCCATTTTCTTTTCTGCTTTTTTTTTTCTGTCATGCTCCAGTAGGATGAATGGAGTGGACGAATAATTCAATTAAATTCAATTTTGTTTGTATAGCGCTTTCAACAAATCTCACAAAGCGGCTTTATGGGCATACATTTGAAGTTCGTAAAAAAAAAAAAAAACGTTTCAGTTGATCTATAATGATCGCTTTAGTGATGGAAAAAAGTCTGGAAAACCAACTCGAGATTAAACAAGGACGTAACATTGACTGAAAAGCGAACTTCTGCTCATCTGGGTAACACCAAATGTCCATATAAAATGTGAAATTGTTATTTAATATAATAAAAAAACACAATGCATTTCCAATGTATGGTGATGATCCTGGAGAAAAGTTCAAACCACACCCTATAACATTACATCCAAACATTTTTACTTCAACATAATGGTGAGTTTTATAGAAGTGCTTTCTGTCTCTATGGAGCTTCACATGATCTTCATGTTTGTTTCCCACTTTCCAAAAATATGCTGGCTATGCTAAATGACATCATGGTGTTATTAGGGAATACAGTTGTCTTTGGCATTACCCAAGCTGAAGATCAACCAAAGTTATATCCACAAATGAAAGCCAAGTTTTTCAGCAGGACATTGCCCAGAACATCATTCTGCATTCACCAGCTGACCTTCTCCCCAAAATAGTGCCTCCTAGTGCCACAGGTCTTCCACAGGTAAATGATACATATACACCTGTCTCTCACCAACACCTTCTACTGTCCCTCCATGTACCAGTTCCAATGCACACAACGGCTTTATTTGGTGTCTAGGGGTCTTTTTGTAAAAACGTTGCCGCTAATTCCATGTTGGATTCTTTATAAATATGACATCGTGTGTGGGAAAAGAAGCTATCGACCACAAGCTATATCAAATAGTTCACTCTACATTTTTCATATGTGAGGTTTACTTTTACTCCATTTAGTACAGTAGTTGACTCTCCAGACAACGGTGAATAAAAACATCTCTAGTCTTGCTTTCAATGATTCTGGAATAAATGTGACACTAAACTGCAACCTCAATATCAGTGTTAAATTACATTATAAAAACTGTGACCCAACTAAACTAATTCTGCATTGGATATTCTCCGAAATGCGGAAAAATATGCGGTGTGAAGAACAAAAGCCACCTTTAGCGGTGTGACATTAGCGCAGCATATCGCTAGTAACCTCTCAAAGGAGTAACAGACATGCAGCATGAACAAACCGGTCCACGAGACGTAGAATATGAAATATTTAATAAGTTATTTCATGAGATGTGGAGTTTTACCGTACTTCACCTACGCTTAGCAGACGGCTCGCTACTCCAGACAAGGTGTTTGAATCCCTAAGACACCCAGAAATGACAGAAGGCCTGTGAAGTATTCGGAATATTTTAAGCCCCTGGTGGGAAGCAGCTACTATCTTGCTGTTACTGCAGAACAATTTGAGGACAATTGGTCTATGTGAATACTGAGACGTCCTGAGAATGAGCTCCAGAATGGAAGCTTTTGTGGTAGACCATTTATGCATTATAGAATATCTGCATTCCTACAGATGAAAACTAAAATTATAACCTATTGCTTCTTTCAATAGATAGAAAAGGTTTGTGAATGAGAGAAAGGATTGTGTGATGGCAAAAATGCACACATCCTTCACTCAAGTAGAAATACAGATGCTTGTGTTTTTGATGACTGGTGAAAGTTGAAGTACTGACCACAATTTTTTTCTCACAATTTTTTGTATAAAGTAGCCACAACTACTACCTGTTTTAGTGTCACGCTGGAAACGGGACCTCACATCATATCGATACAATATAAAAAAGAATTTCAAATTTTGTTGCCTAATGAATGTAGACGGGCCTAACATCCACCATATAGAACACAATCAGAGAAAAAATGACGATCAGGAGATCAGGAATGTCTCTGTTCTCAGTCATATTTACGTCACTGACTCCCTCTGTCTCATTCACATTAACCTCATACTTCATGTTGCCCTCCGTCATGCTTGTTGTTAGCTTTATTGGCTAGCCTACATCTATTGTGCATGATAGCCAGGAAATAATAGACCAGTGGTAGCCTGAAAAAGCAGTGCAATGACAAGAAAAATCTAAAAGTCACAAGCCTGGTTTGAAAATGTAAAAACTAGAAAGTATTGGTGACAGTGGGAGATACTTAAGTCCAAAAAAATTGACTTGTGCAATTATTGGCAGCATCTCAAGAAGAACATTTCACACACAGAACCCACCGAGTAGTCAGTTAGGTCAGCCTAACCTATTTTCTGTCACAATGGATCATGAGAAACCATCAAAGTAAAAAAAAAAAAAAAACCCAGGAACGAGTGGATGAGTGGATAAGTGGATGGGCTTGCATGAGCAAACATAAAAGGGCAGCTGCGAAGGGATGCATGCTACTGTACTTTGCATGGTTTAAAACCCTTTTCAGCACCGGGACCTATGGATGCTTGTAATTCACTTCAGGTCCGTGGGCAGAATGTCGCGATTTTCCTTCCTCTCATCCTTCACCATGCCTAGTGTGCAGCGCATGCAGCCAAGAATGGATCAACTGGATTTATGGATATTTTTTCTTCTTCTACAAGAAGACAGAATGGATTGAATTGGTAAAGGGGGAGTATTTCATGAATACTCTCTACAACACATGTTCACCTGAAAGGGAAAAAAAAATACCTTTCAATAATGAATCAATAATTGGTTAGCTCTAATGTCTTCGTCAGCAATAACAAGTGATCTTTTATTGTTTCCTCTCAGCTCTAGGTTTCTGTCTGTAGAACGTTTTACGTCGTTTTCGCATTGTTTCTGTCGCTTTCCTCTACTTTTTCCAAAAACGTGCTGGTAGATGCTCAATTACCTCATGGTGGAATTGAACGTGAGTGCAGGGTACAAAACAGTGAACTAGCACTCCATCCAGTGTTCCCATGATCAGGTCCAGGTGGCATCACCCAAACCAAAAGGTACATAAATGTCAAGGTTCAAGCAAAACATCGGAAGGAACATCTTACGGCATCTACTGGTATGTTTGGTTGGTTGGTTGGTTGGTTGGTTGGTAGGTAGGTAGGTAGGTAGGTAGGTTGATAGGTAGCTAGGTAAAATATTTAAACATCCATTAAAATCCATAAAAATATTAAACACTCATATCTTCATTGGAATAAATAAATAAATAAATAAATACAAAGTGGAAGTCTGTGAATTGTATAAATGTAACTGTTTTTTCCTGGTGTTCAGTTCTTAAATAGCTCTGGGGTAGAACTTGTTCTTGAGTCTGTTTGTGCGTGATGTGATGTACCTGAAGTGTCAATCAAAGGCACACACACACATATAAATATATATATGACGCGGAAAAAAACAACAACTCTGACTTCCTTCTATATGTTCCCGCAGTAACTTTTCCAGCAATTTGTGCTTCAGTAACTCTTCTGTGGATTCACCTCAAATGGACTAAGCTTTGTTCCCCATAATCTAACTATGACCCTTGGATTCCCATGACCCTGCCACTGGTTCATAGATTGTCCTTATTCAAATACCCAGTCATCATGATTTGTCCAAATTGGTCTTGCCAATTTTTCCTGCTTCCAATACATCATCTTCAAGTATCATAGTAACAAATGAATCGGTGTAATTAACATCACTAAACATTTAAATACCATTAAACTGATAAGTGCACATGAATTAAAAATGGACATAATTTCATTATGCATATGCATTTCTGATTAGAAATAATAATGCATATATGACACATTGCATGTGTCCATTAGTATGCCTGGACAATATTTAAAAAGGTTGAAGGCAAAAGGTCTTTTTAGAAGTCACATGTACATTACGGTACAGTAAAATTCTTATTTCGCATATCAATGTTAGGAAGCTAGAGTCAGCCATGATAGAGTGACAATGGAGTACAGACGGTTAAGGGCCCAAGAGTGGTGATCCTGTGGCTTGAACCCCCCAAGCTTCCAGTCATTATCCCATGATAGGAGAATAAACGTTCTAAATAATATCACATGATAAGTATAAATGTAGCTGATGATAGTAGTTGTGATGAGTTTTTCTGTGTTTATTATTAAATTCCTAATATAAAAATGTCCTGTAATTATACAGTACAGACCAAAAGTTTGGACACACCTTCTCATTCAAAGAGTTTTCTTTATTTTCATGACTATGAAAATTGTAGATTCACACTGAAGGCATCAAAACTATGAATGAACACGTGGAATTATATATGGAATTATATACATAACAAAAAAGTGTGAAACAACTGAAAAACGTCATATTCTAGGTTCTTCAAAGTCGCCACCTTTTGCTTTGATTACTGCTTTGCACACTCTTGGCATTCTCTTGATGAGCTTCAAGAGGTAGTCACCTGAAATGGTCTTCCAACAGTCTTGAAGGAGTTCCCTGAGAGATGCTTGGCACTTGTTGGCCCTTTTGCCTTCACTCTGCGGTCCAGCTCACCCCTAAACCATCTCGATTGGGTTCAGGTCTGGTGACATCTGGCGCAGCACCCCATCACTCTCCTTCTTGGTCAAATAGCCCTTGATGCCTTCAGTGTGACTCTACAATTTTCATAGTCATGAAAATAAAGAAAACTCTTTGAATGAGAAGGTGTGTCCAAACTTTTGGTCTGTACTGTATATATAATATTTTACATGATAATTTACCTTAATTGCCTCCTATAGTTTTTGACCTCTAACCTACTGAGCCCTATTGACTGTAACCTATGTTAGTGCTTGATATTACCCAAATTCTTGTGAATGAATGATCACATATCTCCACCACCACACTCCAAAACCCAGTGGAAAAGTTTCCCAGAAGAGTGGAGATTATTACAACAGCAAAACGTGTGGAACAGGATATTCAGAACCTTCATATGTATCTTATGGTCAGGGGTTTGCATCATAATTTGGATCATTATCATTTTTCATGTTGAACGAAAGATTCTTCAGAAACTAAAAACAGTTTGAAACAAACTAGACTCCGTACTGTCACACGAGAACAGCCATGCATGACCGAGCAGCACGAAGCAATCAGGGAAATATAAAGACCTATAAAGAAACTTGACTTGGTTTATGGTTCAAGATAAAAGTCCCAGAGAAAAGAAAAATAAACTCCATACACTTTAATTACAATCTAATTTGAGCTAACCGAGCCATAAAATAACGCCATTCAGAGTCAGCCTCGCTTCTTAATCAGCAGATGACTCGAAAGTCTGTTCGCAATCCACGAATTGTGGCACCTAAAATTCAACCTTGTATGAAAAATGCATATTCCTTTTGTTTATTAGAACCAAACGAGGTCAAAGCCAAAGACACACATAAATTGGACAATGAATGAGTGGAAGGAAGTTCAAATCGGACCTTTTTTCTTCTCTAAAAGAAACAAATAATGCAAGACGGGGAACAGGAGAGAAGATTTTAAGAGACCTCACCCCCACAATCAGATGGAAACTTAATAGTTTGGGGTTGTTTTAGAGCAGGGAAGGTTAGAGAATTATTCAGAAAAGTGAAAGCAACCAACATGGCAACCAATCCATTTATATACACATACACAAACAGAAAAAAGCATTGGGACACCTGACCTTTCTTGTCATTGCTCACAGATGCTCAGTTCTTGAACTCCATGAAGTTCTGGTTTACATGCTATGCATAGAAGGATCTTGAGTGGCCTGCAATAGAGCTATAGACCCTATTGAACACCTTTGGGATGAATTGGAACGATGACTAAACCCCAGGCCTCCTTACTTCATCATTACCTGACTTTACCAACACTCTTGTGGCTGATGAACACAAATATTCCAAGCACCCTCCAAAATCTAGTGGAACATCGTCCCAGAAAAGTGGAAGGAATTAGAAGTGTGAACAGTGTATGAACTGCAAGTATAATATTAAAGTACAGAAGAAAAATCATCGTGGTTGTCGCTGTTCTTGGGAGTATTGGTGCCTTGTTCACCAAATCCTTTATATCGCAATGCTTTATGATGCTTTGAATAAATTGTTGGTGGAAATATTAGGTCACTCTCTACTCCTAAACCCAAAGTGACACAACCTGAACTCCCCATCACTCTCTACTCTATATCATCTGTAGCATCATTTTTTCTGAATTAACTGTAGCCTGAACATCTACTGATATTATAACTACATGTGACCTTTGAAGCATTTGTCACTTTTGAAGCAGTTGTTATTACATTCTGTCTTTGCTCGTTTGGCCACATATCTGCAGATTAATTATCTTTGCTACCGTTTTCACTCTGGTTTAAGATACGTTTTGTGTAAGAAGCGACTAGCCCAGGCAAGTCAGGTCGAAGATCCCTAGTTCCAGGAGGCTACCTCGGCTTTTCGGGAGGCTGACGGGCAGGGAGGGCAAACTTTCTAAATCAATAAACTTCTCAGCATGATGTTCTGGCTACTTTTCCCTCCCACTTAACCTCCCCTCAGTCTTCACACTGTATGATTCGTACAAGCCTGCTACTTCTTTATGAGCAAGTCACGCTGAGCTGCCTTTCTCTGTACTCTGTCTTCAGACAAGAAGCTGTGCTGGACTTAAGGACTCAACATTATTCATTATGTAGGGAAAAGAAAGCGGGTCTGGTTATGTAATATGTGCAGTGTGCACCTAATAGCAAGGAGCAGCACCAGCGAGTGCAAATTTACGTTGTTCTTATCCAATCGGATTTCTGCCGTCGCAGCACGTATTGCCGCAAGGCTCTTGGTAGCTTCACTTCATTTAAAGGTCCGCTAGAAGGCATAGAATCACGTCAGCATTTTTGCGTCAATTGATCGGATGGTCAGAGGGCACACAAGTCAAAGCTCGCGACCTGCATCTGTAGCAAACTGCACAAGCTCAAATATATATATGTGTGGATTTATAGCTTTTTTCATTCCATAACGCCTTTAAGAGAAATCGCACTTACAAGGCCATTTACAAGATGGATTTATCGAGAAAAGCTGAAAGGTCGACGAAAACAGTTCAAAAGAGTTGTTGTGCTTTTTCATGAACCGTTCACACGTTTTCTTTCCCGTACAATTTCTACAAATGCACAAACACAGAACTGCAATGCATGGTGAAAAAAACGCACAGAAAACCCGAGGTCATTTCAAGGTAAGATCGATGATTCTGCTAGAGATGATGTAACCACTGGTAGCTCAGTGGTTAAGGCATTGGGCTTTGGATCAGAAGATCACAGGTTTAAATCCCACCACCACCAAGCTGCCACTGCTGGGCCCTTGAGCGAAACCCTAAAACCCTCCCCTGCTCAGTTGTAAGTCGCTCTGGATAAGGGCGTCTGCCAAATGCCGCAAATGTATATGGGTTGTGCCGTTGTGGCTCCAGTGAAAGGAGACTTGTGTTGTATTGTAGTCATTGGGTTTTACACAGGAATATGAGATTCCTGTCTGTAATGCAGGTTTTTATATAATATTGATGGTGTCTAGAAGAGTGGTGTCATAATGAAAGTTAATTCCGGTAGGACACCACTGAAGGCCAAGGTTGGACACCAATGGTTTCTAAATGCACAATTCTGACTGGCTGGAAGATGCGAGTTCAACCTGTTGAGGTACATCTGATCAGGTTAATATCTTAATACCTTACAGACAATAAGAAACATTTTTAAATACAAAGTCAGGCAGCTGTAACATTCTTAAATGACCTTATTGAGCAAATAGGATGACATTGAATTGATCAACTGGACAGAATATATATTTTTCATGAATATGTTAATAATAATAGAATTTTTTTATAGGGCTCATTAGGTTAGAGGTCAAAAACTATAGGAGGCAATTCAGGTAAATTATCATGTGAAATATTATATATACAGTACAGACCAAAAGTTTTGACACACCTTCTCATTCAAAGAGTTTTCTTTATTTTCATGACTATGAAAATTGTAGAGTCACACTGAAGGCATCAAGGGCTATTTGACCAAGAAGGAGAGTGATGGGGTGCTGCACCAGATGACCTGGCCTCCACAGTCACCGGGCCTGAACCCAATCAAGGTGGTTAAGGGGTGAGCTGGATTGCAGAGTGAAGGCAAAAGGGCCAACAAGTGCCAAGCATCTCTCGGGGAACTCCTTCAAGACTGTTGGAAGACCATTTCAGGTGACTACCTCTTGGAGCTCATCAAGAGAATGCCAAGAGTGTGCAAAGCAGTAATCAAAGCATAAGGTGGCGACTTTGAAGAACCTAGAATATGAGATTTTTCAGTTGTTTCACACTTTTTTGTTATGTATATAATTCCATATATAATTCCACATGTGTTCATTCATAGTTTTGATGCCTTTAGTGTGAATCTACAATTTTCATAGTCATGAAAATAAAGAAAACTCTTTGAATGAGAAGGTATGTCCAAACTTTTGGTCTGTACTGTATATTAAAAGCAAAATGAGTTAACACCAACAGCCTTATTATTAGAAAAACGATGGAAAATGACCATGTTATATTTGGATAATATATAGGGAAAAAATTTTTGTTCTTTATGCATACATTTTTAACTCCTTAATCAATTGTTTTTCCATCTCTAAGCATTCAGTAATATATAGGGGACGTGAAGAATGCAAAAGTAAACCCACTGCACCCAAGAACCCACTAAAAGCTGCAATAATTAAGGTTAAACCTCTTCATTGCCTCCTGCTCTTTGAAGTTTGAAGCCACAAAGCAGCCCTATAAATATGCCGACAGCTGAAGCCGATGTCTATAAGTGAATCCAGCGAGTGCTTCGAGAAAAAAAAAAGCATATATTAGAATCACGTAACGTTATTGCCTTCCTCTTGACATCACCCATCTCCTTCAGCTTCGAACATCTGCTTTTAATTGAGTGCTTATTACAGGAAGGCTTATCTTCGTCCATTTCTAATATCCTGCGTTAGCTGTAACAATATTTCACCAGAATACGCAACTATGGGGAGGACCTTTTGTTACGCAAGTGCGTTGCGTGAATCATTCGTGGTGTTTGGTTTCACGTTAGGATGTGAGGGAAAACTCCATTTGTCCATCATTATGGATAAGTAAAAGTAGCAGAAAGGAATGCTAGTGATTTATCTGGGTGCCTATACACCTTTTAAACAAAAGAACATCCTTCGGTGGATTTAAATCGTCTCAGTAGATCCCATTTCCCCCGACTCTTGGTTTATGTCTATAATTATTTTTTATAGATGCTCAGTTCGGTCTCTGAGCCCACAGCAACAGAAAACAGGACAAACTTGCCAGCTGCTTTGTGCAGAGTAAAAGTTTGTGTCGATAAATTGTTCTTATATGAGCTTTTCAGTCAGTCTGAAAGCACAGTCTAGGCCATTTTATGAGACTTTCTATATACATGATATACAATACCGGGCAAAAAGGCTTTAGCACATGTATAGAAACTGGAGATATTGGAAAAAGGTCTGACCTGAAATGTTTGTGCAGATACACAGTTCTCTTTTGCACACTGTATTGTAGAAGACATCATACAGTAGGTTAACTGTACACTGATTTGTGATAGTAGGGTATCTGCAAGAATGAAAGGGAAAGTTTATAGGACTGTGGTGAGACCTGAGATGTTGTATGGCTTAGAGACAGTGGCATTGAGTAGAAGACAGGAGGTGGAGCTGGAGGTAGCATAGCTGAAGATGTTGAGGTTTTGTTAGGAGGGACTGATAGTAGGGTATCTGCAAGAATGAAAGGGAAAGTTTATAGGACTGTGGTGAGACCTGAGATGTTGTATGGCTTAGAGACAGTGGCATTGAGTAGAAGACAGGAGGTGGAGCTGGAGGTAGCAGAGCTGAAGATGTTGAGGTTTTCGTTAGGAGGGACGACGATGGACAGGTTTAGAAATGAGTTTATTAGAGGGAAAGCGCATGTAGGACGTTTTGGTGACAAGGTGAGGGAGGCGAGATTGAGATGGTTTGGACATGTGCAGAGGAGGGACATGGGGTATATCAGTAGGAGAATGCTGAGGATGGAGCCACCAGGAAGGAGGAAAAGAGGAAGATCAAGGAGGAGGTTCATGGATGTGGTGAGGGAAGACATGCAGGTAGTTGGTGTGAAAGAGGCAGATGTAGAGGACAGGGGGGTATGAAGACGGATGACCCGCTGTGGCGCCCCCTAATGGGAGCAGCCGAAAGAAGAAGAAGAAGATATGTCCTACACTGTCTTGTGTTGTTTGTTTGCTCATAAAGGATCCACTTTATTTGGCAAGGACATCTTACTTTAGTCATATGTCCTGTTATGAAGCTCTATGTTGTTTTATGTAGCACCAGGGTTCTGGAGAAACGCTGTCTCGTTTCAGTGTGTACTACGTCAGCTATTGCTTATGTGGATGAAATGACATGGCTCAGACACGAGATGCAGAAACAGATTTGGGAATAAAACTTTAGTTCAAGGTTAAAGGTAACACGAGAAAACGCGTAACAGCCATTTTTACAATATTATTAATAAAGAAGAACTTCTTGCACGGACTCATAGGTTTTGTGACAATGCAAGGACATATTTTCATGGAAAGGTAATCCCAGACCTTGTTTCTGTACAATAATTTCTGGAGGTGCTATTTCTATTCTATTACAGGATCGTGACTGTTTTAAATGTAGTGTCGCTTGAGGGCCTGAAAAACACAGGCCTTGATATTGATTTTCGCCATTTCTCCAGATTCTTGGGAGCTTTTGATGATATTATCTACTCCAGATGATGAGATATTCAGCTGTTTTGCAATTATGTTGAGCAGTGGCAAGAACAAATTCTTTCGCAATCGGTACCCGGGCCTTCAGCGAGGACTTTCCCGACTTAATCCACCTTTTAATACCACCACCATCACGCGCAATTATAGAAACCATCAATACTATAAAATAAACGCAATATAACAACACGTGGCATTACAGAGAGAGGGGCATTTCACATATGAAGGGTGAATACCATTTTACTAAAACAAGCTCCAAACCTCTACACTAAAACTGCAACTGTGCACCTACAACATCTGGAGCAGTTCAGAATCAATATTTGTCTAATTTCATGACAAAAACATAAAAATATAAATAAAATCCAACCTACTCACCACAGATGCAGACTCATAATTCGAACCACTTATTATTGTATAGTCTGTTTTTGTCTTGTCGTGTCTGTTTTGTCTTGTATAGGTTTTTATTTATGTCTGTATTTTTGAGAGCAACAAACAGCTGGAACCAAATTCCTTGTGTGTGTGTCAACACACTTGGCCAATAAACCTGATTCTGATTCTGATCATTAGGAATGTTCATCTTCAACATGATCTTTACAGTGGCCGAGAAGTGCAAAACAACTGAACAAATCCAAAAACTAATGAACAAATGCAAAAACAATTGAACAAACCAGACAACCAAATGAACCAATCTAAAAAGACATAAACGAATCAGAAAACAAATACAAACAAATCTGAAAACATAAGCTTGAAAACAAATGAACAAATTCTAAAGACTGAAACAAAACAAAAATCTGAACGAATGAACAAATCTGAAAGCAAATTGACATCCAAAAACACTAACAAATCAGAAAATCAAATCAACAAAACAAATCCCAAAAACAAATCAACAAATCAGAAAACACAATGGCAATTCAAACAAACCAGAAAATGTTCATTAGATATCTGTTTTCTGATTTATTAATGTGTTTCTGAATTTGTTCTTGTTTTCTGATATCTTAATGTTTTTGGATTTGTTTTCCGTTTTGTTTTCTTGTTTTCGGATTTGTTACTTCGTTTTTGGATTAATTTTGTTGGATTGGATCATTAGTTTTACGCTTCTCAGCCACCGTAGACTTTCTATCAAGAAGCGAAATATTTGCACAATCGCAAGCTATCATAGACTTGACTCTATATTTAACCTCTATAATTTACCATACACCGAGAGGAGAAAAAGTTGAGATCGAAATGGTTCATGGTTCCCACTTGCAATGATTAGTTTGTTCTTGCTTTACTTTGTAACACGTAATTTCCTCAAATAAACAGTTAGAGACACCTGGATAAGTCATGAAAACCTTTTTATTCGTTTCAGTGCATACACTGCTCATTATGATGGATCTGTAGGAAAAGTGCAAAATTAAAATGGTCTTCGTGCTCCTGCGTAACCCTGCTGGTTAGCCGGAAGAAATCGACTTTGTTCATCTGTTCGCACCGATCGAATATGAAGCCCAGGAGCGCCCCAAGCCCCCCACCCTTCTGACACTGTTGATTGCCTCAGTTGAAAACCTAATTATGCGCGAAGTTCCACCCCAACTAAACGCATTTCATACAACCCCCAATGCAATTTGGATATGGCTGATTCATTGACTTTGAAGCCAAGGGTCACAAATGGATCGAGACCGGCCTGACCGAATCGGTTATTTTTTCGGCACGACGCACAGGTCGTGACAGATTGCCGGTCATGCCGTGGGGCAGTTGCGGGGCTCCAGATGTGCATTATGGGACTGTGGGTTCAAAGTTAAACGCTAACACATGTTCACGGGCGCCCTCCTGGACAGGCACGGCAGGAGGAGGAATATGTTTGTCCTCCTATATCCTTACATCCGGCTATCCTGGGGGAGCACATGGAACCCTGGACCGTTGTGTGCTTCACATGTCAGCACCCTCCCCCAACATGTAAATCACTGCTGTTTTTACATTTCCCTAATAGATGAAATTGGTCTCAAAGCCGGATTTAATAACAGGGGGGTCTGGAGAAAGAGAGCCTGAGAACTGTGGGAAGCTGATGTAAAGAAGAAGAAAAGGCATTCTCTTGGTTGGACACACAGAGGACAAATAACTAGAGGAGGGTTGGAGAGAGGTGCAGGGAAAAGGGGAGGAAAGAAGGGAAATGGGAACAAGAAGGAAAGGATTGGGTGAAGGATAGCATTTACCTTTTCTCCCGGAGAGATAATAGGCTCTCTGGGGCGCTATAAAAGTTTCATTCTGTCCCACCTCCTGGCAGCTAAGAATAATGACGGTGGCATTTCAGGTCAGCAAGGTCACAAGACTGAAGATTCGGCGCACACCAGAGCAGCCGGCTGAGACGAATTTTGACGATGTTTTTACAAAGCGGCCGAGTAAATACGTCTCTCTCGGACGAACGTTGTGCTTTGAGCACATTTTGAAGGATACATTTTCCACTGCCCGTGTCACATTCATCATACACAGTAGGAGTCCACGAACCCAAAGCAATAAATTGTGCCTAATGGATTTGTTTGGACCTACAGCCATGTCTGATTTCCTCTGAAGATCTACCACAGAAAATCACACATTTCATTTCAATTATGCCACATGAATATCAAAGTTCCTCATGTACAGTACAGTGAAAAAAACCAACTCTCACACTGAAAAAGAATATCAACATTAAATGCATTCCTCAGGTAAGATGTGGCACTTTTCTTCAGAATGATATAAATCCTAAATGGCTTTTTTTACTGTAATGATCCTCTCAACTCCGAGACCTTTTATATACTGTATAAAATCCTATTCAAGAGCAGTTCCTTTTCAGGAAACACAGCGACATGTTTGAAAGCAGCATGTCACCCGAGCATCAAAAAAGGAAACGAGGACATGGGAGCATTTGTTTGTTGGTTGGGCGAGTGGTCATGCTGAGAAAAGACAGATTTGAGAAGAGAAGATGCTGTCGCCTTCATTCCGCATTCTCTTTGAGCTCCATCACAGTGACTGGCCTCGGTTGCTCACGTCACCTCATGTTTGGGAGAACTTGAGAGTGAGCAAGGTGGTAAGAGATCGAGAGATTGTGAAATAGATAAATACCTAAATAAATAAATAAATTACACTTTTCTTATACTAAAAGATAGAATAGTGTTAATTTGTCACATATACATTAAAGCACAGTGAAATTCTTTCTTCACATATCTCAGCTTTCTCGGAAGCTAGGGTCAGAGCACAGGGTTTGCCATGATACAACACCCCCCTGGAGCACAGAATTTTAAGGGCCTTGATCAAGGGCCCAAGAGCGGCAGCTTGGCAGTAAATTCCCAACCTTATGCTCAGTAACCCAGAGCTTTAACCACTGGACCACCACTGGCCTTGATGTAGATTATGGAAAATTGTGATGGAAGATAAAATGCACAGATGATAGTGTTATTTCTGTGTGATTTTCAAATCATACAGTACGCCACTAAAGTGAGTACACCCCTAACATTTCAGCAACCATTTCAGAAGATCTTCTCAAGGGAAACTTGCATATATTTTAGAGTAGTCAGTCTGCAGCTTGTAGGGCAGTACAGATTTACTGTCCACTGAAAAGAACTCAAAATACAGCCATTATTGTCAAAATAGCTGACAACAAAAGTGAGTACACCCTGTATGTCGTGTAACCATGCATAGCCAGTGCAAACTCGCGAGTTACAAAGAATCGGGAGGTTTTGACTCTCCTTTCAATGAACTGTAGTGTAAATTCAACAATGATTGTGAATTACTTTAAATGAATACCACAATAACAAAATCGTTTTTCAATCATTTTATATAAAATTATTTGATTTGAATTGTTACTCCGAACTTTCGAGCCACTCGAGGCTTCTTAAGAACTATCAGATTTTTCACCAGTTACTCTTAGTCCGGTTCCAAACGAAAAGTTGCCAACTATCGAGGTCGTGAGTATTGCGGTTCAACTGTATGTATATATATATATATATATGAAGTGGGTGCCAATGAGCTGCAGTCCAGACCAAATTGCATGGTGTTGAAGTATAGAATAGTAGCCATTGGTTGGTTCAGTAATCCTTTAATCATTTAACCAATGTATGTAATAAGTTCATAAAGGTCACAGGTGAAAATTCTACTTTTTTTTCATATTAAATGGCCTACTATGTTGCTTTAAAAAAAAAAAAAAAAAAGAACAGGCAACCGTCTTTCAAAACGCACTGTAATTCTGTCCATCTGCTTTGGGACAATGTAAATTGAATTTACTGTATAAGCAAGTTTGGTGCAAATGGTTTTAAAGGGTCAAATCAATTTGTTAACAATTACTGAGGGGAATACGTCCATACACCCATATAATAGTTGTTTTATTTACTGTTTGCTTTGAGATGTGGCACGGAATTGAGAATTTCTGATTCAGATTCTAAGAAGGAGCACGTCCTTTAAAAGAGATGTTGAAATTTCATACATGGGGAAATTTACATTCTGTACACAATGATGTCAGAATCCCTGCAGAAATAACAACCATCGATTGCACAATAGCTTTGGTCTCTGAAGAAGTTTGTAGAAGAAATAAAAATGGCCAGGTAAACATGGCAGTTCCACAAAACATTTCCAGGGAAAATAGGTTGAAGTAATGAGCTCAGCACCGGGGTGTCTGGGAAACTCTTTATTGGAACACACATCTGTTTTGTGTTATGGAGAAAGAGCTGATGGATGTATATGAGCTTCAACAGCACTGAAAACTCATTTCATCAAGCACCAGACCTACGTGGTATGGATCATTTTATGATGATTTGGCACATTTCAGTTATAATCATGTTTTCATATGTGAGAAAAGGGCTTCATTGTATAAATCATTTGGTAAAGTTTTGTGTAAATGTAGGAGAAAGTGTATAAAAGTGGACGGAAGCCACTTCTGACTGAGGCCATGTTAGAAAACCAAATAGCATTCAAAATAAGAATTTGTAGTCTCATGAAACTCAAATTCATCCATTTGATCGAAACTCCAAAGCATAACAATTGGCAAACAAATCACAGCTCAACAACCAGGAACATCATTTCTATGTTCATGCAATGTGGTAATCCCCTTATGCTTTTACCCAGGTGGGAATTTTCTTTTTGCATCATAAAAAACAAGATGTTGTTAAGAATTTGTGAATTCTTTATTAGGAAATTTCAGAAAATGTCTGGATAAATATTACTACAGGCCAAACCAATCAAAACTTTCTAAATGTCAGTCAGCAGCATTCATAACACTGATTATTTGCATTCTCTGATGCTGACTAAACCCCCATAAAATTTCACATTGACTTAAAAAATGATGAGAAAAAGGCAAAAGCACCTCCTGAGCATGCTCTCGCACCTTACAGCTTTCAAAGCTCATATCTAAACCAGCAGAAGAACAACATATGACGCTTTGAGATGAAGATGTTAGGATATAGCAAAGCTTGAAAATGTTCTTATTGGCCCTGTAACAGCTATCATAAGCAGTGGGAAGAAATTGCAGTGTCCAGGCCCTTTTGTCAGACTTTCTAGAACAGGCTAGCTAGAACACTGAAGGAGTTCATGGACAAAAATAAATGATATTCATGGACAAAAATATGTTAAAATATGTCAGTGATTCTAATCCTTGCTGGCCCTGCTGGCCCTGATGGCCTGCCATATATGGGCTGCCATATTATATATATATATATTTTTTTATTTTTTTAAGTCCATGAATACTACAGTTGTTATGTTAGCGCTCCTGTGATTAGCGGTTCTATCAAAATCTCTTCCTTCAAGTTTGGCTTTAAATGAAAACCAACCATTATTAAGAATATTGGTTTGGGATGACGTTTGGAAAGAAGCCAAACACTCTTCCTACGCTTGCTAACCGGTTCAGGGTTCTACACGACACTTCAGTGAACCATTCACACAGCGATAATTATGCTTGCTACGGAAGCTACGGCTTTGCTAGTTGCGGCGTGAAGTGAAACAAAAGCGGGGTGCTTTGTTCGGCGCTTCGAGTCGAGCCTAAAACAGCGAATGGCGCTTTATAAGGCTCCTAATTCGCAGGCCACGAGCAACGTAATTAGGATGATTACTGCTTTTGTGGGATCATCTGTTGCTGTGATACCATCTAATTAACCTATTTCCAGCTAGCCGTGTGCATTTATAGCCTTAATGAGCACTTTCAACGTCAACTGAGGAAAAAATCATTGACGAAGCCTGATCCCCAGTGGCTTGATTTAACAGATAGAAAGGGTTATGTTTCACGCTCATGGTCTGCAGAAAAAAAGACAGAAGGGGACAGCTAATGACAAAATCCGGTCATTTCGGCCTCCTTTCTGACTCGTTATGCGGTCTCCGATGCGCAAAAGGACCATAGCTCAGACACTTGAACGGAGATAGAAGGTAAAAAGTGATATGCCAGCACTATAAAAAGTGAGAAACAAGCCAAATACCTTTATGCTATCGGACACGGGGCACCACTGAAAACCGTGTAGTCTGTGTTTACCAGTATAGCAGAGACAAGAGACAACGAGAGACATTGTGGATATTTTAAGGTTTCTATAGGGCACAAGTTTTCATAAAGTAAATGATTTGTTTTCCTCAATGCCTTTAAGAGTTTTCTATTTGTAGCCTTGATTACCATTTATGCAAATATTATAACTAATTTGCCTATTTAACCATTTTTACCGGACTTCCGACTACAGCATCTGCTAGCTACTCGCATTTTTTTCCCCCTTCCTGTGTATATAGTAGGGGGGGATTTGTTTCAAATGGATTGCCCCCAATTTTACATCATATGATCTAAAGTTGTAAAGATCAGACATGTCAAACAAATGTTGGAAATTTGTATTTTCAAGCTGGTAATCAAATCAAAATGAAATCATTGGCATGCTGTGAAGCAACAATCCATATAAGTATGTGATCCAGTGATGAGTCATTCATGAACGATTCGTTTATTGGGAACGAGTCTTTAATGTGACTCAGAAGAACGAGCGGTCTCGAAGAGCGAGTCGTTCATTTTCTAAAGGATGCGCATGAGGATATGAACAGGAAAAAGAACTGAATCTTTTTTTTGATTAATGGAACGAAATAAACTAAAAGACTCAAAAAAATGATTCATTCAATTCGATTCACGAGATTCAAAGAACCAATTCTCTAAAATGATTCGATCTTTCCATAATCAGTGTGATCATGTGACCCAATTTAACCATTAAAAATGCAAAATGACCACTAAGTAACAACCGCTACCACAAGAATGCAAGATACACAGTGATCAATGTTTCTTCCATTCAGTTACATTGTTACACTAGGTGTTCCAAAAGTATTGGCACACCCGAGGCATATGTCTTTCTTCCTCAAACTGTCGGAGACATACAGGGTCTTTGGATGCGCAGTACATTTCCTTTTCACTTCAACCAGGAGACCTAAACCTGTTCCAGCATGACAAGATTTCCGGCTATAGATCTCCGACTTGGGATAAATTGGAATGCTGACTGCACCCCAAGTGGCTAAATAAATAAATCAATAAATATCTCCTCAAGCACACTCCAATATTTTGTGGAAAATCTTCCCAGAAGAGTGGGGACTAATATAACTTGGAGACTAAATAAAAAATAGAAATGTTCAAAAAGTGTGTAATATCTGGCAAATAAAAATGAATATAAAAAGGTTAAAGTAAGGTTTTAATTTTGGGTTTAGACAAAAGATTTTTAGATGGAAGGTCAATGGAAGGTCATCACACTCCCTACATCTGTTTTTTTGTGATATACAGCATTCCTCCTCGAATGAAAACGCTCAGCAGAGACAGCTCAATGAGTTTCAAATTCCTGTTAAATTGCAAAAAGCAGCAGCAATAAAAATGTCAAGTGTGAGCAAAGTGGCCAAGAACGTGTGTTACTCAGGCACAGGGATGCCATGCATATCTTGCTCTAATACCCCTCATCCAACCGATGAATGGCTTTCTAATTAAAGAGTTGAATCGAGTGGAGTGCAGAAAATTGCGCAGAACGTTATACAGGTTGACATTGTACTTGTATATGTATTGTACAGGGCTTTTTTTGTTCTTCCTTTTTTAATATAGTCGAATCTTTTTTTTCATCCTACGTCCTCACTGTATTGCACGAGGCTGTATTGCAGCAAACACGCTACTCACTTGTAACGCTCGCAAGCATTATATACAATAACATTATTGGGTTTTTTTTAGCTATGCTTTATGTTTTTCCCTTCCACCTCCCACTCACAGCTTTTATTTCGAGAAAATTGTGAGCTGTTTCACTCATAAATGTGTCAAGTGAAAGAAATGTGGGTTATGATATGAGTAACGATCATCCATTTTAATGAACAATGGTAATAATAATAGTAGTAGAAGTATTCTTATTAGTAGCAAAAGTAGTTTCAGTAGAAGTAGCATCAGATCTAGTAATAGGGGTTCTAGTAGTAGTACTAGTTGAAATAGAAGTTTAATTAGTAAAAGTATCAGTAGTTGTGGTAAAAGTAGTAGCAGTAATAGATGTTTCACTAGTAGAAGTATCAGTAGTAATAGTAGCAGTAATATAAGTACAGTACCAGCACCAGTAGTAGTAGCACTAATAAGGGTTCTACTAGAAGTAGTAGTAGCAGCAGTAATAGAAGTATCAGTAGTAGTTGTAGCAGTAATAGGTGTTTCAGTAGTAGCAGTAGTAGGGTTTCTAGTAGAAGTTAGTAGTAGAAGTAGTAGCAGTAATAGGGGTTCTAGTAGAAGTATTAGTAGCAGCAGTAATATAAGTATCAGTAGTAGTTGTTATAGGTGTTTCAGTAGTAGAAGTAGTTGTAATAGGGGGTCCTAGTAGTAGTTAGTTGTAGTAGTAATAGCATTAATAGTTAGAGATAACAGAAGTAGCAGTAATAATGGAAGTGATAGTAGATGTGTAAGTAGTAGAAATAGCAGCAGTAGTAGTATGGGAGTTTGGGTAGTAGAAGTATTAAATGTTTTTATAGAATTATTTTTTAGGGTTTGTATATTATTATTAGTAATAGTATTAGGAGTTTCAGTAGTACTAGTAGTAGTATAAGTAATAGGAGCTCCAGTAGTTGAAGTGGCATAGTAGTAGTTGAATAAGTTGTAGTAGGAGTAGAGTTTGAGATAATAGTATTAGTAGTCGCATTGGTAAGTAATAGCTTTCCCACTATCACTGGCTTTCCCACTATCTCACACTGAACGACCTCCATGACCCAAACAAGTCTGACCTACAGTCTGACTTTATCATGTTCTGTTATATCATGTAGCAGGGAGACCCTCCACACAGACAAGCATATGGTGTCTCACAAGGCTCAGTACATGGTCCTATTCTGTTCTCCCTCAACATACAAATACAATCCCTTAATCTCTTTGTGAGGTCATTTTCATACCACTGCTATGCAGATGACATTAAACTTTCTTCCCCCAACCATTCTTTCGATATGCTGAGATCTACTTGGAACATGACTGGACATCTCACAAACAATGGCAGTTGTGCAGGTGAAATTAATCAAAGCAAAACCAGAACCTGGGAAATAATCCACACCTCAAGGTCTTGTGATCTTTCTTTGTGTGCAACTGTGTGGTAACCATGGACAATCACCTGTCCTTTTTTTGCAACATTGCTAATCAGGCAGGCTCATGTCAATAAAAAGGAATTGCAATCGTCCTTCAATCTCTAAAGGTTTACCTCTTCTCCCAGGCAGAAGAAGGAACTTCCGCTAGACGTCTAAAACACCTGAGTCATAAGCATTCTTTAAATGATGTCTAAATGGTTGTTTGTAAATTAGCATTTTAAACGTGTGTGCTTTTCTAACTATATTCCTTTCCCTAAAGGGATTTTAAACTGACGGTATTCTTAGCCCATGACCTAGTGAACCAGTATCAGGAGATATTTATTGATAGAGACACTTCTGTAAGCCGCTCTGGATAAGGGCCCTGGCAAGATGCCATAAATGTACAAGCAAATACGAGTTGCAAGAGAAAATCCACCTCCAAATGGCACAACAGTAGTGACCTAGTCAGTGTCCTGAATTGTGCCCCAATGAGATGCTGTGGCAAGAATTGAAACAAGCAGTTCGAAATTTAAACACGTCCAACGTGGCTGAATTAATGCAGTACTGCTAATAAGAGTTGGCCAGGATTCCATAGCGGGGATGTAAAAGAGTTTCTTGTAGTTCTCAGAAGTGTTTGAGTTTTGCTAAAGGTGGCATGTCGGGCCATATATTTTGAGAGGAAGTTATTTTTGTACATGGTTGATATAGGTTTTGTGTAACTTTTGTCCTTTAATAACTGAGACGTTATAAAAAAGTTTTGTTTTTCTCTATGTATATGTTTTAATATGAGGATTTAAAAAAAAACACAGCAAAACCCATCTAACAGTCCAAAACAATCTGATTATATAACACTAATAACTTCTTACATTAACATATCGGCTTTCCATCCTGTAAACCAAAGTCTGTTGAGTGAATAATTTATTGTGTGTTGTTTTCTTTTCTCCCATTAAATATAAAATAAAAGTTCACCAGATTGCAATAAGCACACAAGCAAGATGGTTCTACAGACATGGTCAGGTTGCACAATGGCTGCTTTTGTTTCTCCTTGTGAACTATGCAGAACCATAAATAAAGGGAACTGGGTAATTACAGGCTGAGTGAGACCATGCTTTCAGCATGACTATAGAAAAGAAGTAGGGATGGATGGGCTTCCACATTGTTTCCTTAACAAAGGCAAGACCGAGAAGATAATAAATTAGAGGGATTGTAACGCAAAGTCCACAAGTCTTTTTTTCCCCCCAAGTTATCAACAATTAATGCAATGTGTCTCAAATAATATTTCTTAAAGCTTTCATTCTTTGTTAATAGTTAATTAAAAGCAGTGGCAGTACTAAAAAGGGGCAATAGAGCTGGCATAGGTTTTACCAAAGCATCGAATTTTGGACTTTTGAGTGCAAACATGGCTTTGTAACTGTCACATGTACATTACAGCCCTTCTGATAAAGGCCCCTCTGAACTTTGGATGTCATGCATCAGGGCTGACCCAGCTTCTTAACATTGCTGGGTCAGCCATGATACATAACATCCAATATAGGCAGCTTGGCAATACTGCAGCTTGAATCCCAGACCTTTCAATCACTAAACCAGAGCCTTAAGCTTTGAGCTACCACTTATTCTGAGCTAACGTATTCTTAGCACGTGTCCTAGTGTACCCACCTACACAAATTGCAGAGTTTGATGAATGTATTGTCCAGATATTTATCCTAGAGAACCTATGAAATGGAATTTCTTGTCATAACTGGTCCAACACAGACAACTGTTGTGACCAAAATGATAACATGTATGCAATGAATGCAGTGCAGTTAATAAACAATTGCAAAACATGCAAAAACCAAATCAAAATATTTCTAACCACCATTTTGTTTATACAACTGTTGCTCAAGGACCTTGCTCAAGGACCCAACAGTAGCAGCTTGGTTGTTCCTGGACTTGAACCCGAGACCTTCCAATCAGGAACCTAAATCTTCAACCAATCCCAATTCAAGTAGATTCAGGAAAAGGGTGGCCACTGTAGTCACCTCAACTCCTTGAAAATACATAGAATAGTCGAGTACAACAGTAAGTCAGTGGTCACAATCGACTGTGGACTTGAAGGGTAATATTTGTGCAAGAATTGTATAAAAATACACACTGCATTTGTTTGTCATTTGGAATCAGACCGCATGTTTATTTCAAAGAGACAGATTTGATGCCTTATTTGTATTAGATCTTGAAGAGAAGTTTTTAGCTGGCTCGGCATATTTTGGTGACACTCAAGTCAAGTCAGGTCAACTCGAATAGGCTTTTATTGTCATTTCAACCCCATACAGTGAGGTACACACTGAAACTAAACAAAGATCCTTTAGCACCAAGGTGCTACCCAAAGAAAGTGGTCAAAAGAGTTGGGGTACATGACTAGTACTGCCTCTTAACTGTTTTCAATTTTAGCAGGGAGCGAAGTTTTAGTAATTTGAATGGAAACAAGCCTCCCAAGAGCTTCCAATGGATAGCAAAGCAGCAGGCTTATTACCTATTTGATGGAAGTCTTGGGGTTCTGGGGACCTTACTTGAGTGACATCCTGATTTTAGTCAAAAGCCTGGAGGACCACAAGGCATGGTGATGTCTTGTATTAGATTGCTCTTTGGAAGGGAGTCTTTGGCTGCAAATGGACAAGTTGAATAAGGATGGTATTACGCTAATTCATAGAGAGGGTGAGGTTAAATGAGGCTTGATGAGCTGTCTATTGATAAAAACTATTTGTTATGAGGAAATCATTGCGATTGTTCTGAAGGTGGTGAAGCAGGACGTTCTCATTGTGCTGCAATAAAAAGCAGATGCCTTTTAATTAATTCCATGTGGTAGCCCGGCATGGATAGACTGGACATTGATGAAGTGTGTGGTGGTTGGAAGTCTCTGATCATCAGCATCAACACGCTGAGACTTCTTTTTGCAGCCCAGTGTTTCAGATAATTGGCATTTCCCTTCAACTCTGCAGAATTTCAGGGCTGGTTAAGTTTATTTGTAGCTGACATGGGACCACACATTTGCCAGGACACACAAGGAAGGAACACACCCCTGATATGTTGACCAGCTATAGGGGATGAGTGATTCTTTGTTTTATTCTTGTTTTTCAAGAACATAATGATCATTAGGACCTGACTTTATGCCTGAAACTGGACTGGGGGAAGAGCTGTAGTGTATAGAAATAAGCGCATTCCCCTTTAAGAAAGCTGATGGACATTGTTCTAGTTCTAGTTTTGTTGTTGCTGTTGTTTTGACTTGATTTTACCTGTTCAGCTGAATTATAACGTAAACTCCTTCATGGCCCACCAGTTTCCTCCAACCTACTCCAGGATTTTATTCTTCTATTCAAAATGACCTCCCTGTTTCCTCCTTAAAATTCCTACAACTATTAAATATAAAATAAAAACCACAATGGTCTATAACAATAACTACAATACCCTTCCGTTATAGATTTAATGCATTGGCTATACTTTTCCGTTTTTCATCTTCAAAAATCACTATTGTCTGCAAATCCTATCCCAGTCAATTTACACATTTATTTATTCCCAGAGGCATTGTAATATATAGCCAATCAAATACGAAATCGTACGTAGTTTTAGCTTTAGCTAAACTTGAAAACATTCAGGAAACCCATTTAGGCATGAAGAGAATATCTGGGACACAAGTATCCCGGGCTCAGGATTGACCCAGGAACCCTGATTACTCTGAACATGTGCTTTTCAGATTTTAATGATAAAATAATAATAATAAAAGGTATTACTACATAATTGTAAGAGTATTAACCACTATTAAAGTTTCAAATTCCAAAATAAGAAAGTGTATAACACAACATATATATGTATATATATATTTAAGTGAAACTTGGAAGAAATTGGGAGAAAGTGTCAACTTACAGTTCAAAGCCTGTTGGAAATCAGCTGAGCTGAGTGTTGCGAGTACAGTAGACGCGCCAGTCATTTGCATTAGCCTGAGGAAGAACAAGGAGGAAAAGCAGCATGTCAACAGTTTTGCTGTCAAAATGTATTGAATAAATCCTCCCCTTGGTTGTGATGCAAGAAATCTTCAACAACTTGCTCGGTAGGCAATAAGGCAATAAGGCAGACTGATAAAAATTCACTGCCTATGCCAGCCCTCTAGAATCTCTTTATAAATGATGAATTCGGGGAACGAAAGTAGCTGCTGCATGATGACAGAAATCACTCTGTAGAGTTTACAAAGAAAAGAGTTTGGATGGGGGAAAAGAAGATGCAGATAATATTTAAGGAATGCAAGGCAATAGTAAACTTAATATCTACAGTTAAACTCCATAAGTTTTCATTCACATCTCCATATTAACTGGTAGATTAATATATTGAGAAATAATACAAATTCTACAAACTATATAAAGAAAAGTATTTGGACACCTGAACGTAAGATTGATGTGTGCTTTCTGAACATCTAATTTCACATTTATTTCCCATTTAACCTAAACCTCACAGTTCTGTGAAGATGTTCCACTTGATTTTGGACTCAGTAGTCGGTTTGTAAAGTCAGACTGTCAGTGTTCCAACCAGTGTAACACATATCTTCATGGAGCTGGCTTTGTGGACAGGGTCTGGAACAGGTCTGGGTCTCCTAGTTCAAGTAAAGAAACGATTGTTTGCCTTCAACTTTGTGGTAAAAATTTAAAAAAGAACGACCTAAACACCTGATACTTCCAGCAATTATATGGTTCTTTGTCAGCACTTTGAAACAGTCTAGACGTCTTCTCTACTTAATGGGTTCTCTGTAACATGTCACTAGCTACAAGCTTCCCCTGTATTACCATCTAAAGAAAACAAAATTGATTCTAATGAGCAAATGATTGTTTTTAGCTGTGTGTTAAAGCATTTTTTGTTTGAAAAAATGTAATTATGGGTGAAGTGCTGTGATGCCAAATCAACAACATGGCGGGACATGATGGTTATAAATCACATGACCAGCCTGAAATACAGTATGAAAACCTAGAACAGAAGAGATGTTAGCAGATTTGCTTAACCCCACAGTCAAACATGGAGGTGGAGCCTAATGGTTTGGGGTTGTTTTTGAACATGATTCCAGGATAAAAGGAATCCAACATGGCTACCATTCCAAACTTCAACAGCATGAAATTCCATCTAGACAACGAATAATTGGAACCGACTATGATGCAACAAGATAAGAAGAACCGTACGTCCGAGCTTTTTAAGCGTTATTTAGAGAGTCGTCTGGAGTGTTATCTATCATGGAATGACCTGCCCAGTCACCACACCTGAATCCGATTCAACTGCTCTGGGATGAACTCGAAAAAAAATTACTAGTGTACAAATATTGTTTTTACAGCTGATATTTTGGAGAAATGAACTGTCCGGATGCTGAGTGTGTGTAAAGCGAGGCTTCAAGGAAAGATTTTTCAATGAAAATAAAGTGGAACATTCAGACATGTATATATTTGTTTTGTCAAAATCAATCTTCATACTATTAAATAACTGAGTTTGCTGCATGGAAACAAAAAACATGTATGTGTCTCACAAAACCCATAAAAGACTGGATGTTTTCACTCGACAGGCACATGTATATATATGTGTTCAAAATTATTCAACCCCCAATGCTGTAAATGGTTTTAGGGAATTAAGTGTACATTTGTAATTGTATTCAGAATGAAATCCTACAAGGACTTCTTAAAGAACCATATGCAACTAAAATGACATCAATTAGTTTTGTAATACAGTAGTAAATGTTTCTTTTGTGAATTCTTCATTGACATAATTATTCAACCCCTTAAAGACTACCACTCTGAAGAACAGAGGTTCAATGAAGTGTTTTCAATCAGGTATTGAAAACACCTGTGGATATCAGGGAGCAGCAATAAAGCCTAATAAGCACCAATTAGGCAGCTTTAAAATGACTGTGATACTCAGCTCCTTCTAGACATTTACTGGTGTGGTTACAAACATGGTGAGGTCAAGAGAATGGTCCAGGAAGACAAGAGAACAGGTGATTACTCTTCACAGGAAGGGCAATGGCTATAAGAAGATTGCAAAGATGTTAAACATACCAAGAGACACCATAGGAAGCATCATTCGCAAATTCAAGGCAAAGGGCACTGTTGAAACGCTACCTGGTCATGGCAGAAAGAAGATGCTGACTTCGACTGCTGTGTGCTACCTGAAGCGTAGAGTGGAGAAAAGTCCCCGTGGGACTGCTGAGGAACTGAGAAAAGATTTGTCAGATGTGGGTACTGAAGTTTCTGCTCAGACAATACGGCGCAACCTGCGTAATGAAGGCCTCCATGCCAGAACTCCCAGGTGCACCCCCTTGCTGTCCCCAAAAAAAAAGACTGCAGTATGCCAAAAGTCATGTGGACAACCCACAGAAGTTTTGGGATAGTGTTCTGTGGACTGATGAAACAAAATTAGAACTGTTTGGGCCCATGGATCAACGCCATGTTTGGAGGAGGAAGAACATGGCCTATCAAGAAAAAAACACCTTGCCTACTGTGAAGCATGGCGGGGGGTCAATCATGCTTTGGGGCTGTTTTGCTTCTGCAGGTACTGGGAAGCTTCAGCGTGTGCAAGGTACCATGAATTCTCTTCAGTACCAGGAGATATTGGATGACAATGTGATGCAGTCCGTCACAAACCTGAGGCTTGGAAGACGTTGGACCTTTCAACAGGTCAATGATCCCAAGCATACCTCCAAGTCCACTAGAGCATGGTTGCAGATTAAAGGCTGGAACATTTTGAAGTGGCCATCGCAGTCACCAGAATTAAATCCGATTGAGAACCTCTGGTGTTGCAGTGCGCAAGCCTAAGAATGTGACTGAACTGGAGGCTTTTGCCCATGATGAATGGGCGAAGATACCAGTAGATCGCTGCAAGACACTTGTGTCAAGCTATGCTTCACGTTTAAAAGCTGTTATAACTGTAAAAGGATGTTGTACTAAGGACTAAGATTGAATGTCACTTGGGGGTTGAATAAAACTGATAATGATGTGAGCTCAGAAAAGACATTTGTGGTTATTTCATTATAAATATATGTGTGTGTGCATTCACAGTTGATTAATTGATTTGCAATTGTTTCCTTGCTGTTTTTGCATATTGTTAGATGGGGAAAAAAATGTGTTCAAAGAATTATTTTGGGAATCCAAAATAAGAAACTGAGAGTAATAAAATAGGAGAACAGAAGAAAATGAAGTAATTCATTTACTCTAAGATTATACAATGATTTACATTATATTGCTTTTCAAATAGAGCTAAAAAAAAAATATTTTAGGGCTGTCGATGTTAACGAGTTAATAACGCATTAACGCATATTTATTTTAACGGCACTAATTTTATTAACGCGCTTTTTAGCACTGCGCTGCATTTCTCTATGACGATTTTTATTCAAAATATAAATAAATAAATATACAAGAGGCAAATTTAAAACCTTTCAAAACAACATACATATATTCAAGATTTCTTTTCTTTACTCAGATATGAGAAAAAATATATCAAATTATTTTTTTTACTCACCTAGCATTTGTTTAACTGATGCGTTCAGATCCAATACGAAAATCCGCTTTGAAGTGCACATCCGGCGATTAAAACCGTCCGTGTGGAAACATAGCAAAGTTCAGCTTGGTGTCCTGATAATTTTCATCAATTATAACACTATAATTACTTTAAAATATTTACCAAAACATTATGTCTTTATGCTTCCTGTTTAGTTTGGTTTCATAAATAATAAAAAAAAAAATACATTTGCATCAAGCATCCATATTTGTCCATGTTCCGTACATTTAGGGTACATTTAAAGAACATTTTGAACAGATAAAAATGTGCGAATGAGATACGATAAATCACGAGAATTTATGACAAGCAAGTTTATGATTATATTTATATATGATTATAAGAATTTGTTTTATATTTATACATATTTATGATTTTTATTAAATGGCACAGTCTAGCTAATGAAAAAAAATTATAAATACTAAACTTTTTTAATGCATAGTTTCGATACATTTAAAACAATCCCTGTCTCTTATTTTCATACACATCGTTCAGTTTACCTCCACAATCTTACCTTCATATTGAGATGATTTTGTCCATGACACGGCGATGTAGTAAACAGATGTCTAGGTTGAAACTGTGTTTATTCCGAAAGCCTTCAACTCTTTTTTTATTCATTTTTTCTTCAAAAAATGCTGACCTGGACTTAAAATCCGTCCAGTTTAAGCGGTTAAACAGACAGTAATTCGACTGCCACACTGCTTTTCAAGACACATAACATCCCAATTAGCATAATGCTCCGACCTTTTCCACCTGACCCCTAAACGTTCGTCAAGTTGTTTTTGCTGTTGTTGTTGTTTACACCCAGATGATAAACAGGTCCTTTGTCAAACCAGCATTATTTCTTATGCGGTGCCACACTCATGTACCTCCAACGTGCTAATTCAATCGTTTTAATCTAATTCTATCTTTCTAAAAAAAGGGATGTCTTTTCTTTAATTTAGAAATATATATAGTATAATTTATAACAATATATTCATTATACATTTTCACTTTTCCTCCCAGTAAATACATACATTCGAATCCTAAACACACAATCGACAGCACTTGATATGGATAATGTCATAGCTTAGTGGTTAGGGTCTTGGATTTCTGTAACTGCCACTGATTGGCCCTTAACTAAGACCCTTAACTTCTAACTCTTGAGTTATGATTTAATTGCAAGTGGATTAGTCTCCTTCCTTTTCTTCTTCTTTCAGTTTCTCCCATTAGGGGTCACCACAGGGGATCATCTGTCTTCATACTTCTCTGTCCTCTACGTCTGCCTCTTCCAAACCAATCCGCATATTTGATTTGGCACATGTTTACCTCTGGATGCCCTTCCTAACTCAACCCTTCCCATTTATTCATGCTTGGGACCGGCACTATGACTTTACTGGCTTGTTCAACCCTAATGGCTGGGTTCAAATGCAGGTGGATAAGTGTTGTTTTTTTTTGCTAAATGTCAATATAGCGGTAGACCTGATCCTTGGGCACTACATAAAAAGCACCAGCCTTTTACATGTTTGTGTTATTGTTTACCATATGTGGTAATGTCATTGTTGTCAACCGCCTAATCCATATCCAAACAGCTCTACAGAGACGTTTAAGCTTTACAAGATTTGAAGGCCAACTGGGTGTCTGGTCAAGAGGCTCCCAAGCCAAAGGATAATTCCTTTGCAAGCCATGCCTGATGGTTTTAAACATGATCTCGATTCCAGCCTGTTAGTTTCGTGAACGACTGACCAAAATAAGTAACCGAAAGAAGTGACATTTTTTGCCTCTTGCTCAAGTGATTACACTGGTGGCCAGGCCCTCCTTAAAAATCAACGTGAACCTTTTGGATTCATGTTAACACAAAATTCTCTGCCCCTAGAGCAGCCACTGCACCTATAACATGTGTGTCAGTCAAGCTTAGTCAGCTGAACACAGCAACAGCTCAGCCTAATGCCTGAGGCCAATGCAACGGGCTCCCCAGCTAAGTTACACCAAAGGCAAACAGGGCGTCCTCCACGGCTCAGCCAATGCCAGAGGCAAATCAAGCAACCTCTCCAGCTCAGCCAGTGCCAACGACTGAAAGAGTGGACTCCCTACCTGAACTTCATGTATCTTTAACAAGTGTTTCGCTATTAAAGAACTCCACCACGCTCGCGTCCGTCTCTCTAAACAATCACTGACGCTGGAAAAACTTAATAAGTTCCACGATGTGAATTATTCACAAATTCACTGACAGTATTAATTAAAGAGAATGCTATTTATGATATAAATACACATCTGGAATTCATTTCAACCCAAAAAAATATGAATTTTTTACAAGTAAAAAAAAAAAAGTGGATCAAAAGGTAACAAGTTGAAATCCCACCACCATCAAGCTGCCATTGATGGCCCCCTGAGCAAGGCCCTGCTTAACTGCTCATTTGTAAATCGTCCTGGATAAGGGCACCTGCTAATGCAATCTGCAGAATTTACTACAGGAAGTCTTTAAAGCTACAAAATTGAGCCGGTTAATCTCTTGACTCTTTTAGTCTGCGTCGTTCGATCTTTTATCATGTGACACATTACACAATGCATTACATAGGAAACAAAATTGAGTCGTTCATTAATAAGTACTTTCGTCTGAGTCGTTTGTTCTTCTCTCACATGACTCCCATAGAAGCTATGTAATTATATATACATATATAAATTATTGAGATGATAAAGTGTGTGTGTGTGTGTGTGTAGATGTGTTGGTGGATCTGCTTCTGGGGAAAAAAAAAAATTACTAATCAAATGAACTAAATGACTCAACCAAAAGATTCGTTCATTTTGATGGACGAGATTCAAAGAACCAAGTAAAATGATTCGATCGAAAGACGTTCTACGGCACCGGATCGTTTAGGTAGCACAAAGACTACGTTTGATATGATACCACATCGATTTTTCATCTGGTTTCAAACAATACTTTCTGAATCGAAAAAAAACGAAACAACGCGCAGTAATTCTAGGTTCCGATGAATGAAGTTCGTGGCGTGCGAGTTTACGCTCGGCGCGGATCGATTTCTTTTTAATCGCTATTATTTTTAGCTCCGTGTCACTAGTCCTCTTGGCATTTTAATTGCACGAGGAAATGTCATCAGCTGTCATCCTCGAGCAGCTCGGGCTGTGTGATGTGCCAGCGTCACCCCTGGGCAGAACATGTCTTGTCCATCACAAACAGAATGATAATGGCACTCAAGGGAACAGATGAGAAAGGGTCACAAGCAGATATGGCTTCTTCATCTTTGCCATTCTCGGCACACACACACACTTCTCGGAGCAGCATTTATTAAAGCATTTCGGTTACATTCTTCCTTTGAACTGATGTAGTGTGAAATGAGCTGCTGAATAGAGTCATGTTGGAACAGATAATATCATCTTACTGGTTGTGTATCAGCTGAATTCCAGGCTGCATTTGATCCCAATCAGATTAGCGCAAGCTGCATCAATTAGCAAATGAGCATCATTTCTGAGGTAAAAAGTAACTCCTTAAGATTTCCAAACCTGTCAAAATGCCTCAAATGATACATTCGTATAACTAGATATTAGTTTTGTGGGACTTAAGACCAGATTTGGACTTGAGACCAGAAATAATTAGACTAAGTCGTTGTGTTACATATCTCTCACTTTATGCATAATTTTGAACCAACCAGTGCAATGATCTAGGATTACATGGTAACGCATGCTAAAAGAATGGCCTATGCTTGACATATTCTATGTACTGTAAGTAACATCTGAGCTGCTGTGTCTTGACATGGACCCAATGTGTCTTGTCCACTGTAATACTCAGTCTCGAGTTAGACCACATTGGTCTTAAGCCAATTAAGTCTCACTCTCCAGTGTTTTGTATTGTTTAAAGATTTATGATCACACTCTTGATGTCGCCCAAATGAGGATGGGTTCCCCTTTTGAGTCTGGTTCCTCTCAAGGTTTCTTCCTCAAAACATCTAAGGTAGTTTTTCCTTGCCACAGTCACCACGGCTGCTCATCAGGGATAAATACACATTGTTCACCTTCACTGTTGATTTCTGTAAAGCTGCTTTGAGACAATGTCTGTTATGAAAAGCGCTATAGAACTTGACTTGACTTGACTCAAGTTTAAAGCAATAGCCAGTGAAGTCTTAGTCAAGACCAAGATAAACGCCAGTGGAGATTAAGTCAAGACTAGTACCATAGCTAATGTAGTCTGAATCAAGACCAAAACAATAGCCAATGAAGTCTAAGTTAAGTCCAAAATAATTGGCAATTAAGGCCCCATCAAGACTAAGACCATTGTTTAGAGTCTGATTCAAGAAACGACTCAAGCTAACGTTAAAGTGAATCAAGACCAAGTCCATAGCCAATGCAGTACAATTCAAGTCTGAGTATAAGAGGCCAATATAGCAAGGAAAAACTCCCTTAGATGTCATGAGGAAGAAACCTTGAGAGGAACCAGACTCAAAAGGGGAACCCATGCTCATTTGGGTGACATCAAGAGTGTGATCATAGTCTATAAACAATACAGAACACTGAAGAGTGAGATCTAACATGAGTACTGGAGTGTAAGATTATAAGTAATGTTCTTTCTACAGTCTTATACAGTCTTTATGGTTATAAAACTAGGAGCTACTCAGACTACATTAGCTATGGTACTGGTCTTGACTCGGTCTCTACTGGATATTGTATTGGTCTTGACTCAGACACCATTTACTAAGAACTTGGCCTTTACTCTTGGTTTTAAGCAATGTCTCCTTTTTAATGGTAGCCTTGATTTGGTCTCATCTAAGGTTGTCTTGAACTTAACACTATCTATATCCTTTATTAGTAGGGAGCTACTGAATAATTCATAGCAATTGAATAAGATGCTTTAAGGTGAACAGCTGAATAATTAGCTACCATAACCATGCCCAACATGCTTTGAATATATGTATATATAAATATTACATCTGTATATGTCC
This sequence comes from Silurus asotus, assembly GCA_024362625.1. Lineage (NCBI taxonomy): Eukaryota > Metazoa > Chordata > Actinopteri > Siluriformes > Siluridae > Silurus > Silurus asotus. The sequence continues at coordinate 12,832,851 of MU545793.1, read as the reverse complement.
TGTTAATGTTGATATCACCCAAGAAAATTCCAGCAATTACTACCAAACATTAAAATAAGGACAAAATCGGATCTCTCAGACTTTATTCATGGTGTGTTTGTCTTCAGATTTTCACACAAAACAGTCCACACTGAATAGTGGGACAAAGGAACCTTCAAAAAGCAGCAGTTCTGAGTGTACTACAGTATATGTATACTGTTTTGTATGTCCATTCATTATTGAAAAGTTTGGTGTGATTACTCATAAGTACATGATAACACACAAAGCTTGTATGAGCAAAAAAGCATCTAAGAATCTATCAAACAGAAGAAGTCCACATTAGGTTGCCCTCCTGCGATCCAAGACTGATTCCAAAGAACATAATGACTGCTCCTAACCTTAATTTTGTAAATTAAGCAAATGTTAATAGTAATCATTTTTCTTTTGACAAACTCTTTTAAATAAAGTCTACCAATCTTTCTCTCATTAGAATGTTTAATGAAAACACGTAAATGCTCTACCACAAGTCGAAAAGACATTCCGGTTCAAATAAAACCTTTAAATGTAGTGCAGAACAGCCTGTATATTCTTTTTTTCTTTTCTTTTTTTCTAGAGAACATCATGCTGTGTACTCCATTCAGTAATGAGGTAATGCATTTGTTTAAAACACACACTGCTCTCCAACTCGCCATGAATTTATCCAGCAATATTACAAGCCAGTAGAACCACTTACAAAATAAAAAAAATAATAATAATCCACTTCTGATTCCAGACTCTTTTTTTTTCCTTAATGCACAACCCCCCTCCTTTCCCTTAGCAACCATTTTCAATTAATCCCTGTGCATAATGCATAGCTACATTGCACAATCCAATGAATTGTTATGGGTTTTCCGTCTGGAACCGGGACTCTATTAATGATTATAAATAGGAGATATACCACTTAGGAAGAATGAATTACTTGACAAAACATTTCCCGTAGTATGATGCCGGATGGAGTTTATTTCTCTTCTATTTTTTTCTTTCCTTTTTCAATTTTTGCTCAGCACTAGCCCCTAAAATAGGTCCTTTGGTAAGCTCACAAAAGGACAGTTTTTATCTTGGTTAGAAATGCCATGGATTTTCACTTCATGAATGTTGAAATGAACAGTGGGAGATCAATAAATGAAGAAATATGTGAATATTTAAAATACGATAAAAAAAAAAAAAAAAAGATGATTAAATTCACTAAATTTGTAGTTAAGGAACGGAAATGGAACATTTCCGAAAAGATGTTCTTCTGAGATTAAAACAGAGACAGTACGAGAGAAAGAAAAGTGAGGTATAGTTCCGACGATCGTTCTTTTTTTCCCCTCGGGCCTTTCTAGGTGCCTTCATTCTCTCCTTGTCGATCCCCTCATTATTTCTTGCTCTCTCTCCACGGATTCAACGTTTTCCTCCTGACCGTTATGCACCACACCTGCCGAGCGAGCTGTCTGTTGCCTGCAGTTATGCTATCACACGCTAACTAAACGAATTCTTCGCTGCCTTAAAGGACGGCCATTGTGTAACTCTGGGAACTTTTCCTATACACTCAACCGGCTGAGGTATGACGTGAGTAATTCGGCTTGCAGCCCAGAGTGAGGTTAAAGTTCTGTTATTACCAGAAATGGCATTTGGTAAAAGATTCGAAAAAGAAACTCTGGAGGTATGCATGCGAATTCAGACGCCAAACTCAGAACTCGCCTCCGGCCATCAGACGCTGTGAACGGATGTGACATTTAAGCCACCGAGATTCACACGGACTGGATTCGTTCCTTGCTCAATCTCCGGTGCATGGTTTTTATATGCAGGTTTGATTTGATGAAGTCGTGACTTGATTTGAATACGACCAGGGCGTATAATGCGTACCTATATTAGGCGGCGAGATTGTAAAGGTATACATGCATCGAATAGGGTTAAGATCCACTTATTTTTTATTCCAGTAACCTGCCAGGTGCACAGTCTGTAACCTGGACTCTAACATTTTACTACATAGAATATTAAACCCATTATTTATTGTCATAATGCCAGCTGCTGTGGGACAGCTTTAGGTCTACTTTCAGGTCAGTTTCATTGTCGGGCAGATCCAATTGTTGTATACTTTGTGGTAGAAAACATATTTACTCCATTTTTTTTTTTTTTCCCCAAGGGCACTTGTTATTTTGAGGCTCAAAAAACAATGTTCTTGTATTGACCGGAGGTGTGACAGTGAAATGTGACACGACATGACTGACACTCTACAGACGCTAGAGGAATATGCAATTCACAACATGTCCTTCCATCATACCCTCAGAGTTATTTTTATAGAACGCAGAAAAAAAATTTGATTTCGCTTGTTGGGTCAGGTAGTCGGGACGATGTGACCAAAATTGGATTGAGAAATTTAGGTATTCTGGGTTGGGGATGGAGACCTCAAAGGAACAAAAAGCATTGTGTTGAAATTCATTTTTGGAAAAATGTTCAACTGCCACCAGAAAATGACCAAGAAAGAAATAAAAATGGGTCATTTTCTGAGCGCATTATGGCGGTAATAATGGTTTTACAGTAGCTTGTGGTTTGGCGTAATCATGACAAAAAACATTATTTGAAAGGAAAATGTGAATGAAGGTTCTTCTAATGAATAACACCATTTGGAATATTAGATAGATTGGATATTGTCAAGGAAGGAGATCCCAGGAACCCAGAATCAGTACTTGGAAAATGAAACGGAAAAAATCTAGAAACAACTATTAAAAAAAAAGAAAAAGAAATGAGTTCTGTGAAAAATGAGGCTTAAATACAGTTGCAAATTATCCGTGAATGAGAAACAGGTGTGGGAACATATTTCAGTCGTTGCAGTGGCTGATGGGGAACATAGTTTGTGTACATAATTCCTGACAGATAGACCTTATGTAATTATATTAACAGTGTATATGAGGGACCAAATTTTAATTACGGACAAAATTACTAAGCAGTAATGGAGTCATTTTTATTCACATTTTTAGCCCAACATCCATGCCTGGTTGGTCCATATAGGACTTCGTTCTATTGACCCAAGCTTGGGTTTTTTTTAAACAAGGAATATCGTCAGTAAAGAGAACAAACCTTGACATTATGGATTCCTATAATGCTAACCAGTCATAAAATTGTATAAAAAGTGTTTGCATGAGACACTGAGGAATGAGAAGATATTCTTGGGGTTGTTGAGTTCCAAAATCTGTAACACCACAACCACAAGCTGTTTAAAAGAGACACATGGTTAAAATTTTTGCAAAAGGCAACCCACAAATTAGCACCTGGAACTGCAATTGCGTTTTAGAATTTGTGATTTGATGAGGAAAAAAATAAATCAAACGAACACAGGAAAATATGAACATTTCAGATTCAGTCGAATAAAGTGTCGAATATTGGGAATATTGATAAATATAATTTCTTTAATATTTTTCGTTGGTGGAGGGCAGCAGTAATGATTATTCTTCTGGAAGGTTCTCCTCTCTCCACTAAAAAATGCTGGAGCTCTTTCAGAGTGACCATTGTGTTCTTGATCACCTTCCTAACTAAGGCACTTCTCCTCAAATCGCTCAGTTTGGAAGAGTCCTGGTGGTTCCAACCGTCTTCTATTTACCGATAATGGAGGCCAGAAATTTATCCGTCCCTTTTCCCAGATTTGTGCCTCAAGACAATCCAGTCTCTGAGGTCTACAGACAATTCCTCCAACTTCCTTGCTTGGTTTGTTCTCTGACATGCACTTAACTGTGGGACCTTCTATATACTGGTGTGTGCCTTTTAAATCATGTTCAATCAACTGAATTTACCACAGGTGGACTCCAATCAAGTTGTAGAAACATCTCAAAGATGATCAGTGAAAACAGGATGCACTTGAGCTCAATTTTTTGTGTCATGGCAAAGCCTGCGAATACTTTCGATAGTGTGATTATTTTGTTCATTTTTTTAATACATTTTTGATTTTTTTATAGATTTTATAAAAAATTCTTTCACGTTGTCATTATGGGGTATTGTTTGTTGAATGTTGTGGAAAATCTCCATTACTGAGGCCGATTTGATTCACATAGTTAATCTGCCATGTTAATCTGTAGTATCTGTAATTTGTTGTCACAAATTATGGTTTGTTTTTTAAATAAAAGTATAGCGAACACTGAATAGTGAAATACTATTCATATATATATATATATATATATATACATATATATATAGAGAGAGAGAGAGATTAATTTGTATTAATGAATACAAATTATGTATTAATTAATTTGTATTTAATCGAGCGAAATCAGTATTTGATCCCGTACCAAATTAGCATGAATTCTGACTCCCACAGACCCAAATTAGTCTTTCACCTTTAGGAAAGAACCCCTAATATCAACTCATTATGTGTATAAAAGACACCAGTCACAGAATCAACCTGTTCCATTCAAACCTCTCCACCACCATGGGAAAGACCAAAGAGCTGTCAAAGGACATCAGAGACGAGATTGTACACCTGCACAAGGGAATGTTTTTTTTGTAAGGGGGTAACAAAATCAGCAGGGTATTAAATACCCCCTAGTGTAATAAACTACATCCATGTTCAGCCAGGAATATAATATTTGGTGCGGAATTTTCCTTGAAATAGTAAAAAAAAAAAAAAAAGAGGTCAAAAAGTTTCCCTTCAGTGATACTTTGTACAGACTTTTCTGAATACAAATCCTCGCCAAACATTAGTCTGATTCTGAGTTAATCCGTCGATCATTTTAATGACCTGTCTGTGTGTGTCTCAGTGCCACCCATCCGGCGTGCCAGTCCGTGGCTCGTTCCTTTGAGCTGATTTACACAGCAAAATGGCTTTTCACACGGCACGTCGGTCTGAGTGACAGTCGCATGGACCTGTTTTTAGAGGTGTCATTGTTACCGGGTTCAATGTCTAAAATGCATTAGCTGTTCTTATCCTAAGGAAAATGAGCAAATGAAGTAAATATACCCATCATACAGTATGCATTTGTGCTGGTATGCCTGTAGTTCCAGTCTCATGTCTTTGCGTTTTATCATGTTGTTCCTGTAGACCAGGTTCCACTGACTAGCTGGCAAAGTAGAGAACAAATGTGTGGTACAGGGATGCTGGTCCATTTGTGGGTGAGCTTCAGAATTTTAGATCTGATTTAGAAGCTACAGGAAGCCAGTGAAGGGAACGTAGCAGTGCGGTGGTGTGGGAGAAGCTGGGAAGGTTCGTTAGAGTGGAAATGTCTATAATAATAATAATAATAATAATAATAATAATAATAATAATAATATGAACAAACCCTGTGTAATCCTATAAATCTTTTGAACTCATATATGATGTTAGCAACATCTATATTTTGCTAATAGACTCTTAAATCACACCTAGCAAGAAATACCAGACGTTTGTGCTAAATGCTAATAGGTTATGCAAATCCACTAACAATATAAATGTTGAAATCATGAATGTTTCCCTATAAATGTATTAATTCCAAATGAAATGCTAAAATTATAACTAGCTAGCTTAAAATGCTAAAATTATAACTAGCTAGCTTAGCGGTACCGTCTTGGAAAACTATAAATAACAAGTTGATCTATTTATTTCTTTTTGTATATTGTCTTTGGTAGAAGATTGGATCTGTATTGCTATTGAAAGATATTTGATCATCAAGGTCACGTCAAGGTGGTGGAGGTGAATAATGTTTTTGAAAGGGGAGTGGTGGGTGTAAGGGGGAACAGATCCAACATTAGATGTAACTCAAGACCCTACGCAGATGGGGCAGTAGATGTATCTATTGTTAGCTGTTGTAAAGTGAGTGACATGTTTGCGTAATTTGATTTGCCTCGAGTCGTCCTCCGTGAACCGAAGCCATGTAAGGTTATAGCCTGATCTGAAGACTGTGTGTAAAATGATACGACGATACACTGAAATCATGCCAGATGTGATGTTGCTTTGAAAACATTTGGGGGTTTGAAGATAATCAATAAATAATAAGCTAGTGGGATACATGGAGTAAAAAAAGAGCATTACGAACCAGAAATCTAGAACTGAAACGAATGTTTAGGACCAGATATGACCAGATATAGACGTATGCCTTCACTGTTATTGTATACATCATCTCCAGCAGAAGCATCAGTATTAACCTCATAAAGACTCCGGGTTTTCCGTGCCTTTTTTCTGCGCATTACATTTTTCCTGGGGATTTTTAAATCGGGGCAAATTGTATATTTTTGTGCAAATTGTACAGGAAAGAAAACCAGCGTCTTCTGCCTGTATTAAATTAACAAATATATTTGAGCTTGTGCAGTTTGCTACAGATGCGGTTTGCAAACTCTGACTAGCGCAATCAAATCAAAGGACGTGATGTTGTTGTACGCCTGCTAGATGGACTCGGCGTCATCAGCTCGGAATCTGATTGGTTAAAGGCTCAAACACTGTTGATTTTGAATGCCGTTAGCCAGATCTCATGGCTGAAATATGATTGGATAGAAACTCCAACCCTCCTGGATGCAGTGCAACTGAGAGAAATGCTAGAAGTATATCTGGCATTACTCCTTCATTTATATATACATATATTCAAATATTTAAAATTTGAATTTGAATTAATTTGTATGCATATTCATATTTGTTTATCAGTAATTCGGGTAGTGAAGGCCTTTCTGGCCCTGACTGCCTGCTACTCATCTAAAACAACTTCAAGGTCAAATTGGGCAATGAGAAATGTTTCAGGGTTCTGGGCCTTCATGAGCTTTGAGCTCTTCTCAGTTATGGAGCCCAGGCTTAAGCTTCTCCCATGACCCATTAGATAATTTTCTCGTTCGAGAAACGTCGCTCTAATAACATCCACACCGTTAAGTCAGGACTCCTATGGAAAGCAAACTTTAAACTGGGAACTGCCTCAGAAGGAAAGCAGGAAATTGGAAGTTAGGGCAGATGAACCACATAGATATCGGATAGGGGCTGAATAGGAAGAAAGCATGGCATGTATGTACTGTAAGATAAGAACTATTTGTGGTTTGATGTACTCACAAAGATTTATTCATCTGGTAAGATCAGGTAATTTCCAAGCTGATGTTTTTGTCAAGCTTCTAATCTGCATCTGTCTGATTTTATGCAATGATCTGCTGCCATTTATATAATTATATAAACGAAATACAGGTTACAGCAAATAAAGTAGCCAGTCAGTGTTTAAAGCACAGGATGTGTCGAAATAAATGGATGTGACAATAAATAATCAGGAAATATATGAATAAAAAAAAACACACTTTATGGATGGACACCTGACCATAAGATTCCTATGTGCATTTGAATCCTCTTATTCCACATTTAATCCCCATTTTTGGTCAAAATATCCTCTACTCTTCTGGGAAGATGTTCCAGATCTGGAGCAGATGTACTGATGTAAGGTGAGGTGAGGAAGCCTAAGATGCAATAAGCATTTCATTATATTCTAAAGAAGTTCAGAGATCTTTCCCTCCAACCTATTTGAAGGATCTCATTATGGAGATGGATTTGTGTACAAAAGCACAGTAACAGGGTTGGGTATCAGTTCAAGTAAAGGAACCGAATCCTAACAGTTTTTTCGGAGAAGCACGAGTGGCTGGAAAAGTCCAATACTTTTGCTACATCACGCTATTATTATATCTGAGCTATGATTTCATTAAGACGGCGTTTTGGCTGTGGTGCATCGATGCTCGATGTTTTCCCGGATCCACGTTTCCTCCTCGTCCGTCTCGAAGGTCGTGACCTCAAGGGAACGCACCTTTGATGAAAGGCGTTTGGAAATGAATGCACCCAACACGAAGGCCTCCCATTCAAAGCATATTAATAACAATAATGATAATGTTAATAATGGAGGCTATATTAAATGGCCCTAGAGGAGCAGCGTTGTTTGATTGTCTTTAATGAATTCTGCGCTACACGGGCTTTGTTCCAGCTAATGAAGAGAGGGGTGGGGGATTGAGGGGGGGGCAGCAGCTGCAGAGCAGCAAAAACGTGAGATTAATAGATCGAATTGAACTCCATCGCCGCTGAAGTAATGAGCTGTCACTTTTCTGTTACAAAAGCCATGAGTGAGTTTTTCGTTTTTTTGCTTCTTCTGCCAAGACAGAAAAAGAGACAATGAAGACGGAAAGGAGTTTGAGGAACCAAAAAAACATGAGTGCAAGGCCCTTTTTTGTGTGGGTGGGGAACTTGTCAGATCAGATGCTGACCCAATGAAGTCCAGATTCGTGTTGACAGAGTGTTTAACCTCAGTGCAACCTTCAACACAACCTTGACTATTGCATTAAACATAGGGAGGATTCCTTATCTAAAATACATGAGAACATTAAAGAAATGTGGGGGGAGAAAGATCTGACACGATTTATCTTGGTTTAGTTTTTTGTTTTGTTTTTTTTTCATTTTGTAACAGGGGTGTTTAAACTTTTAACACCCACTATATTTCCGTATTAGACCTAAAGTTGCTTTAGTATGGTTCCAGGGAAGATGAGAAGAGATAAGATTCATGCAGTGGCGAGCCATCAGGGCCAGCCAGGCCTTCTGTGCTGGCTTAAGCTCTATCAGAATCATTGGCTTACTTTTTAATATTTTTTGGTTCATGGATATGTATTAAATTATTCCCAATAGTCTATTTTCATTTCATAGCGTTTCTCTGGAGTTTCCGTCCAATCTGTTTTTAGTCGTCACATTACATGTTGCTGGGGATTTTTTTTAGCATGAACTCCATGTTGCATGAAGCTGTCGCTTTAACCAATGAGATTGCAATTTGTCCTATTAAAAGGCATTTTCACGTCCTTTGTCAGAGTGCACACTAGTCAGAGCTCGCAACCCGCATCTGTAGCAAACTGCACAAGCTCAAAATATATCCGTGTGGATCAAATTATTCCAAAAAAAATCCCAAAAAGGCTGTCAGAGGAGAAGAAATTGATTTGGGTTCAGAACGCTTATCTACAAGACGGACTTTTCCAAGAAAAGTTAGACACCATAACAAAAGGTCGGCCAAAACAGTTCAAAACAGTTAAACTTTTTCATGAACTATGTATACTTTTGTGTTGACTTTCTTGTCAAATTGGGACCAAAACTCACAGTTGGCTTTCATTTAAAATCACCAGGAAAACTGCAATGCACAAAAAAAAGCATGGAAAACACAAGGTCATTTTATGAGGTTAACATCGATGCTTCTACTAGAGACGATGTATCTGGATAGTGCAGCTGTGGCTACATTTTACAGGCTACAGGAGACTTGTTGAATTGTGTTCACTTGGTTTCTTGCTTTAGTGATGCCGTTTTTCTCGCTGTATGAGATTCCTGTCTGTGATGCAGCGCTTTGTTATACTGCGTTTCTCTATAACATTGAGGGTTTCTGAAACCGTGGCGTCATATTAAGAGGGCATTGACTTATGTAGGACACCACTGAAGGCATAGGTATGAGATGCACCACCCACTACTGAATTAAAAAAAAGAAAGAAGATTATGTTTGAAGCCATCAAGATTTTCTTTTTTCATGTTAACGAGTGGTCTCATTTTTCCCTTTTAAATTTCTTGCTGAAAAAAATATTTATAAAAAAGTACCCAGAGGACACATGGTTTTACGCTGGATGCCCTTCCTAACTCAACCCTCCCCATTTATCCGAGCTTTGGACCGGCACTGAGAGTGGCTGGGGTTGGTTCCCTGACCGGGGATCGAACCCGGGCCACAGCAGTGAGAGCGCCGCATCCTAACCACTAGACCACCAGGGACCCGAGGGCTATACAAGTCATGTGACTTGATCCGAGGCCTATTCCTGTAGCCCTAGGCAAAATTTGTATTGCGCTTCCTGCATATGTCACATATGGGCTGGTTACCACTTTCATTTGTATCGTGTTGGACCAGCTGTAAGTGGAACTCGAAGTAAATGAAAATTCAGGCTTGCCCGGTACTAACAAAAGGCTTGACTCACCAAGGTTGACTACCTTACTTTTAAGAATAGACCTAAAAAATGCTATGGTCAAACTATAACTGGGGCTCTGTAATAAAAGGCTCTGCCCCCTGCTGTACTGTTCACTATTCTAGGTACCAACAAAAAGCCTGCACCTTCAATAAAATATAAGCCTGTACCCTTTGATTAGAAGCCTTTTTTTTACTGGCAGACCATAAAAGACTAATAGATATTGTCTGGCTTTACTAGTCATTGCTGCATTGGTCATTAGTGGTATTTTGATTTTAATTACATTTTAGTTAAATAGTGTTTTTAACAATGGGGCTTGCTTTATAGAAACACAATGATTAAGAATCTGTTTCATTTCTAAACTATTCCTATAAGTCTACCACTAATGAGCAAACCAGAAGCAAGTGTGGCAAGGAAAATCCCTGAGGTTATATTAGGAAGTTACCTTGAAGGGAACCGGTCTGGGTGACCCTGGATATACATTTTATATCTATAATTAGTGCAATAATTTAAGTAGAAGCAATGCATTGCGGATAATATGTGGCGAACTCCAGTGCAGTAGTAGAACTACGGGGTCTATAATGGTTTTAAGAGGGTTTACAATACACACAAAAAAAAAATGCAATGATGGTCTCTGGTAAAACAGTAAGAGTCCATCTGAAGGGAAAGCCAGAAAGTAAGATAGATATGAGGGCATTCTAAGAAAAAAAGTGTACAGCCACTCGACCACCACACAAACATATCATACCAATTCACCAACATTCTCTTTGCCCATGTATTCCTTAGATATGTGCCTTTACCTATAAGTAAGCCTATTAAAATATATTGTCTTTTACCAGGAATCTGCTTCAATTTGCACTGCGGAAATTCACCTGTAGTATCAGATGTCCTATTCAGCGGCTTCTCTCTAGCAAATCCAGTCACTTGTCTTGCCCCAATTCTGAGGTAGATTTCCAGACTCAATTGCAAAACTAACAAAAGCTGAACAAGTGCAATAGTAATTACCCATAAAAAGATCAGACCCTAAACATAAAAGTATACACGTTGAAATCCAATTTGAAATTGAGCTCCTTAAGCACTAAAAGCATTAAAAAGAAATCTACTCTCCCCAGTCATCTTGTCAGAATGCGTGGTAATTTGTGTAAAACCTGACCGATCTAAGAACTGCGTCGGTATCTGTAAACGTCTTCACGGTGGCTTCTGACCTGCTAATGCAACAAGATGAGCAGAGCTGTTGAGGCAGCCCTTGATGTCTTTCATTTCATTTAAAGTGATGCTGGATATCTATAAAACAATTTTTCCTGTACAAAACTAAACAATCTTTGTCAATATTACATTTCGTACTCCTTGTTTTGTTCGTACTTCCAAACATCAGAATTGTGCGCACATGTCTGAAACTGGAAAATTGCTAAAGACTTCAAAAAAGAGTCCATTTTAGATCCAAAGAAAAAGAAGTCATTTTAGCAGACGAATAGACTCACAACCTCAATGCTCCACCTTAGAGTAACTCATTAGTGACCTTCTTGTCCTCAATTTTGTTAGACAACCCCAGTGTTCGCCGTAACTGATCTAAAATGAAGGGCCAGATATGATGTACTGTACACAGGTGCCTTGGGCTCCAAAGGACTAAAGAAGCATACAGAGGAATGACCCCATTTCTTACAAGCTTCATGGTTGTGAAAGAAGGGGTTCACAGGTGTGTTTGTAGGTTGATGTGGGACTAGAAAAAGCGAAATTACTTTGTCTCCATTTTGTTTTCTTTCTTTTTTGCAACTTTTTTTATATACAATTAGATTTTGCTAAGTCTACTCATATGCTAATTTATATAATCGAATTTCTTTCAGCAGCGTATTTCCAAATAGACACAAAGAAGTTATGAAAATAGATATAGATCTGTAAAAATAGATCTGAAAATGAACTTCCAGAGATGACATTGTAAAGAAACCTACGAGGAACAACATTCAGAAGGGAACCTGCCCTCATTCTCGTAGCATCAGATTTGATTGATCTAGATAACCTTTTGTTTTGTTTTTTTATATTTTATTTCCCTTTGAACAATTTTCACAATGGAGTTATACACTGTTTGCTAGCTTTTAAAATGGAAATTAATATTAAGGTTGAGCTAAAACTAGGGCTTTTTGATCAAATGTGCCACCTACTGTAGTCTTCATTATTCTAGGTACCAACAAAAAGCCTGCACCTTTTGATTAAACGGCTTTTTGTTTTACTGGCAGAGCATAAAAGACTATTAGTTTGCTCAGATATTGTGGTGCAAGTCCAGTCATTGCTTCATAGGTCATTAGTGGTATTAACATTTCAATTCAGTTTTAGTAATATAGTGCTTTAAAGAAACAAATAGAATATGAATATACATTTTCAATCACAGAATAAGTCCTGAAATATCCCTATACGCTTTCACTGATAAGTAATTAGCTTTCATTCATTTATTCATCCATTCATTCATCCATTCAACCAAGTATTGAGTCTTACTAATGAAAAAGCAGTTGTCAATCCAAAAAAATTCATTATGTTAATGAGCATGGCAGTTATTTATACTATAATAATTATTCATACTATACTTACTATTTTAATTATAATAATTATTAATATATAGAATATCAATAATCTTGATACCACCTCGTATGCAAGTGCAGATTATAGAGTATTATTACGAGCTAGCAAAACAGAAAATGTAAACTGTGGTTTCAAAGCAAAGAACATCCAGACTATGTGCAGTACTGTGGCACACGTGACAATACACAACCATAATAATTAATACCAGATGCTAAAATATTAGAATGATATATAATGATGCTAATCAAGGGGCTTGTCTCAAGCAAATTCACCAGAACTGAAGCATTGGGGTACATAGGTAATGTATTTCCGCAGCTTTTTGGTACTACCGTACAGCATTTATCTGTTTTATTTGACATTTCCGATGGAAAGATCTCCACCAATGGCTCACCATATCCCCACTTGATCTGAACCGCGTACGGAACACCAGGTGAAATTCTTTTCTTCAGAAAAGCTAGTTATGCACATTTACACATTTTGAAGAGCATCATTTTATATGCGAAAAAAAAAAGGTAGAACGTTTATGAGTCAGGCACCCAGAGCATGCTTTCTACTTTCCTTATCGATGACGACAGTGGACTGATGATGTCACCGCTAAAAGTGCGGAATAGACTTTAAACACATAAGCCTTGATGGCTTTTGTTTATTATCAAAAAGTAATTTACTGAAGTCAGAGAACATCGCATTCGCCTCATTTACACAATGAAGCATTTACGAGACTTGATCAAGGCCCCTGCTTGGCCCTGCAAGAAGCTCATATGGTTTCAACTTGACCCATTTTAGCGTGAACCTGACGGTCGATTTCAGTATGGATAACCGCAAGGTTATTATAATAAAGCCTGCCTATCACGGACCAAAGTATTTCCGCTAATAAATTCTCAAATGTGTCAAACATGCTGCTAATGATAAATGATGCAATTACACAAGCTTGAAAATCCAACCCGAAAAAGAAATGTTCCAAGTTTATGTAATCAAAGCTCCCTGGATTTCTTGATTGCAACTCAAACAAACTAAACAAGATGTGACTTTATTCTGCAGCCACTTGGACATCTGTTCGTAAGCTAACTACAGGCAGGGAATATGGTACTTCGTGTGTTGCCCCAATTTGTCACCAAACATCCAATTAACATGGGCAGAGGAGATTAGCGTCTTCAGCACTGAGGGGATTTATTGAGCAACTGTTAATTGCGATTTGGCAGGACGCAAACGTGGATTTGTCATTCTGAGCTTTTCGGATTTTTCTAGCAGCAGGCAGTATAAGTTAATATGGACACCTGGATATCATAAAAAAAAAAAAAGTCCAGAAGTTGTCGGAAAGCACCTGTGCTTTTGAGAATTATTTAGTCTACTGGTTGTACTGTGGTTGTTTGTGTTACTTTATTGCTCTACTTGAACTCTCCATTGTTTTGGTTAGCCTACCTGACATTTAATTTGTTATGTCTCATTTTGTTTTATTTTTCCTCATAGGCAGTACAGTACACAGGGTTTTTTGTTTTTTTTTCCCCTTAGGCCTGGCTAACCTTAATACAACACAATGCATGATCTGTGCTTGTCCTTTGCAGCTATTTCTGGGAATGCTTTAGTTGTTGCAGCTTCAGTTGCTCTATAAAAGCAGCGTGAATCGATGTTTTCACATCTTACGGGCAAAGTCCTTTTTCAACTTTATTGTATCACAAATTGTATCTGTCCAGATAAATATAGCGCGTTCGTCTGTTTCAATTTGTTTTTCTACACCAGTATGAAGCAGTACATGAAAGTATGATTGGAATAGACTTGAATAGCAGATAAAAAAAAAAAATTTGCAAAAAAAAAAGAAAGAAACGTCAGAATTTTTATACGATTAGCGTTTCAATAGAATTTGAAGCATTTATGCCACTTCTAATACGCTTCTTTTGTTAATGCAAGTCTCACCCTTTTTCGATTTATACAATTTACTAACACTGTCATATCCACATTTTGCAATCTAGCAAACCAAATTTGGTTGAAGGAATTTTTACATTTGCAATTTGTTCAAAAAATTGGAAGAGAAATTGATTATCTTAAAATGGCAATTTTATCTTTACCAAGATATCAATCATCATATGCAAGTTTGTGAATATTATTCTATTAAATTTGGGAGCCAAACATCATTGTCATAAAAAAAAAAAAAAAAAAAAAAAGAAATTGTGTGCGTAAATCAGATTGATGATATGAGAATTTATGGAAAAAAATTCTCATTTTGTAAAGCGAATAAAATATATAAAATGTCCCGCTATGTCAAAATGTCTACTAGCATAACAAACTAGCAACTAGCATAACAAAATGGCATACACAAAAGACATCCTTGTCGTTGATATACAAAAACTTGGTCATTAAGCGGTCTGAAATTTTACTTTGACCAAACAAGTATACAATTGTGCAGATTAACTTTATATTGATTGAAAATTTAGAAAAAATCTTGATCTTGAAATCCCACCTTTAGTTTCATCAAGACATTAATTTTATTGGCCCGTGCAAGCTCTTGTATTTGATCTGTTACTGTTCTTTGTTAGCAATATCTGACATACTGGAAAATATAGAAAATAATTATTTTTTGTAAACAAATTACAATTGTAAAGTTCTATGTAAACATGTCTTGCAAAGCAAGGGGTATGTGCAAATCAGATGGACAATTTGCGAATATGTGAAAAAAAAAATCTCTCATTTTGTGAAGCGAATTACATTTGTACATTTGGTGCTGCTTTGTAAAGATTTTGTACAAACGTAGATAAACAACTAGCATCACTAAATGACAGAGTGCCTGTTAAAAGTGTGGAAAAAACGCAACAATCTATGTCATTTTATTGTATGAAAACTTACTTTAAACAAAAATATATAATTGTACAGATTTTCCACTTTATTTTGATAGAAAAATCCTTTCTTGTAGCAGGAATAACAGCATTACCCACTTTTGCCATATTAATTTAATGTAATAGATCAGAATTTTCGTTTCCTGATTTGTAAAAACAAAAATAAAAAAATTAGGACAGATGGTCTCAAAGTAACTGTCGCTAATATAATCACGAATCGCCCAGAAGTCAATTAATAACAGTGGATAACTTGATTAAGGCGGTTTTATTTATACTTAAATTTAAATTGTACCTCCAAATCATAAAACGCAACTGCGTATCCGGTAATGAAAGCATTAAAGAAGCATTAAAAAACATTTAGTAGTACTTTAAAAGGTAGTTTGGATTTTCTCTGCTTCAGCACTGGTTAATTGCATGTTGTGTTTTAATAGTGATTATGTCTTAATTATTCCAGGAGTAGAAACTCTTCTTTCATCCAGGATATCGCACACTTTTTGTTTTGTGATGGAGCGTTAAATACGCAGGCTTAACATCTTATTTTAAGGAAGTTGTGGCAGATGGAACGGATAATTTAATAAAGAGATTTTGCATATAGGAGGCAGTGTATAATGTAAAAAGCTTGTACAAAAGGTTTCTAAAAAAGATTTATTCAGTTACTCAGAAACTCCCGAGAACTTCACCAAAGGCAATTAAACGCAAGCCGAAACATCCCCGGTGTTGTTCTTGTAGCTCATTAACATGTTGTGGCTGTAGGTGACTTTTCATAACCCTGCGTTTCATTTAGCAGCTGGAAGAGAGGTTTGAGGAAAAGGCACCAGATTGTGGCCAAAACAATTACCTCTGCTGGGAAACAAACAGCAGAATAAAACAGGAATGTCAAACTCGTTCTCATCTCGCCGTCACACTCCGATGTGACAACTAATAATGTGACGAATCAACAAAAAGGAAAATAATTTTCAAAAAGGCATCGCATTCGAAAAGTTCGAGTAAACCATAAATCAGTTAGACAATATTATAATGTTAAAAGCGTACATTATTCACACATTCACACTAAGGAATATTATGCCTGCCTTAAATCTGATTATTCTGCATATTTATAGTAGATGGAAATATCTGATCATTTATGTTTTTTGAGACACATTCATGCTTATGTTGCTTCTGAATACTGGAAGAAAAAGTTTTGTGGACAAATGAGTCCAAATTGGACATTTTGTCGATAACAGAAAAACCTTTTACAAGACTGTCTCACCCCCACAGTCAAACATAGAGGTGGAAGCCTAATGGTTTGGGGTTGTTTTGGAGCAGGAACGTTTGGAGACTTATTCTAGGTGACAGAAATCCTGAACCAACATGGCGCTCATTCCCTACTGTATCACAACACCATAAAACATATATACAATATACATATACATACTAATATATATATCTATATATACCTCCAACCAATCACATGCTCCCAGGACTGATAACATATACAGTATATACCTCCAACCAACCACATGCTCCCAGAACGTTTGATTATATACACACAAATCTAACCAATCACATGGTCCCAGGACTGATGATTATACACACCTCCAACCAATCACATGCTCTCAAGACTGATAATATATACAGTACACACCTCCTACCAATCATAAGCTCCAAGAAAAGATAATTATATATAGACCTTCAACCAATAACATGCTCCCAGGACTAATCTATATGCACCTCCAACCAATCACATGCTCCCAAGACTGATAACCTATACAGTACATACTGCCAACCAATCACATGCTCCCAAGACTGATATTTACACACCTTCAACCAATCACATGCCTCCAGGACTGATAATATATACAGTACCTATCTTCAACCAATTACATGCTCCCAGGACTGATATATATACACACCTTCAACCAATCACATGCCTCCAAGACTGATTATATATAGACAGTACCTAACTTCAACCAATTACATGCTTTCAAGACTGATATATACACACCTCCAACCAATCACATGCTCCCAGGACTGATAATATATCTACACAGTACAGATCGCTAACCAATAACATGCTCCCAGGACTAATCTATATGCACCTCCAACCAATCACATGATCCCAAGACTAATAACATATACAGTACATACTGCCAACCAATCACATGCTCCCAGGACTGATATATATACACACCTTCAACCAATCACATGCCTCCAGGACTGATAATATATACACAGTACCTAACTTCAACCAATTACATGCTTTCAGGACTGATATATACACACCTCCAACCAATCACATGCTCCCTGTACTGATAATATATCTACACAGTACATGTCGCCAACCAATCACATGCTCCCAGGACTGATGCTAAGCTGACTGTTAACCCTAAACACTCTTACTCTTTAAAACTCCATTGCCAAATGATTAATACATACATTAAAATATATTCTACATTATGTACATAATGTATATAAACACATCCCAGCTACAAATCTTGTTACAATGGTACACAATGCAAAGTTCAAACTGAAATGTGGCTGCGGGTGTGTATTGTGTCTGTAACTGAATGGGGGCACTGTACCATGTGGGATTTGGAGTCCAAGAATGCGGCCATGTTTTAAGGTCACAGTACTTTGGAATGGAGACCTGACAGCCACCACATTAAGCCGTACTCGCAGTGTGAGAGGAATGGTGTATATAGTACTTTTTCTCTCCTTTATCAAATCACCACATCATAGGCATCTGCGAGTTCATGTATATAGAAGATGTAGAATGCTACTCCAAGTGAATCATGATGCTGTGAGACTTCTCCTTTGATATGCGATCGTCTGGCTTCGCGGATCTCGAAAAGAAGGAAGTGTTACCAGTCAATCCTCTTCACTGAAGTATAATTGAGGAGAGCTGAGTGATGGAAAGGAACTAGCAGGTGATCACAGGGGGGAAAAAAAAAAGAGACGACGTAGCTGATTATTACGAGAGAATATAGCAAATAGAGCATATGATGAGCCTTAGACAGCGAACGATTGAATCTAAATCCGCAGTGGATTGTGGGTAGCCATTGTCAGAGTTGAAATGAAGCTCATGAATTGTTAGCGAACTTAAGCAGCAGGTGTCGAGAGCAAAGCAGCAACTCAGCGTGACTATCATTACTCAGCTCAGCAGGGCGATTCTCAATGGAGTTAGAGAAATGATCATTTCTTTTCGTGTGGTCTGCAGACACCACATGTCAAAACACATCGCTGCAATCTGCTCTTACGCTTCATGCATAATGTATTACCGTTACTTTATAATGCGATTATGTTTCGTTTTTTCCCCCCGATTTGATTATTCAAAGAAATAAATGTTTACAGCGCTTTTCTTTCCGCACGTCTTTACCACTTATTTGTGTTATCGATTTGCTTGCAGTTTTGCCGCGTGTGCGCGTGTGTGTTATGAATCGTTGAAAATGCCTGCTTGTTTTGGAATGATTATTTTAGGCGAACGAGGGAGCGAGCGAGCGTTCTACCAGTCCAAAGGGCTCCGAGGAAGCGTGAGCATGAAATACCACGTCCCATTAGGAGGCCTGAGACAGATGAATTTATAAATGTTGCTCAACACAGAGACCATTAATCATCTGTTTTCTTCGCCGAAAGAAGCTCGCGCATACAGGCGCTGTATAGACTGCGTTTAGCCCACTTTCTGGCAGCGTGATCGCGGACAGACGCGAGTCTTCACACCTCCCCTGCACAAACATACATACAGACACCGGATTAGACGGATGACTGGTCTTTTACGTTGAGCTTCAAGTTAAAACTTTCAATTATCGTCAGGATGACATCAGCAATGAAATGCACTTTGAAGTGAAACGTGGTCCCCTTTTTGCTGCCAAAAAAGTCCTGACCAATCGAACATTCACAGCTTTGTCTTCTACAGCAATTTAAGCTCCAAGTCTGTTAGATCGGACCACACGGGCCAGGATTCGTTTCAAGCGGAGAAGTTGGTGGAACAATTGGTGCTATAGAAGCACTGCAGAACTTTTGCATTTGCACCTGAAGCATCCCAATTTATGAATATATAATGACAGATGATGACCTTAGACTATAAAGGTGGGACCAAATGACAGCCGTACCTGCCAATGAGTGTTATGAGTATATGCTAGAAAAAATAATAGACCCGCTTATTGTGATATTAGGCGCTATTATCATCATAATGCTAATTCGAACTAATTATTGACCAAAAATTAACTAGAATATACAAGAATCTGCAGGCTGATTGATGCTGGCTCGGCTGTTATGTCATGTGGTCTGTTTTCCACCCTTTTAATAAAAAGATAACCAAAGAACGAGTTTAAAGAATGAGTTGGTAAGCAGAATCCATTGATTGGATTCATTGGGAGAATTGGAAGGAATCACGGCAAATACTTTTGTCGTCGACTGGGAAGTGATGAAATGACCAAATGGTCTTCCATTTGGTGTTTCTTGAACTGCTAAGTTGGACAGGCATTTAGAGACAATTAATACAACTCAGTTAAAGCTTATGAAACCCAATGCAACGTCTCTTCCTCATTTGCATTCTGATCAATTTTGCATGAGACCTCCTCGAGTAAATAGATAGGCGGCCGTTCTTGTCGCTGCCTGCACCGAAGAAGCTGGTTCTAAGCGAACAGAGTGGGCGGAATAGGTAATAGAGTTGTGTACCCGTATGAATCGGAGCGAATATGTGAAACCTTTTGCCAGATAGGATGCCTGATACTGATGTCTCATGGAAAGAGGTCATGCTTCCATGAGAACTGGTAGCTCAGAGGCTGAGATGTTGTGCCAGGGAAGGTTGTAAGCTCAAATTTCAGTACTAAACCGTTTGAGCTCTTGGATATGAATCTTTTCTGTTCACTTAGCAACAACAAATAAGTAATTTCTCTCTTTTTTTGTAAAGCATTGCGAGTTGTAAAAGGTTATGAACTCCATCCATAGAGTCATACCTGCACGTGCAGCTTTACTGACAGAACTCCATGTGCATGAAGATCATAGACTGTGTCACAACGTTCAATTTAATTCAAGTTTATTTTTATAGCACTTTTCATACTGGACCTTGTCTCAGAGCAGCTTTGCAGAATGTAATTTTAAATGTAAGTGAATTATGTGTATTTATCTCAGATGAGCAAACCTGGGTTGACTATGGCCAGGAAAAAGTCTCAAAAGATTTTATTGGGGTAAAATCTTGAGAGGAACCAGACTCAAAAGGCAACCCATCCTCATTTCTGTGATACCAAGAATGTGATTACAAATCATAAAAACCTTACAAAGTGAGAAATATCATGAGTGTGTGATGAGTGGTGTCCGTTTCTAAAGTCAACTGGAGTTTTGGAACCAGGCAACAATGAATTAGCTTAACATCTGAGATCATTAAAGAGTCAATACCAACTACTCTATGCCTGAACCTTGTAGAATGATGGAGAAACAGCATATGAAGTTTTTTTTTAGCATGGTTGTTTATATTTAAAGTCCAACATCTGGAATCTTCATGAAGTGGGATCAAACTGGCGATCTTCTAGATGGCTAGTGTCGGCGAATTCTCTTTGAAGGTCTGAAATCTCTATGAGGTGGGACCCAACCGGCACTGGTACGTCTCCAGTTGCCTCAGGATCCTCGTGGGGTTGGCATCTTCTTTTTGAAGGTACGAAATATTTATGAGGTGGGACACCACTGGAGCTGGTGCAACCAGTAGATGCCTCGGGATCCTTGCGGGTCGGCTAGGAGAACCCTTTTGTAAATCAGAATGGCATTATCCAATAGCAAGCCAATGACACACTTGACCGGAGCAGCAGTTTGACATTAAATCCTTCCTTCCTCTTCTAATTTGCCTTAATACTTAGCCATAGATATCAAGCCATGAAACACCTCTGCAATGAACCAGACCAAAATAAAATTGTGAGGATTTACGTGTAGACTAACAGTCTGGACAATGTTGCTAGGAGTTTAATTTGGTTTACAACAGGATTATTAGCAAGAATTTGCAAAGTAAAAACTATACAATAGAAGAGCAAACAATTAATGAGCAGAATACATTTCTGGTGATACTGACCTCTCTTGGTAGGCAAGGGTATTGCTCTGGCTTAAGGCAGCCAGCCAGAGTATCTTTTCAAACTGCTGTTCCTGTCAGCTCATTGTACATCTAATGTCATTTTGATTTACACGAGAGTTCCCTCCTAGCCTTCTTACACTGACAGCGCACAGATCTCCACACGGATTTATAATCATTCTGATTTACAGTATGCAACCGAGATGCTCAAATTGTAACTTTTTTTTTTTTTTTTTTTTTTTTTGCACAGAGAAGAAGTGAGCTTGTAAATTTTGGTGTACATGGATTGCAAAAATGTTTAAACACAAGCTGTGTCCTAGTGACCAGCTGATCAGAAAACAGACACCAAGATGAAAGTAAAAGGAATATCCTGATCTTACAATTGAGCTCTTCATACAAATAGATAGGAGTTATGTCCAAATAAATGACAAAAGTATTGGGACAATAGACTTTTTCGTGAAGATGTGGTTGTTTCCCTGATTGTTCCCCACAAATTTCGAGGCACACAATTGTATAGAGTGTATTTGGATGTTTAGAATTATATTTTCCCTTTACTTGAACTCGAAGATCCAATCCTGATGATGTAGTTTACATTCATTGGAGTGGACGATCTTGAGTGGCCTGCTAAAGAGGTCAATTGGAACACTGATTGGACCCCAGACCTCATGGTCACCTACATCAGTACCTTTCTAAAGCTCGTATGGTTGAATAAGGACAAATCTACAGCTAAATTAAAATCTGGTGGAACATCTTCCCAGAAAAGTGGAGATGGGGACTAAATGTGGGATGGGATTCAGTTCAAAAGCCACCTACCAATCTTTTGGTGACAGTTTTTTTGTCCATATATTTGGATGTAGTGTAGTGGCTGATAGGAAACCTAGTTTGTGTCTATATTCCTGACAGTGTTTTCCATATTTCTTTATGATTATGGATTATGACCTTTCAATACCACGTGTTGTATCGCTTACATATAAAAGCAAAGCTATTCCTGTCAAGAGTTTATTATATAATGCACTGAAAAGAGATAGCATCTGCAAACGCCTTATAGTCCTCCACCTTTCCTCTCACTGTAATGTCCCACAAGATGGCTCTTTGTCTGAGTTTTAGTAACCAAACCAGGGCCCTTGAAGAGCACAGTAGAGCCATTAGTAGCTTGCTCTTGCCTCGGGGACTATGCATTAAACACACACACACTTGAGATAGCATTGAAATACAAGATTAACAGTACAACGTTGACTCGTTTGCCTGTTTTCCGGACAAGCCTGCCAGTGTTTCGGCATGCCGTCTCTGTGCAGGCGTTCAGCTCGAAAGTCTCGCCTCTTTCAAACCCGTAATTGAAGGGGAGTTCACAGAAGCTGCCACCGACTCGCCGCTATGCCGTCTCGATCGCTAATGGGAAGTGTTAGCATCTCACTTTACTTCCAATAGCTGGTGGCATGAGGGGCGCTGGGGTGTCAAAACGCTGCTTCAAAGCATTTGCATAGATTCCTTGCCTGAGAAAAGAGAGCTGAGGGTATTTAAAATCTCGGAAGGTGCCACATTTCTTGGCGCGTTCCCGGGGGGCAAGCATGTCAAGAAGTTTAGGAGAGCCCTAAAAGCAGTATGCGACATGATTAGAAAGTGGTCGGCTGCGATTTACAGGTCGGTAAGAGACAGAGTTGCCACAACAACTGATCAAAGTGTATGCGAAGAACAGTCTGAGAGCAATCAAGCAAAAATAACGAACGACTCAAGAGCTTGATCTGCGCTGCCCGAACATATTCAAATAAATGTGCCAACACCAAAGGAGCTTTGAGGTAGCACACAAGACAAGTGAGTCATCTGTAATTCATGCAGCATGTCCCATGATGTCTTAAAGGCACAGCAAGAGGCAGCATCCCAAATCTTGCATGCCACTTATTGAGTTCACACAAGTATTTATTTAGTATCATCGGTTCCAGTCATTTGCTGGCCAGTTGGTCATGCACAACAAAAGGTGCTGCGTATTTCTCCCTGAGGATATGTTCTAATCCTTTTCTCAATTTGTTTTTTGAACACTAAGCAAAAATGTAAGAGTACCTTAAAAATATACTTAAGTAAAAGTATAGATAACTTACATTGAAAGTCACCATTCCAATAAGACTTGAGTAAAAGTCTTGGGGTATCCGATTTAAACAGTTCTTCTCTTAAGGTCCCGCCACAGCATTTCAGTCAGGGTTGAGGTCTGGACCGGGCCTTGACTCTGTTCTTTTTGTCATTCTGTTGTAAATTCGCTGATGTGCTCGGGCTCATTGTACTGGTTCAGCGATGGACAGATGGCCTCAAATTTGACTCTAGGATACTTTGATATACAGAGGAGCTCACGGCTAACTCAGTGACTGCAAGTTGCGTAAGTGTTGTAGTTGCAAAACATGCACAGCTCATTACTTTTATAGAGGTGGTGCCACTTGCTGATGATCAATTAATCAAGGGCACTTAATTAGCAGCACCTGTCAACTACCCCTGAAGTTCTTTGGAAGCAGTAGAAGCATACTAAAGCTTTTAAACATGGCTTTTTCCATTTTAGCTTTATTTTTTTTGGCAAATAACTAATGATGCCCTATAATATGTCCTGTGGTGTTAATTATCTGAGGTTGTAATCACCTAATTTTAAGACCTACTAAGGACTTGGTGATTCTTTTTTATATATTAAAAAAAAAAGAATATAATGAGGGTGTACTTGAGTTGTCGTGCCTGGGACTAATTTAATGGTGGGACAAAAGCATGTGTATGCCAGTGAACAAAGTGTTTTTCATATGATAAATGACTTCCCTGGTGTTTTGTATTGCTTTACGATTTATAATCATACTCTTGATATCACCTGAATGAGGAAGGGTTTCCCTTTTTGAGTCTGGTTTCTCTCAAGGTTAAAGCTGCCTTTAGACAATGTCCATTGTGAAAGGCGCTATAGAAATACACTTGACTTGATTTTCCAGAGGAAAAAAAAAGCATAAGAAAAATAATGAAGGCTGTCCAGAATACAAACAAGAAATGTAGAAATGTGACTGAAGAGTCTCAAAAAAAAAAATCCCAGTCGAACTGTATGCAGTGTATTCAAGACTGAGGGAAAAAGCAAATGCTAAATAACTATTTGCCAAATTGAAGACAGGAAAAAACATCCATCATTCATGTAAATCAGTCACTACTTTTTAAATGCAGCAAGCGTGGTCCTAACCGAACTTTATCGCGTTTTGAGGAATATTTTCCGAAGATGACGTCATTGAGGATACCGAAGTGAAGCTATACTTAACTCGTGCAGTACAGCCTTGCAGTCTACATTTTTTTCTCCATAGGAATAGAAACAAATTGGTGTTCTCTACATGGCGCAAACAAAGTCTCCAGACTAGACATGTACAACCTACAGGTTTCTTCTTACAACACAATGTTAGGGTTTTTTTTACTCTTCCTTGTGTGGGTCGCAGTGGCAGCAGAGACATTCCAGCTCCTCCTGGGGCATCCTTGTCATCCTCACTGGCTATGCTGCCGGTACTCGTGTCTACCCACAGTGCGTCACCGTAGATGAGTACAGAGATGCAGATTGAATTGAAAACAGAAGGATATGTCTGCATACTGAGCTCCGGCTTCACCACACGCCGGTCCAGCGACTGCTGACTCAATCTATTCATGAATATTACACTCATTTGACATGGAAGACAAAAGTGAAAATGCCTTAGTGATAGCTAGCAAACCGATTGCGTATGCTAGCTACAAATGATGAAAATATTGGACAGCACACAAAATATTATGAACAAGTAAGGAAATGTACTTGAAAAAATGGAAAGTTGAGGAAGCTTCTAGAAATAGTGAGGGTGGATTCGTGTAGCGTTCACCAAGCAATCAGGGAATGTTGGGAAAACATTTATTTTGTTTTGGCTAATTGAATTTATTTAAGAATTTAGCTCAAGTGGTCTGATACCTAAATGTTATCCAATGGCTTAAGGAATGTTTAATTATAGAGAAATAAAGTGAGGTAGTTTTTGATAGTTTACAAAGAGAATGTCGAGATTCTACATTTACTATAATCTATGGATTTTTAAAAAATGTGTGTTAAGCTAAAAAATATCCAAAATGAACAAAAGAAGCTTTTAGAAGATCAAATTAATCAAAGTATATAAAATAATGATTTAAAAAAGTAATAATAAAATAATTACAAAAAAATGAATAATGCAAATAAAAGTGTAATTCATAATTTCATTACAAATTGAATGTAAATCAAATTTTGATTATAATTAACTCTTATAACCACTGACATTATAAATCAGGAAAATTATATATATTTTATATAAAACAAAAACGATTATACAAAAAGGTTTTAAAAAACAATTACAGTTTCATTTACGAATGTGTTTTCTTTTTTTATAAATTCTTTAAATATTTTATTTGTTCTTTCTTTTTTCTTTCATTCTTTTTTGATTCTTTTTTTCTTTCTTTCTTTCTTTCTTTCTTTCTTTCTTTCTTTCTTTCTTTCTTTCTTTCTTTCTTTCTGTCTTTCTTTCTTTCTTTCTTTTTTTTCAATATTTTGGCTTTTTATTCTTTCAAGTCGGCCCATATTATTATAAACAAGAATGACAACATTTTTGTATTATTATTATATTTATAAATAAGAAAAGCAGACATATATGTAGGGCTATAAAAAAAAAGTAATAATAAATAATAATAATAAAAAAAAATCTCCAATAAAAATAAAAAAAAATCCTAAACATGGCATAAAGTTTGAAGATAGTATTTCTTTGATGACAACATTCACATATTTTTCCAATGTTTCACAACAGCTACAAAACATTATTGCTTTATATTAGAAGGACGTCTGACTGGCAGTTTTGCGTTCGGTGCGTGTGATAGGGTAAAGCCTTATCTGGAAATATGTATTTCAATATTTCTACTCGTTGTCACACTTGCCTACTTTTTGTTTGTCGTGAATTGATGATGTGAAAAAAAGATAATGAAAGAGTAAACGGCGTCGAGTTTTCAGCTGAGACAATTCATTCTCTATCTCCAGACACACCTGCTATTCAAAGCAGGAGGACACTTAAACACGAGCGATAGACTGATGTCCTTCCTTTGTCTTTAAAATACTTCGTCTTGAGCTCTGAATTATGAGAATTGTTTGTTGTTCTGTTATTTTATGTGTAGATATAATGTTCAGGTTAGGCAGTGCCCTTGTCTTTCTGTTTAGCCTTTAAATATTGTGTCTCCTTTCTGCTTTCTCCTGGAGATATTTGCTCCATCCTAAAGTTTTCTGGCTAGAGTTTTCTCCCGCTTGAGTCTCCTCAAGCATTTCATTGGGTGCTTCCTTGAGAAATGTCACCATTGACATGCTCAAATTCCTTTTTACAATTTCTATACAAATTAAATAAAGTTGGTTAGGAAAAGAACTAGCTGTACGACAGAGGTGTATCAAAGACCTCTCAAGTGATATTTAGTTTTTCTTTTTTTCTTTTTTCTTTTTTTCTTTTTAAACCCTTTCAACATTTAGTTTTTTTATTTTTTATTTTTTTTTATCGAAGATTTGGTTTTTCTTCCTTTTTTCATGTTTCTTTGAATCGTTTTTTCCCCCTACTTTTGATATTTAAATTTCTTTCTTTTTATTTATTTAAACATTTGAATTTTTTTTTCAATTATTTTGTCTTTCTTCCTTTCTTCTTCCCTTAATTTTTTTTCATGTTTTGTTTTTCTGTTTTTCTTTTTTTTAATATTTAATATTTTTCTTTTTCTTTCTTTCTTTCTTTCTTTCTTTCTTTCTTTCTTTCTTTCTTTCTTTCTTTCTTTCTTCTTTCCTTTCTTTTTTTCATGTTTTGTTTTTCTTTGTTTTTCTTTTTTATATTTAATATTTTTCTTTTTCTTTCTTACCTTCTTTCTTTCTTTCTTTCTTTCTTTCTTTCTTTCCTTTTTTTCATTTTTAGTTTTTCTTTGTTTTTTTTTTATAATTAATATTTTTCCCTTTCCTTCTTTTCTATCTATCTTTCTTTCTTTCTTTCTTTCTTTCTTTCTTTCTTTCATTCTTCCTCTTGATTTTTTATATATATTCAAATGTTATTTTTCTATCTTTGATATTTTCTTTCTTTTTATTACATTTAATACTTAGTTTTTCTTTTTTTTCTCTCTATATTTCATTTTTTGATATTTTGTTTTTTTTTCTTTTTTTTTATAAATTCTTTAAATATTTGATTTGTTCTTTCTTTTTCTTTTTTCTTTCATTTTCTTGATACTTTGTTTTTTCTTTCTTTTTCATATTTCATTAAATATGTTTTTCTCTTTTTTTTAGTTGATATTTATCTTCTTTCTTTTTATTTATTTTAATACTTTGCTTCTCATTATTTTTCCTCTTCATATTTTCTTTCTTTCTTTCTTTCTTTCTTTCTTTCTTTCTTTCTTTCTTTCTTTCTTTCTTTCAATATTTTGGATTTTCATTCTTTCAAGTCGGCCCATTGGCACATGCAGTCATGGGATTTAAGAATTCAGGACCCTGTAATTATCCATAACAACACAATATGAATGATTTATAAGTGATATTATTATATAAAACCCACACAGTTCAAATTCTGATAATCAGATAAGCCTTATGTATATTTCTTCTAGTAAAACTCCATCCTGGTTCCTCAGGTGATGTAATCTGCTGCACTGACAGCTATTCTTTTCCCCCCTACAATATAAATACAATTGCATAGTGAGGCAAGATCACAAAACAGCAACCTGACAAGCAGGATAAATTTTCTCCCTGTAATATCATTTGAAATGATTTTTTCCCCCCATGTTATTTGTGCCCTTAAATCTTGAGTGAAATACAATTGAATGCAGTTGATCTGCTGGCCTTGAAGAAGAATATTTAGTATAAATATAAGAATTGTTGAGAAGTTAAAGCTCACAATAAAAAATATATGTAGCTGAGTTAAAATGAAAGCACCTACAACGACAGTCACTGTATAAAAAACGGTGATAAAAAATAACTTCAAAGAAAAAGAAAGTGAACCCTCTAGAGATTGGCTAGCGTAAATCCTGAGTAAGTGAAAGACAGTAAGAAAACCGCCAAGAGCTCAATCTAAGCTTTAAACTGCATCCCTGTGAGAAATAACAGATTTCTTTTATCCAGCTGAGTGTATAACAAGTCCTAGGTGCTACTAGGTATATCAGTGGGCACACACCGGCTTCTGATAGATAGCAGGCAAGAGTGGGGGTTATAAGGCCGTTTCTGCAGAACACACAAACTGTGGTTTGATGCTTTCAAGACTATGCTCAAGACTGTTGAGGTTGAATAAATATCTCTGGGTGATACTTGTCTTTGTTGAAAAAATACAATTCTTTCTTACTTTCTTTTGATACTTATTTTTTATTTTTTTTTTTTGAAAAAAAGAAATATCACCTAATTTTATTTAATACCTATTATTATTAAAAACTGAGCCATGCTGCAAAAACTCACACTGAATATTTCACTTGACATCACTTACTAGATCTTAATCGCACTGCCTGGAAATACATTTTCGATTAAAAAATTATTTTTATCTTTCTCAAAAGCATAAAAGCAGAATGATGCCAGGAGTAAAACGAACAAAGGCACACAATATAAAATCCTACTTTCTGCTTATAGCCTTCATATATTTTCGAGTTAAATATATCATGCAGCCTTCAGGTCACATCCTGTTGAAAAAAAGTAAATAAAACTAAAGTCTAACTTTAACCACTTTTATTTATTCGCTCATCACCTCCAATCAGAATGAGCAGAACTATGCATTGTGATTGAGTTCTATAAAATTGAAGTCAGTGTGCATTAAATTAAGTGTTCAAATAAGTGCAGGGAAGGATTTCAACGCCAACCCGAACTGCCACTTCCAGCATGCCAATTATCTTCCTGAAATGAAGGAGTTTGTGAAAGCATCAGGCCTCGAGAAAATAGAGCAGTCCTCCAGAGAAGCACAGAAACGGAGTGACCCTATCATGGAAATATGCGTTCGGGCCGAGACTCTTCATTAGCAGAATTTTTTTTTCCCCTCCAAGCTGTAGTATGTTTGTTGCTAGAGTTAGTGAGAAGAGTAATTATTCATGGTTGAAGAGAGGGATGGGGGTATGGATACAAGAATAAACAAACAGATGGAAGGATGGATGAATGTATGGGTGAGGAAAAGGATAGATAGATAGATAGATAGATAGATAGATAGATAGATAGATAGATACATACATACATACATACATACATACATACATACATACATACATACATGCATAGAATAATCAATGGATAGTAAAAGGGTGGATATATGAAATAATCGATAGTTGGAATGATGGATGGATGGATGGATGGATGGATAAATATACGAATAAATGCATGGATAAGCAAAAGGATGGATGGATGAGTAGATGGATAGATGAACAAATGGATAGATGGATAGTAAAATGGATGAAACTGTGGATTAATGTATGGCTGAGTAAAAAAAATTGATGGATAGATCGATGGACAGATGGATGGATGGATGGGTGGATGGATGGATGGCTATTGGGATGGATAAATAGATTGTTAAAATTATGGATAAATGGATGGCTGAGTAAAAGGATGGATGGATGGATGAATGAAATAATCGGTAGATAGTGAAAGGGTAGATAAATTAAATTAAATAATGGATGGGTGGAAAAATATTTGAATGAGCAGATGTATGGATGTATGGATGGACGGATGGGTCGATGGGCTGAAGGATAGCTGTTAGTTTAGAAGATTAGCCTGTTTGAAGTGCAAAGAGTTGAGCAGAAGCAGAATCAGGGAACTCGGCGGTAATAGTACAGTAAGTGCATCTGGTAAATAAAATTAGATGCCAAAATATCTATCAGTAAAATAATCATAAGGGTGATAATGAATAATAATAAACAGGCATTAAAAAAAAAACTGGCCACACTTTGGGTATAATCGTAACGCCCAAAGCTCTCATCAAGGGCAATATTCGCGTATTTGTGTCAAGCCATAGCCAAGCAGCTAACAGCAGGCCTGGGATGCTGAGACTTAGCCCAAGCAGGAACCAACACACACACACACACACACACACACACACACACACACACACACACACACAAGCCTAGAAGTTGGAACCCTAAGCCTAACTGTGCCAAGAGAGTCTCACCAATTAACATCCAGCTGTTGCCCAGTGCAAACTGCCAGAGCCATGGAGGAGGAAGTGGCAGGAGTTTGTGAGGGAGTGAGCTCGAGATCCCAAAGGAGAAACCTTTCGAATGGAAATATTCATTTTGTAGGCATTTGCAGCTTGCAAGATTTGTGGAACAAAACGCATGCTAATAATTTATTTAATTCTAAATGTGCCACTATAAGTACTTTAAACCTGTTTATTCATGGTGGCAGTCTTCTAAATGTCCTGATCTGGGACCAGAAACTTTTGCTTCTTTTGCTAATCATAATTATTTGGATGCCTTGGGGTTCATCTAAACAATTGGGAAAATTTTATCAGGAAAGTTTGAGGAAATTATTGAGAACACTGACCCTAGAATTACATTTTCCCTTCATTGAACTGGGAAACCAAACCTGTTCCAGGATGCCATAGCCCCTGTGCACAATATAAACTCCATGTAGATAAAAAATAACAAATATTGGTCCGGTTTTCATAAAATTATATTCATACAGTGGGAAATTCAGATTTTCACAGCAGGCCGCAATCTAATCTAACAATAAAATCTGAATGCCCAGTTTAATTAAAACCACTAAACTGGTCTCGGACACTTGTATATAGTGGTTTTTTTTTGTTTTTTTTTTAAGATGCCCTGAATCATTTCCTCAGGCCTGCACACTGATTTTCTGTCCTATACCTTTCGCCATTTAAAAGATTTCGGCGCAGCATGAAATGAAAAATACAACAAAGAATACCCAGAACTGTTAAGCAGCTACAAACCTGCATCAGACCTCTATGGGACAACATTGACTTTTCCAAAACTTCAGCAATTGGTCTGCTCGGTTCCCAGATGTATACGGACTGAGTGGTAAACATGACCTTGTCCCAAGACGTGTTGCAGCCATCAAATCAGTGTAGAGTCATTATAAGTTTAATTCATCTCACATGGAGTTTGGTTCACTCTTCATGTAAGTTCACAAGAGTTTAGACCAATTCAGTCGGTGCCTGTAAATAATTGCCTCTTCACATCCGATCCACATACACTATATGAAGAAAAGTATATAACGCCATATGAGGGTCTTTCCCAACTGTTACCACAAAAGTTCAAATCAATTGTTTGCAATGTCTTTGGATGTGGTAGCATGAATTTTTTTCTTCTATTGAACTACGAAACCCGAAGCCTGTTCAATGCCCCTGGACACAAAGCCAGTTCCATGAAAATATGCTTTAGATAGAAGATATGGGAATGGAAGATCTTGAGTAGCCTGCTACAGAACCCTATAGAACACATTTTAAGATGAATTGGAACCCAGGGTGAACCCCTAGACACCCTCACCTCAACGAAATCAGCACCTGACTTTACTAACACCCTTGTATTAGTATGAATGAGCAAAAACATACACAAGAACAATCCAAAATCCAGAAAAATCTCAGAAGAATGAAGCTTTAATATAAAAACAAATAGGGACTAAATGTGGACTGGGATGTCTCAAAAGCACATCTAAATCTTATAAACAGGTGTCCACTTATGGAATGTGAATTCATGTTTGCAGTCTGTCCCTTATATAAATTAGTAATTCATCTTCTTAGTGAAAAAACATTCGATATGCAGAGCACAATCCAGAAGAAATGCAGAGAATAAAAGAAGCAACTTCATTACACACGTACACACATGCACATATTCATAACGGTGTGGGAAAAGGTGCCATTAAATTCTCAAAGTTGCCTAAATAAATAGGTGATGTTCTCAAAGCTACCTGACGATCACTTCCACTGCGTAGCCATGCGCATTCGTGACAGGTTGGTGATGAGTGAGGTAAAAAAATCCATAGGAAGCCGAGACTACGCTAGAGGGGTTTCCCTAGATCAATAGAGCTCTTGAAACCCAAGCTATTATGGCGGGCCCAAGTATTCCCGAGCCGAGGCTCAGGCAATTGTGCCTGGCCAAAAGCGGATCTTGGATAATAGCGTAGCCAGGGGCAAGACCCCAGTCGCAAGGCTTATGACTGCACTCCAGGCGTGCATCTGTGCTCCCTGAACCACTCAGGGCTCATAGAAAATATGACTATTACACACACAGGCCAAGAGGGAACTTATAGTCTAGTCTGAGGGCAACGAGGCAGGAACTTATTCTCTCCCTTAGGGTCTATTTCTGCATACACCTGTATTTTTTTGAAAGATGTTTGTATATATAGTATACCCTTGATGGAGTGTAGAAGCCACAGAACCACAAACCTCTTTATTTATTGGATTTTTTCTTTTAAACAGTAGGATGTTTGCTACTAGTAATAGCAACCAGAGCAATGATTCTTTGATGGATGGATGGATGGATGGATGGATGGATGGATGGATGGATATATGGATGGATTAAATAAAAGATAACTAGCTGGGTAGTTAGATGGAAAGATGGATGGATGGAATAATAGATAAATGGATGGATAGATGGATGGATGGATGGATTAATTAATAGATAAGTAGCTAGAAAGTTAGATGGATGAATGGATGGATGGATGGATGGATGGATGGATGGATGGATGGATGGATGGAGGGATGGATGAAGGAATTGAATAATAAATAAATGGATGAATACCTAGGCAGATAAATGGAAGAATGGATGGATGGATTGATGGAGGTCGAACAGTGGGTTGAATTGTTCCTTAGAATGAGCAACGTATAGAGCCAGGGTGGGCAGTTGGGTAGTTGGGTGGTTGGGTGGGTGGATGGATAGATGGATTGATGGATGGATGGATGGATGGATGGATGGATGGATGGATCAATGAAATAATAGATAAGTGGGTCAATAGTTAAATAAATGGATAAATGGATGGATGGATGGATGGATGGATGGATAGTTGAATAAATAAATGGATGGATGGATGGATGGATGGATGAAATAATAGAATGATTCATTTAGTTTATATTAAGAGGTGGATTTATTTAGTTAGGTCATCACTTAAGGCCTAGGCGTGAAATCCACGGCCCTCAACTGGCATCAACAGGTCCTTCTAAAAATATTTCGTAAACTGTAAAAACTGTGGTAGAATGCTGAAGTGGCCAATAGGAGGTTGCTTAAGATTCGGTTCAACTATTTATTGAGGAAGCATTCAAATTGTTCTGAAAGACATTATTAATGTTAGGGAGGGTTCATGTTTAAAAAATAAGACTGAAAGTCTGTCTATTTGGATTTGGAGCAAAAATTGGGGTCATCGCACCCTAAATGACGATGATGTGCAGGAGAAATCCGAAGAAAAAAAGTCTTCTCTAGTGCGTAACCCCATCGTTACTCAGGCGTATGCTGCAAAACCAATAGGCAGAAGTGTAAACAGATAACGAGACACGAACCTGCATGAAATCCTCCGCAAGGGCGCCCAAATCTACAGTAAAACATTGTTTATTTTCTCCTTCAATTTCTATGGGTATTCTGAAGTACCTATGGGGACCCGGTAGTCCTCCATGTGTGCAGGTAACTTCTCAATTTGTCATGCCGTCGCTTGGCACGGCGTCATGAGTATTTGTAAATTAGCCCAATTGGGGGTGGGGGGTGGGGGGGGTCTTTGGAAGCAGACAAAATTAGATTTTGTGATGAACATTCACTCGCAAATGAGCACACCTGGTATCGCACGGAGAACGTTTCTGCCCATGTGTGACAGAAGCATTTGAACGGATCGGGTAATTGAATAACTGCTCAGATGTTATTTTGTCAAGCTTCCGAGGTAACGGTGGATCCCAGACGCAAAACACGTCGCTTCAATCTGCAAGGTTTTTCCATGGGCTCGGAAAAAATGTAATCAATGATTAATAAATGAGGGACTGGCTTAAATCTTAAATGCAATAGAATCCAAAAAACGAACCGCAAAGAAAACAATAAAACATACTTTGCGTTCAGACCTTTAAAATTATTTGTCCCTGGATAATGTCTATAGTCCAATTTGTCCATAGTAATTTTTTTATTCCACTTCAAGATAAATCAATAAATAACCATCTCTCTAAATACAATGACAAATGATGCATGGAGAAAAAAAAATCAAAAAGCATGAAGATAAATGGAGTTTTGCCCGTCGCCACAAACGGCTTGGCAGGTTGAAAAAGAAATACCACAACGATGACTGACATGCACCAAGCAAAATGGGGGTCTGGCTCTTTCACGCTTGTCTGGACCAGAGACCAGAGTGCTTCATTCATGGCTTTTAGAAAAGCTATGGTTTTTAAATCAAAGACCAGAGATTGAATGGGTTTAAAATATTAAAAGACGTTTGTATGGGACTTTTATTTAACCTGCTCAGAATCACTAGTCTGGTACAAAATGCTCTTCAATTGCTATACAATTAGGAATTAAAAAAATATTTTTAAAAGAAAGTGGAGACATAACACAAAACCTGAAAACTGATGATCCATATAATTATCATAAAATCATTTATTAATGATATAATAATTATAATACTTCAGCGTTTTACTATAGAATTATACTATTATATAAAAAAAAAAAAATGCACAAATACATTTTTCTCCATAAATATGTATTTAATTATTCCCAATAGTCTACTCTCCATTATGGTGACGTGTAAGAGTGGAGGAAGGTGCACACAGGTGGACTATGTTCTATGTAGGAGATGCAACCTGAAGGAGATTGGAGACTGTAAGGTGTTGGCAGGACAGTGTAGCGAAATGGCATTGGATGGTGGTCTGCATAATGGTTTTGTAGGTAAAGAAAAAGCGAAGGAAAGTGAGGACTGACAGAAGAATAAGATGGTGGAAACTGAAGGAGGAAGACTGTGGTGTGAGATTCAGGGAAG
Organism: Silurus asotus; assembly: GCA_024362625.1. Classification (NCBI taxonomy): domain Eukaryota; kingdom Metazoa; phylum Chordata; class Actinopteri; order Siluriformes; family Siluridae; genus Silurus; species Silurus asotus. The sequence goes on along the minus strand of MU545793.1, from coordinate 12,797,600 downwards.
AGGTCGGACAGGGGCTCGGTGGTGGTGAAGAGGTGCTGGATGATTGGGGAACTACTGCAGAAGTGATAAGGGAGACAGATAGCAAAGTACATGGTGTGACATCTGGAAATAGAAAGGAAGACAAAGAGACGTAGTGGTGGGATGAGGCAGTGCAGGAAAGCATATAGGGGAAAGAGTTTGGAGAAACAGAATTGGGATCGACAGAGTAATGAGAAAAGTAGGCAGGAGTACAAGGAGATGCGGAAGCTGGTGAAGAGGGATGTGGCGAAAGCCAAGGAAAAGGTATATGAGGAGCTGAAGGAGAAGTTGGACACTAAGGAAGGAGAAAAGGATTTGCAGGCGGAGGGACCGAGCTGGGAAGGAGCACTGAAGTGTGTTAATAAAAGTGTATTGAGAAGAGATGGTCAGAGAGGGCGCTAGTCAGAGCTCGCAAAACCGCGTCTGTAGCAAACTGCACAAGCTCAAATATATTTGTTTGGAATTAATATCTGTTTATTTTTCATTCCATGAAGGCTAACAGAAAAAAAATCGATTTGGTCGCAGATACAATTCCAAGGACGTTTACAGGACAAACTTTTTAAGAAACGCTGGACATTGTGGGGAAAGTTCAGTCCAAACAGTTTCTTCAGAACCATTTCTACTTTTGTGTTTTCTTTCCTGTACAATTTGCACTAGAATCACACAATTTGCCTTAATTCAAATCCCCTTTGGAAGCCGTAATGCACCAATAAAAATGCGCGGAAAAACTTTTTACAAGGTCAATATCGATGCTTCCGCTAGAGATGATGTATGCTAGAGGTGCGGGTGCGGCTCCAGTGAAAGGAGACGTGTTGAACTGTATTCGTTGGGTTTCTTGCTTTAGTAATGACATTCATTCTCGCTGTATAGGATTCCTGTCTGTGATGCAGCGATATGTTATACTGCGTTTCTCTATAATATTGATGGTTTCTATAGTTGGGGTGTCATAATGACGGTGTTAAGAGATGGACTGATTCAGTTAGGACCTACAGTACAGACCAAAAGTTTGGACACACCTTCGCATTTAAAGAGTTTTCTTTATTTTCATGACTATGAAAATTGTAGAGTCACACTGAAGGCATCAAGGGCTATTTGACCAAGAAGGAGAGTGATGGGGTGCTGCACCAGATGACCTGGCCTCCACAGTCACCGGACCTGAACCCAATCGAGATGGTTTAGGGGTGAGCTGGACCGCAGAGTGAAGGCAAAAGGGCCAACAAGTGCCAAGCATCTCTCGGGGAACTCCTTCAAGACTGTTGGAAGACCATTTCAGGTGACTACCTCTTGAAGCTCATCAAGAGAATGCCAAGAGTGTGCAAAGCAGTAATCAAAGCAAAATGTGGCGACTTTGAAGAACCTAGAATATGACATTTTTCAGTTGTTTCACACTTTTTTGTTATGTATATAATTCCATATATAATTCCACATGTGTTTATTCATAGTTTTGATGCCTTCAGTGTGAATCTACAATTTTCATAGTCATGAAAATAAAGAAAACTCTTTGAATGAGAAGGTGTGTCCAAACTTTTGGTCTGTACTGTATATAGAGACATTCAGCATTCTTACCGTTTACAGCAAATATTAATTCTCTCCATGAAATAACCTGGTTGCTCAATTGCCTGGTCTAAACCTGTTAGAGAAACAGATTCTCCTTCATTCAGATGATATTCGCTGTTTCTGGCCTCTTCGGAAAGGAGTCCTTTTGATATGTGGAAGGCGCATATAGGGCATCTCTCCAGCTGGCTCTCGGGCCAGAGAAGACAAATACGCCAGCACCTGGGCAGCAGGCCCAATCCATCTCTTCTAGCCAAATAGGAAGAAAAAGGGAATCTGTGTTTCGGGAGGTTTTAGGAAGAGAGAGTCAAAAAACCTCTATAGTAAGAGCAAGAGGAAAACCGAGGGCACGAAATAAATGAGCAAAATCCAGCTGAGGAAGAACAACAATGGCATGAATCGGAAAAGGTTCAATGCAAGCTGATGCGAATAGGGAGGGGAAAACGAAAAGATCAGTGGACAAACCTCAATCAGAGCTTCTACCCACTGGTGCAGGTCTGCTTATAGAAGAATGTTACTTGGATGCAATGAGGTCAATGTTTTACTATAGCACTGTACCATGCAGTGTACCTCTCCACAGATCAGTGCTTCGACTCATAATACAGCGCACTTGACGCTATAGAGGTTTTGCACCTTTTGAAGAAAAAAAAAAAACACAATTGCTCACACCTTTAAGATCATAGTATTTATGCAAGCAGAACAACGTGAACTTTTTCGCTCCACACCTCTCCGCCTGACACCCTTGCCGGTTTATTTTTGGACTTTTAAATGTCAAACGATCTCTAAGCCAAGACCTTAGCAGAAAACGGGGGATTTTATTAAGTTTATCCAAATAAATCCTCACCTCCAAGATTTAATAATGCTGTAATCTGAGCGAAACTACTCAAATGATACTCAAATCTATCTGAATGTCCCTGAAAGTATTCTTTCTTGAAACACGCTATTGATCGGCTCGAAAATGCTAATATGTATATGCAGGTATCAAATATTACTGTAGCAGAATTGGTGTGGAATATAATGTAATGAGAGTTTTGCTCTAGGGAACTGGGGGACAGGGTCACAAGGGCACTTGGGGGACAATTTCACCAAGTGCAATCATTTCAACAACTCACCAACTTAATACAGACTCCTTCTTTCCTCCTCCCCATCATCTCTCTCCATTTTGCACTTCATAGACTTGGTAAATATTAAACGACCGGAGCACATGAAGGGTCAGCGCCGAGGATGAAGGCCCTTGACTTTACAATGTCATAAATCCAAATGGCTTCAGTCCTCAGTTCGCTGGAAGACCCTCAGGGAACCTTGTATTAGGTTTCTTGCCAGGGATATAAAGGTATGCAAATATCACACCTCTTTATGGCTGACTATAAGCAGCACCCACTTGAGAACGAGGAAGTTGAGGCGTGGTATGTCAGTATGTAACCCAGTATTTATTGTTCTTTTATTCAGGGTTCTGACACGTTTTTTTTATTTTAAAATTGACTTTTACTTTTCGAGACTCAAATATGCAGATTACCGTTAAGATTTGTGAAGACAATATTTAACATCCGGAATAATAATTACGCATATATTATACATAACATGTGTTACGTTCCAATCTCTGATTTATTTAGGAGTATGTATTTGTATTTTACATTTATAGCTCCTATTTGGACTTCCGTCTACACTACGGCGGCGTTTTCAGGCAACTAGCTTTTTGAAAACGCTCTCAAGTGAATCTCAAGTGCTAGTCCCCCCGCCCCCCCATCCTTTTTTCCCCAAAATGCCCGTGTTTATTCAAAAGAAAATGATGTGTGGAATCAAATATAGCTTAAAGAAACAGGACATCCAAGTCTGTGATCTTTGTGCAGCTGACGATGGTTTCATTTGAACCTAAAGGTCCAAAAAGTTATTGAGCAGCTCAAGAAGTGTGAGGAGAAATTTGGGCTCTAATTAAAGTAAACAGTCTGTTATGGTTGGGTCGTTTTTGGAGTCTTGTTCCTCTCAGGTTTTCTTCCTTATACCACCTCAGGGAGTTTTTCATTTTCGTTGCTACTGTCGCCAATGGTTCGCTCATTAGGAATAAACTTATAAGCACTCAAACTATAAATTTCTGTGTAAAATAGTTTTATGAAAATGTCCATTTTTAAACCTAAACTCTATACAATTTGGTTTTATTTTAGTTCTGTTCTTCCACAGATTCCTCCGAAGACCATTTATTTCCTCTGGTTCATTATGAAACTTCCCAAATGCTCCATTTGAGAACATCTTTTTAGCAGACTCTAGCAATCTCTGATGATTCCTTTTGAAATGTCCTACTAATAAAAATTTCACGATGGTTGGATTAAATGAACGTTATAATAATTTGTAAAATAAAAAAATTATAAAAAAAACATTTAATCAACACTTATACATTTGCACCATTGGGTCAATCCTTTTCCAGAGCGACTTACAGATACAAATGAATAGTTGAGCATTAAGGGCCTTTCACAAGGGCCCTGCAGGGGCAGCTTGGTTTTTGGTGCTGGGATTCATACTAATGACCTTCTGTTAAAAAAAAATTCCAATGTTTTAACCAGTAAGCGACCACTTTTTTTGATACTAATGGAAATTATTTTTATTTGCTGTTGTTTGGTTGAATATCAATCTGCATTGATACATTTATCCAAAGCGACGTAAAATTCCAGCTAAGCAGTTGCGGGTTAAGGGCCTTTCTCGAGGGCCCATCAGTGGCAGTTTGGTTTGGTCATACTGGGATTTGAACTAATGACCTTCTGGATGAAAGTCCAATGCCTTGATGTGCAAGCTACCACTTCCAATGGAAAAACATTTATTTGCAGTTGTTTGCAATCGAAAGTGTCAATCAACATTGGTGTAAATTTCAGCTGTGAGAAACTGTGAGGTGCAAATTTTCCTCTATCAGCATTCATTCGTCTTCTGTAACCAGTTTAATTCTTGTCTGGGTCATGCTAGAGCTGGGTCAATGGATGAAATTTCCCAACAAGACCATCTAGGCCATAAGGTCCATGATTGTGTAGATATGCAAATATCATTGTTCCAAGTGGGATGAACCCAGATAACCAGGAGGAAGCAGGGATGAACAAGGAGGGACATTCTACCTTGAATGCCAAAGCTGAGATGCAGCAAAGCAAAACCCACTACACCACTATGTTGTAGAGCAGATTGATGCTAAAGGTTCATTTGCAATACTTCAATCAGATTTGCATTTGGATCTATTTATCTAAACGGGATATTAACTTCTCGTGGATTCATCCAGGTAGGATGCGAGCTTGAGTTGTTGTCGAAATGTTAACATAATACCTGATTTCAATGCTAGCATTCATGAGTCGCGGTCCGTTTAACTTCCTCTGTTTCTCTGCTTGTCCTCCAGAGCGAAGGATGAAAGAGGCTCTTTTCTCTGCTTATCATCCATAGCCACAACTATTTTGAAACTGACCCTGCCAGCTCGCCTGGGAAATATATCGTCTCGCTGGAAGGAGCAAGCCTCATCCAGGCAGAGTAAAAGAGCTGTCAGCCTGGGAATGGAGGTCTGATTACTCTCATATACACACACCTGCGTCTTCTGCAGACACACGCGCACACGTGCACACACGCACACGCACTGAACCCTGCCTTATCCAAGAAAATGGTGGTCTGAGTCAGGACAAGCACACAAACACACACACACACACACACACACACACACAGATTTTTCTTTAAAGCACTTATTAAAAAACCAAACCATGCTCATGAACAAAGCGTTCAAAGCATACGTAATGCACGTGTGTTTCATAATGTGTGTCGATGGACAGACAGACAGACAGACAGACAGACAGACAGACAGACAGACATCTAATAGATTTATCTAGACTAACCATAGATAGATAGATAGATAGATGGATGGATGGATGGATGGATGGATAGATAGATAGATGTGTGCTCAAGCAGCCACAGGGGCATTACTATATAGTTATAGTGACAGACAGACAGACAGACAGACAGACAGACAGGAATTTGTGCTTAAGCAGCCACAAGGGCGGTAATATTTATAGTAACAGACAGACAGACAGACAGACAGACAGACAGACAGACAGACAGACAGACAGACAGGCATTTGTGCTTAAGCAGCCACAAGGGTATTAGTATTTTGTTCCAGTAGCTGACAGACAGACAGACAGACAGACAGACAGACTGACTGACTGACGATTTGATTTTTCATATGATTTGTGCAGCCACAATGTTATAACTATGTAGTTTTATAGATAGATTCATAAAACCACAACAGCAAAGGACTGAAACCTACAGTTGTATACAATGTCTTCAGATGTGGTAGCATGAAATTCTCCTTTCACTTGAACTAGGAGACCCAAACCTGTCCCAGCACGACAATGCCCATGTGCACAAAGTAAAGATATTCTCCATGAAGATATGCTTTGCATGGGATTGCGTGGAAGATCTGTAGTGGCCTGCTATAGAGCTTTGACCTAAACCCTACCCAGATTAATTGAATTGCAGACTGCAGCCCAACCCTCCTCACCTTACTCACCAAAATCTAGAGGAACATTTTCCCAGAAGATTCTAAAAAGAAAATATGTAAAAAAAAAAAAAAAAAAAAAAAAAAAAAAAAAAAAAAAGACATACAAACCATATTATTGTGTGTCCACAAATATTTTTCCATATAGTGTAGATAGACTGATAGCCAGAGCTAAAAATAAATATTTACATGAGTTCCTTGGTATTCGCTACAGCCCTTTTTCTGCTTTAATGATACACTCGAGCAGCATCGAACCTACAAGTTTGTATTAAATTCTTACGTCTGATCATACGCTTCAATAAGAAATAGTAGACACCAAGGAAAACCTGAGGTTTGTATTCTGTAGGTTCTAAAATAAATGCTATATAGGTCAATAGGACATTCATTGTCAACTAGTGAACATCACATGGACTAATGTTCATGCAAGAAACTACATTTTACAGTGCTATAGCTTGTGGAACACAAACCACAGACGGTCTGGCCCACTTTCCGAGTGGGCAATTCCTCATCTGGCCCCAGTGACAAAAAAGTTTTCTATTCTTACCTCAAATTACTGTATATGTATGAAATATAGACTAGTTATCCAATCTAACCAATCAGAACAGGTTCTTTATAATAAATAAAACATAATTGTTTATTAGGGTTCCCTCAGGGTTCTAGGGACCCCTTTAATGAATAGCAACCTGTAACCCTAAGATGTTTATGACTGGCGGTGTGTTTCATGGAACACATACTACATTAGAGATGTAACTAAAAGGGAATCAGTCATTCTGAATGAACAGATTATGAAAAGATCATCATGACTGCATGCAGTGTCTGTCAAAATTGTGGAAATGCAGTGTTTTATAGTTTTTGAGACATGTGTTCGTTTTGCTTAGTTGAAAGCCTTGAAGAGTTGGACAGGGTATGAGGAAAAAAGTCTGCGGAGTCCAAATGTGACAGAACAATTATATAAGATAAAGAACAGGAGAGACGATGTTAACAGTAAAACATGGAGGTAGAAGTTTAATGGCTTGGGATTGTTTTGGAACAGGAAAGATTGGAGACTTGTTCCGTGTGAAATAAAACAACATGGCAACCATTTCATACCTCAACATATACAATGCAATTCCGTCTAGACTGCGGCTCATTGGAACCCACTTCACCGTACAACAAGACGATGAGCCGAAGCTTAGTTCTGTAATCGTTCTTTTGGCTGGAGTGGTGGAACGGCCCGTCCAGTCACCGCAACTAAATCCTATTGAACTGCTCTGGGATGGACTGGATCACAAGAAAGAACTCTCCAACTGGTGAAGAACACCTTTGGCATGTTTTACATGAGGAATAGCAAAGTCTTTCAGTCTGGGTAAAGGAACTGTCCAGATGCCAAGAGTGTGTAAAGCTGGTATACATGCTAAAATAAAGGTTTTTATTTTCTTTTTTTTTTATATATAGAAATTGAAACGTGGATATTTATATACTTGTTTGGTCAAAGTAAATCTTCATAAAAAATGAACCTAGTTTGTTGCATCTAGACAAAAGGAACATGCATGTGTCTCTCAAAAACCATAAAAAAAACTAGATGTTTCCACACTTTTAAAAGGCACTTTAAAGCTAACTGTGCCTGAAAGAATACACTGCAATGGAGTTTATGGAGTTTGAACAATCATGAATTACAAAAGCTCTGGTTTAAACCAAAACCAATGGGGATGTTTGCAGCAAATACAGATTGTAGAATCGTCATGTCTGGAGTAAAACTAAGAAACGAAATTGACATCTTTATCAAATTTACGGCATTTATCGTACTTTTTTTTTACACAGCAAAACTTAAAAAAAATGGTTGAACTCGATCTTTTAATGCAAACACCCCAAGCGAGAATAAACCCCCACCGAGAGCACACAGCGAGAGTCCAATTACATCTCTGTGGCACATTAGCTGGCATTAGCAGGGGAGCTAAACCGCTAGTACATCTCCCCGTGTCCTGACCTCCTACCCACAGAGGAGGCGATTAGCATAACAGCTAATGCACGCTAATGCCTCATACTCCCGCTCTCTGTCTGTCTGTCTCTCTCCATCTCCCTCTCTCTCTCTCTCCATCGCTCTCCACATGAAGTCACGACCCACACCATTGCCAGACTGACTGAGATAAAGTCAACTAGTTTTTTTTCTCCATTACCAGTTGAAAGTGAACAAATGGTGCTAATTCCAAAGCATCTGCTAGCGAAGGATAAACCGAACTGAAAGAAAAGGTTGCTGTTTATTTTTCCTTTTTTTTCCCCTTTACATGTGACTTTAACGGTGCCTTTATATAGCACTTTCGCAATTAGCAGTTAAATCCAATAAATGGTGCTAATGGGATTTGCTTCGCCCACGTAAGAGGCTTGAAATTTCGGGTCTAGGACTGTGTAAAATTAGCCTTTCATCTTTCATAGGCTATAACACGATTCCCCGTTAGGCGATAAAGTGCGAATCGGATCAAAGATATTTTATGAGACAGTTTTTAATCATTTATTTATTAATTTATTTTAGAGTGCCCTCATAAATATTATCCAGCGACAGCTAGTCATCGCAGACATCGCAAATTTGATTGCTTGAGTGACCATTTGTGGATATTCAATGGTGGATGTGCTGAAAAGATCGATATGAGGTCGCAATGGCAGCACAAAAGAAGCATTCTTGGATGAAGTAACCCTGCTGGACAGTGTTCTATGAAACAAAGCTTAATTTGTAAGAAGAGGCAAATCCTGGATACCTACCAGTGCATTACAATATACATAAATGAGAGCCCAAAGTCTAAACCTTTCCAAGCTTCCCTATATACCATTTCCGGGTGGTTATTCTTAAATCTTGGAAAAGTATCAACAATTTGTGTCTTCTTCCATATTAAGCTTTGTCCAACTGAACACTTGTCCAGCAACATGATACGAGGTCTACCCCTTTCCAAGATTTCAGAATAATCACATAAAATGGGGATGGTTCCACATGAACACCCTAAAGATCCATGAAGTTACAGAGCAGCTCTAGAACTTAGGATGGATTTGGAATGTTATTAATACCAGTCAGTCTTCAGACCGCAGCTTGCATAAACAGTTTGGCATTCGAGAGCTCCTTCTTTGAACAACAGTACACCTAAACAAACTATAATGAATGGATACTCGGTGCCACCCAGATGAGGACAGGATTTAAGTCCAGTTCTTCTCATGATTTCCTCCTGCATACTATCTCAGGAAGTTTCTTATTGCCACAGTCGCTATTGGAACAAACCTATAGACACTCGTCCATCGTCAAAAGTGCTCTGCAAATTAAGCTAAGCTAAATTGAATTAAATTGATGTATGAGAAATGTGCTGTATAGGTTATCTTATGCTGCTTGGCCTTAAAAAAAGTATTTTCCTTGTCCATTTTTTATTCTCGTGTGGTAACTCTAGACGCGAATAGATAAGGGCTGTTGTGTCGCCGTTTTGAGGAAAATCTAAATCTTTTATTTGAACTTTGGCCCGTTTGACGATTACACTACATGGTCACTGTATTCAGTGCCGTCTTTTCATGCTGGGCAGGCAAAGGCTCTGGGTCACTGATCATAAGCCCACCAAGGTTTAAGCCCACCAAGCTGCCTCTCATTGGGGCCTTCAGCAAGGCTCTGACCTTAATGACACCTGTAAACTTTCTTCCGGCTTCTCCCATTAGGGTCGCCACAGCAGATCATCCACATGTTTGATTTGGCACATGTTTTTACACTGGATGCCCTTTCTAACGCAACCCTCCCAATTTATCCGGGCTTGGGACCAGCACTAAGAGTGGCTGGGGTCAGTTCCCTAACCGGGGTTCGAACCCGTGCCGCAGCGGTGAGAGCGCCGCATCCTAACCACTAGACCAGGCACCCCTTCTAATAAGTGACATTTACAGGGATGTTGTAGCTCAGTGGTTAAAGCTCTTGGATACTGATAATAAGTTTTACGGGCTGGTATTGCCAAGCTGCATCTTCTGGGGCCCTTGAGCAAGGCCCTTAACCCTCTGTGCTCCAAGGGTGCTATATCATGGTTAACCCTGCGCCCAGATTCCTTTGACTTCCTTGACAACTTCCGAATCAAAAGTACATCCTGCCTTTCCACCATCAGAGCTACTGCGAATAATTAAACAACAATATGAGGTAATGCAGCGGTGGCAATTAAACCCGGCAGACAAATTCATGTCCGTCTATGATAATGTCACCAATCTTTGTCATTCCTGGTCCGGATGCTGAGGAAAGCAGTGTAGCAGTCCATTTACAGACTGATTTTGCTAGTGTGTGGACGAACCAAGGTCAGACTCGAGGTGACCGATCAATCATCCGGTTTCCCCAAAGCTGCAAACCGCACAATATCACAGTTCTAATGTAAGCACCTGACCTACTCAACATAGGGTCAAAGCGTTTTGCTATTTAGCATACGCTTGTCAAATGAGCAGGAAAACGGTCATCTGTTCAAGTCGTAGGCTCTGCATTGCACTCTGTCACACGCTGTTGCTCGAAGCTCAGCGCTGCTTGATTTCAAGGTTTAGGTGCAGACATGTCTTTCTTCATCAAACTTTCGAGATGGCAAAATATACAGACAGCGCCCAGGATTTCGAAAATAAACAGATTGTAGTTTGGATGGGATTAGATTCAACTCAGTAGCGGGCTATGCATTTTACACCCATGCCTTCAGTGGTGTCTAAACCAGTACATCTCTTAATCCTATCATTATGACACCATGGCTACAGAAAGCATTAATATTAAAGATAAACGCAGTGTAACAGAGCGCTGCATCACAGACAGGAATCTCATGCAATGACGATGAATGCTTATTAAAGCAAAAAATAAATAAAACCAATGAACACAATTTAACAAGTCTCCTTTCACTGTAGCCACAGCTGCGCCATTCGCATACATCATCTCTGGATAGAAAGTTTGCCACGGTTGCGGGTTGCGAGCTCCGAATAGCGCCCTCTTTGACCCTCCAATCATATTGCATGAAAAAGGGGATCTGATTCTGTGCCAGCTACATCGCCTTTAAACTTTCTTTCGGCTTCTCCCATTAGGGGTCGCCACAGTGGACCATCCGCATATTTGGTTTGGCACGTTTTTACGTTGGATGCCCTTTCTAACACAACCCTTCCCATTTTTCCGGGCTTGGGACTGGCGCTAAGGCTTGTGGCACCCTAATGGCTGGGGTTGGTTCCCTGCCCGGGGATCGAACCTGGGCCGCAGCGGTAAGAGCGCCGCATCCTAAACACTAGACCACCAGGGAACCTAGCTACATCGCCTTTAATTTAGCCAATTTAAAATCTGATTGGTTAAAGGGACAGCCTTTGAGTGACATTAATTTAAAGCTCCAAGAGCCTATTGTGTTCATCGTGACAGTGGTGACTCGATACGTACTGGAAACACTATTTGTAGCATAATAAGTGTGCTTATCTTAAGAGAATCTGTAGTAAAGAACTATTTCCAGTACGGATAAGGTAGCCTAAAATGGTACAGTATTAGAAATACCTGAAACTGTCGTAAATTGTTTCGGCATGCGTCGACTTACGCGCTGTTTAAAGTATTTGCGTACATACGCAGTACAAATAGCGTTCCAGTACGGATAAATACACGGCTGAAATGTGATTGGAGAGGAACTCAAACCTAAACTTGCACTCCTGTGGCCCTGGCAATGGCATAGTGTATTCGAGAAATGATGTACATATCGAGTGACCAACAGGTGGATTATACAGAGATCATTATCGAGTAAAATAGCGCAAAGAAGCAAATAGAAAATGAGGTATAAGAAAATCTAGGTAAAAAAAAGACCTGGATGATTTCATAATATTTATACACTTCAACAACCGAGTTCCTAATCATGATTAAGTAATGATTTGAAAATATAAAGCTAATTCCCCAGAACAGTGTGTATATCCTTATTACAGGGTCTTTTAATGGTCAGAAAAAGGACCGATTTCTTGAATACCATAAAAGCATAGAGCTGCTTTACACAACATCCTGCCTTGTGATTAGTGTGTGTGTGTGTGTGCATCTGTTAACAAATTCATGATGGACCATTAACTTGGTTTCAAGGCTTTACTACTTCCTTTTAAGTTTATGTTATTGTTTTTTTCCCCCCCAAGACATTCCTAAAGTCAGAAGCATCTTTTTTTTCCAGATTTTTCAGAGGTACATCGAAATCCAGAGGGAATTTTAGGGTGGGGTTAAAGTTATTAACCTTGTCACGCACTGTTGAGGATTCATAAGACGAGGATGTGTTTTCTAGAGCAGAAAGAACATGCAGAAGGTGCTGATGATGATTTTGAAGGAAAAAAAAAAAAAAACATTTCGCATGACCGGCTGTATTGTGTTTTCTTTCTGCGTATAGGTAAATAGGGGAAAGGGGTCAATACAACAAATTTGACGTCTTTCAATATATGGCGAAACGTTTGTCGAAGCCTGAGCATCCCACCCATATGTAGAGAATCTATTTATATGTCTTTCATATAACAATTTCACATTACTGGATCTGACAGGCATACAAGGAATTCAAATGCCCAGAGTCCTGCCCTTAACCCCACTCAGCACCTATGGAATGAACTGGAACACGAATTGAACCCCAGGGCTCCTGACATCACTAATGCTTTTCAGACTAATGCAACCACAATGTGAAAGTAAAGATATAGATATTTTTCCTCCTGTAGCATTAGAAAGGCAAAAAACAGTACCATACAATCAAGTAATGTAATATATATATATGTACTCAGGATTTGATTTTGTTTCAGATTTGACCACATTTGGATTTGGTTGTGTCTCGGTTTTGACCACATTCGGGTTCCATCTTGTCTCGGTTGGACAACATCTGCATTTGGTTTTGTTCTGGTTTGACCACATTTGGACTTTAGAATTAAACCTCAGACCTCCTGATATCACAAATGCTCTTTAGACTCATACAACCACAATGTGATGGTATAGATAGATATTCTTCCTCCTGCAGCATTAGAAAGGCAAAAAACAGAACCATACAATCAAGTACTGTAATATATATATATGTACTCAAGATTTGGTTTTGTTTCAGGTCTGACCACATTTGGATTTGCTTCAGATTTGGCCATATTTGTATTTGGTTGTGTCTTGGTTTTGACCACATTCGGGTTCCATCTTGTCTCAGTTTGACAACATCTGCATTTGGTGTGGAAAGCATTTCACTGCATGTCGTACTCTGCATGTATGTGTCGAATTAAATTTGATTTAATTGGTTTTTGTTCTGGTTTGACAACATTTAGACTTAGTTTTGTCTCATTTATGACCACATTTGAACTCAGTCTTGTCTCGATTTTGAAAACATTCAGACTACATTTGGACCCAGACCTCCTGATATTTACATATACATTCGCGGCATTTAGCAGATATCACAAATGCTCTTTAGACTCATACAACCACAATGTGATGGTGTAGATATAGATGTTCCTCCCCCTGCAGCATTAGAAAGGCAAAAAAAACAGTACCATACAATCAAGTACGGTGATTATATATATATATATATATATATATTAGAACAAATGTATTTATAAGCTTTTTCTGAAGTCGATCTTTCATTCTTAGCGACATGTTAAGCTAGGGCACGTGTACGTGTTTTGCAGAATGAAATGGCTTTAGAATGTAATTAAACTCAGTTCTGCTTCATCTGGGTAATTACGCTTGTAAGTGGGGACACCAAGTGTCATGTCACGACAGAGTTGCAGAAAACGTGGCTTATTTGAGGCATGACAGCGAAGACAGGGAGAAGATTAAACTCACAGGGCAGTGTTCTTTTATATTGTAAGGAGTCCTATTGGTTTCTTGTTCATTTTGAAAACACAACCAATCCATTAGTTACAAACATGGTTTAAATTAGAAGCAGAACCTACTTTGGGTCTTTGTTTCTAACTTTAAGAATTGAAGAATATTTGCCTATGTGTGTGGTTCAGGTGTGTTAGATTGATAATGTGTGTATAGGTTAGGGGTGTATTATTCAAGACCGGTATTAAGAATGAAGTTGCAGTTGATGGTTATGAGACCATTTTTTTTTTGTCCTGTCTTAGTTTCGACCACAGCTGGATTAGCCACAATTGGATTGGCCACATTTGGATTGGTTTTGACCACATTCGGGTTCCATCTTGTCTCGTTTTGACAACATTTGCATTTGTTTTTTTCTGGTTTGACAACATTTGGACTTGCTTTCGTCTAATTTTGACCACATTTGAACTCAGACTTGTCTTGGTTTTTGAACCCATTCTGATTTGGTTTCGTCTTAGTTTTAACCACATTCGGATTTGGTTTTGTTTCAGTTTTAAGCACTGTTGAATTCGGTTTCGTCTCATTTTTGACCAAATTCTAATTAGATCAAGTCTCGATTTTGACTACATTTTGAACTCTGATCTTCATTTTAGCCAAATTTAGATTTGGTATTGTCTTGGCATATTTGGATTTGATTTTGTCTCAGTTTTGACCACATTTGTACATGGTCTCAGTTTTGACTACATTTGGATTCGGCCTTGTCTCGGCCCCAGACTAAAAGAACATTTCAAGACAGGTCAAGACCACAACTGTGGGGATATCGCAGGATTGCAGATACATTGCCTTATTAATCATTAATGTGATTGGAAGTAAATGTTCTTACTTCAAATGTAATCACTCATTTCTGTCGTGATGGGCCACGGGATTGTGTTTTAAAAATGTCGCCAAAATTTAGAAAAATGGTCCCAAAATTATTTTATATTATATTACTATATTTATATTTCTTTTATATTTTAACACAGTGGTCCCCAACCCTTTTTTGCACCACGGATTGATGACGGACAATGTTTTCACGGACCGGCCTTAGAGGTGTAAATACAACAAAATAAAATGATACGACCATAAAAACTGGAATTTGGTAAATATGATTAAAAATCTGAATCCACTGTGTTGTTGTTTGTTTATTTTGTGGTAAAGTATTATGTGTTAGCGGCCAGAGCCCCTTTAAAATGGTAGGGGATGGAGGTAAGACATGTGACCGATGCATCATGACGTGCATCAAGAGTGAGGCATAGACAGATGTGGCGGAGAAAATCCGTGAATTTTCCCAAATAAATCAGATCAGACAATAAATAAAAAGTAAATAATGTAAGTTATGCCAATTGGCCCATGGACCGGTGCCGGTTTGCGGCCCAGAGGTTGGGGACCACTGCTATAACATCCGATAAAATTAGGCAACATTGTGGTTAACAAACAAATTAAATATATAAACAATACTCCACATACACTTTAATGATTACTATATTAATAGTTATCCTATTAATATTATTCGCATTAGATTTCCCTTCTCTCGACCCAGAAGACCCAAACCCAGCATGCTTAGATGTGCACAAAACATCTCCATAAACTGATAGTTTCCATGTACTAGAGTTAAGGATCTTGAGTCGACTGCAAGAATGCACCTTTGGGATAAATTGGAATCCTAAAGAGACCCCAGGCCTCCTCAATTTACAGAACAATTGTCCACAAAATCTAGTGGAACATCTTCCCAGAAATGTGGACAGCAAATGGGGACTAAATATGGAATAAGATGTTCAAAAAGCACAAAATGATCTTATGCTCAGGTGTCTGCAAGCTTGTCATGTAGTGCATTTACAGGTAAAGCATATTTATGGGAATATTATAGACGAGTTTAAAAAACAAATAAAAAAATCTTTTAAAATAATCCATTGTGGGGTTTTTTTCAGCTGACATTCTTGCAGTCTGTTTTTTCCACAACATACCAATTACTCTCCGTTTGCCCGATACAGTTTGTCAGGCATTCTTTGAAAAACAGCACCCTGAAAAAACCCCTGACTGTATATCCGTAGGCTTTGAGCATCCCGAGATTGGCCTGCCAGCCCGGATTGAGCCAAGTCAGTGAAATGGGCTGCCGTTTGGCACCCGCAAAGAGTCCTGAATTATTAGGTGATGGCAACAAGCTACTTAAGAGAATCTTGGATCGGCTAAAGCATACGAATAAAAAAAGGTTTTGCCAACCTCCAGGCCAAGCAGACTGATCACACATGCAGAACCTGAATAGCATTTTAATCCGCAGCATACAGATTAAGATAGGAATGTTAATTTCTTTTTCTTTTTACATTCTTCGCAGTCATTAAGTGCAAAAGTTTGTATCCCCATGGTTCCAGGAGGTGTTCTTCTGAATGTCAAATGTTACTCCAAAGATTTTCCTGGCTTTTAAATTCTGACGGTGTGGCACATTTTCACACCGATGTCCATTCAAAGAAAGTTAAAGAATAATATCTACATACCCGACAAAAACCTAACCGTAAGTTTCGTATGTGCTTTTTGAACATCTCATTTCACATGTTTGCTGCTAGAGAAATCTCTACTCTTTTGGGAAGATGTTCCACTAGATTTTATAGTGTGCTTTTGGAGATTTGTGGTCTGATTACTGATGTAGGTGAGTTGAGGAGGCCTGGCGTTTTAACTCATCCCAGAAGTGTTCAGTAGGGTTTAAAGCTTTACAGCAGCTCACTTAAGATGATCTACTCCAACCAATGTAAAGCATATCTTTATATCTTCACAGGAGCATTGTCTGGCTGGAGCATATTTGGGTTTTGAATGCAGCTTTATATATATAAAACGCGGTAATGAAGAATAAGACTGCTCCTTATAATTGTATAGGGAAAACCTTCCTGAGATGGCATAAGGAAGAAACCTTGAAAGGACCCAGACTCGACCCGTCCTCATTTGGGTGGCATTTCCATATCCATTTATTACAGTTAAACGATGTTGAGGTGAGCAACCTGCGAAAGTCCTAAACCATTGTAGCGGATTGTTAATATTAAGTCCAAATCTGTCCTCAAAGCTTCTGTGATGCTCCTTAATTTCATCAATCACCAGGCCATGCAAAACCATCCCCAGCTGCTACCTGCTAACTTTGTGGCAACAATTTATAGCAAAAAAAAAAAAAATCTAATATTTTAGCACTTCGGTCTGTAAAGTGTCCAAAAATGCACTCATCTAAAACATTTTTAACTTTTTTTTCATTAATTAGTATGTGATTGCCATTAAAGTCCTTGTCGTGAAATGAGAATTCGCTGCAAATCCCGACCCGGTTCTACTTGAGGGCGCATTTGTTTCAAATGGAAATGACTCTAATAACCCATTACGCTGCAGTGAACCTCCGACAAACCAAATGTGTCAGACAACACTATAAATTGGCATTGGTGGCATAATGTTGGGCTTGAAATGCATTATATATGCAAATCAGAAAGCTAATGAGTAGTCAATGACTAGGACAAATTGCGCATGGAAAGACTTGATTGTTAAAAGATGTTAATCGCCGAGAATAGCGCATTTAATTAACAGGCAGAGGTGCTTAATGCGCTATTAATGACTGGGCCGAAATTGTTCGAGACGTTACATGAACATAAAATTGAGCGTGTTTACAGGTAATCGTTAGTATTTGTAAATGGAATTTGAACGGAAAATTGCATTGACACTACATTCACTATATGGACATTCTACATGTATGGCTTGCTGTATTAATAACATCCACACTTCTGGGTAGATGAACTAGATTTTGGAGTGTGGAGATATGTTCTCATTCAGCCACAAGGCTCGGATTCTTATGTAGGTGAGGTGAGGAGGTCTGGGGTGGTGTCACATTTTAATTCATCCCACGGGTGTTCTAAAAGGGTTCTTGAGGTTATATCTTTAAAGTGGGTCATTCAAGATCTTCCACTCCAACTTATGTAAAGCATATCTTCATGGAGCTTCATGTGAAGGAAAGATTTCACACTACCAAATCCAAGGACTTCTCATACAAATGTGTGCCTCCAAAATTGTGGTAGCAGTTTAAGGAAAAAAATAAAATAAATAAATGGCTGGAAATGTCAGGTGTCCCAATACTTTTGCCAAAATAGTATGGATTCTATTGACTTCACAACACCATCCAATCCAAAAAAGCTTCTTAGACAAAAAACGTATTAAACGTGCTACTGTGATGAGTTGAACATGCCGGTGTCTCCAGTTGGTTGATGGTATCTCCTATTTTTGATTTTTTTTTTTTACTTTCAAGGATAACGTTCCGAGGCGTTTTTATCTCTTGTCATTTCACCAGAGCTTTCCGTTGACGGTCCCTCGTGGTCACACACTGTACGCCTGCGAGAAGATCGATACGCTCCCCTCATCCACTCGCAGCTCACGTGGAATTCAGACAGGTTTAAGAAGATAACGGCGTCGAAAAGTCACTTGAAGGTACTTAGAAACTTATTGCGTCAGGCGACGGCTTGCCAGTGGAGATTGAAACAGCTGTCTTCTCCTTTTTCTCTTCGAGTGGTTTTGAAGTTTTGTAATCTGTATAGACCGAGGGCTGCTATGTCAGTGCTGGAATGTGGTATGATGGCGTATAGGAGTGTAGCGTCATATTAAATCAAAAACAATTTTTCAACATTTTGTTGCACTGGAAAGAAATGTGTGGGTGGAACAGTGTTTTGGGATGCAATAGTGATCGGCAATTGGTCTTTGAGAAACAATGGAGCTTACTTATTAGTCATTTGGAACGGTGGTGATTAATGATTGGTCATTAGGAGCATTGGTGCTTATTGCGAGGTCATCTGTAAAACAATAGTGATCAGTGTGTGGTCCGTGGGAACAAATGTTTTAGTGATTAGTTTTTGAGAACGAATATTGATCGGTGATTAGGTACTGGGGACAATGGTGATCAGCGATTGGTCATTTGGTGACATTGGTTATCAGCGATTGGTCATTTGGTGACATTGGTGATCAGCGATTGGTTATTTGGTGACATTGGCGATGAGGAAATGGTCAATAGATTAACAATAGTTTTAAGTATATGATTATTGGTGACAAAGGGTAATTAGTAAAAGGTCTTTCGGGAAACAATGGTGATCCCTGATAAGATTTTAAGAAACAAAAAGTTATTATTCATTGGATATTGGCGACCATGTTGATCAGTGATTGGTGATTTGAAAACAATAATGTTCAGTGATTGGTTGTTGGGAAACAATAGTGCGCAGTGATTGGTTACTCTAAAACAACAGGGTTCAGTAAATGGTTATCAGGGACAATAGTAATGAGTGACTGGTTATAGAGGGGCAATGGTGTTCAGTGATTGGTCTTTGTGACAAGAGTAATTGGGGACCATGGTGATCAGTGATTGGTTATTGGGAAACAAAAGTGATTAGTCATCGGTCATTGGGGACAATGGTTATCAGTGTTTGGTTATAGGTAGACAATGGTGTTCAGTGATTGGTTATTGGGAAACAATAGTGATTAGGCATTGGTCATTGGGGACAATGGTTATCAGTGATTGGTTGCTGGGGCCACTAGTATTTGGTGATTAGTTTTTATTAATAATAGGCATTAGTCATTGGAAATTGGAGACTTTATCAGTGATTGGTCATTGGGAATCAATAGTGTACATTGATTAGTCTTTGAGAAACAATAGTTGGTAGACACTGGTTATTGGGGACAATGATGATCAGTTATGGGTCATTGGGAAACAACAGTGTGATTAGTGATTGGACACAATTTTAATAAGCCTGATGGTGAGAACAAATTTGATCTAACAAAACTCCTAAAATCGGCAGATACAAGCTGCAGTGCAATCCATAACAAGCTCACAGCTGTTCCCAACATCTGCTTTCCAGAGCCAGAAATTGGAAATGCTGAATTAATGCTGAATAATAATAATAAAAAAAAAAAAAAAAAAGGAATATTAGCGTGAAATTTATTATTGAAAATTGTTGACAATTTATGCTGTGTCAATTATTAAAATTGAATTGAGACGTTTTATAGCTCCATGGGAGTTTTGTCTGCTGTGGTCTAACCAATAAATACCACCATTCAGAAAAGTATTATTTTTATGAAAACTTGGGCAGGACATCACCTAAAGGATAGGGTTATGAAAAGTCTAATAAGGATCACATTTTTTGACGTATTGTCTTGCATCATGACCGCAATCAAAGATAAGATCCATCATTGTGGTCAGTGTGTTTAGAACATGCCAGAATCCAATAGGTGCACTCGGGTGTCAGGAATTTTCTTGCGTTACGATGTGCGGTTGCCAGATTGACAGTTCGCAATCTTTATCTAAAATCGGTTTAGCGTGTACAGCAATTTTTGACCTTGAAGCATCTTGCATGGTTATATTGGTTGGTTATTACTTGGATCCTGGATTTTAGAGCTATAAGATGTATTTCTTGTAGACTCCAGTTATATAAACAATGAGACTCCAGAAAGCGAATCGTACATGATCACTTACTTGTACAACGAGGTCGACATCGAGCAGAACAGTCTGTCTGACTGAAGTCATTATATTCTCTCTCCTCTGCCAAAAAAAAAAAAAAGTAATGATTAATTATTGCTCTCATTGAGGTCCTTGACCTCCATCATGAGGCGCCACCCTCCTATGAGACGTCCGCAAATCTGTTTTTCCTCAGTAAATGAATTACAGATCCCACGATGTCGCTCACGGAGGTTTCTCCCAGTCGGCCTTGCAGTTCGCCTATGGGTTTTATCTGTTAAATCTATCCTGGCCTTACGTTGAGAAACTTCCCCTCAAAAGCCCTCAAATTCAATTTACCCTAATCACTGCAAGCCCTTTTTTTATGGCGTCAACACTTTTCTTTTAGAAATCGCAAGAATGCTCATGTTCATGTTTTTTTCCAAGTGGCAGGCATGCTTTATTAAGAAACCCCTTCAAGTGCGGTGTATGAAATTATAGCCGAGTGTGTGCCAGGAGGACGGAGCTGCCACTTTTTTGGAAGTTTGAAACGCTTGAATAAAATGTATGTGTGTGTTGGACTCCATTTTCAAAAGAATGCATCTCAAACAAAAGGGGAAATGCAATTTGCTTGCACAGACACAACACAGGCCCTTTAGGCAGACTGGAAAACAAAGATTAGTGCTTGTTGCAAGCTTTTCTGGCCGTTTTCTTAAAAAGAAACACATTCTGGCCATTCTCTCAGACCTCTCATGTGCAGAGCAACAGGTCACGGAAGCTCGACTGTGTCAGAACGTCGTGGTCTCACCGTTGCGTCGCCATTCTTGGACGGCACCCGGCATCACCTGCTGTTTTCATTGAGGAGTGCTAATTAAATTTGGAATCCAATTACAGCAATGGTAATGAAATTTCCAAATGGGGAAACTCCTTAATCTGTTCATTGAGGTGTTTAATTACTGGTGGGCGTGCAAGCTGGAGATAGGCCATGCCACTGGATTTGAAGACGGGGCAAAAAAAAAAGAAAAAGTAAAGTGTTTCGAGAGTTAGCCTGGATGAGACATGGCATCGAATCCACACAAAGAGCTTCAACGGACCCTCGTATTGTGATGCAAGGCTAATCTGGGTGCAGAGAGAAATAGGGAAACGTGCGACTTGATTGAAAAGTGCCTGAGAATGAGGAAGGGGGGGGTTCGCTATGGAAACTGCAGACATTTCAGACCGCCTGGGATGGAGGATTGTTGTTTATGCTTGAATAAGCCCAGTCAAACATCATGTACGGTTTCTTTTTGGAGGAACATCACATGGGACGGATCTGTCAGAAGGAGGAAGAGCAGTCCCTCTCGGATTAACCTCGGAAAGCTTCAGCTGACTAGAATTCGTTTAAAACCTTTTTTTTTCTTGCACAAAGGCACAACTAAGGCTTAGATTAGACCGTTCTTCCCGAAGCAAAGTCCTGAGCCAGCTGAGGAAAGAGTCGGAATATCCATCCGGAATGCTTGCTGTTTATTGTTACGTATTCCAGCCTGACATTTTCACCATCGCTTCCGCTGCCTTCCATAAATAATCCACGGAGGTCAATCGTCTCAAGAGGAATGTTTTTTCTCGTACTTTTTGACAGGAATGTTCTCCAGGAGATGTTTTGACACAGACCAGACTAGACGAGTGTATCAGAATAGAGCGAGGCTCTGCATATGCACTTGGCTGCACTCCATGTAACGACAGCACGGCCCTACTTTATTTTAAGTACTCGTGCGTATATACTGTGGGTCTTTATTTAACTCGAAGTAGCAAAGAGGGAAAGCATTATTTCAAAAAAAATAAATGTCAGCCTACGTACTAGAAAAAAAAAAAAAAGAGCCAGACGTAACCCTTGAACGGTTTCCTATTGAGATATTCATCAGTAATTATTGAATTACCACACTGACACAAATACGGCTATAATGGAGTATCGTGGGGATGGGGCGGGGGGGTGTATGGTGGTGGTCAGTCAGGGTCTAAACTCTATCGGAATCATAGATCATTGAGCTTTGTTTATGAATTATATATCAAATGAGTCCCAATAGTTTATTCCTATAATTTCATAGCATTAAAAGGAGTGTCAGAGTTTCTATCCAATCAGATTTCAGCCGTCACATCACATGTTGCCAGGTTTAGCGGTATCTATCTGTTGTAAGGTTTTCAAAAAAATAAGCACTTTGGGCTTTAACCAATCCGAAATTTTCAAGCCTTTTGATTCGATGATCAAAGAGCACGCTGGTCAAAGCTCACGAATCGAATCTTTAGCAAAAATTTATTTGTGTGGATTTAATAACTGTTTTATTTAATAGCTTGCCTCGGACAAGAAATCGATAGATACGCTTACAAGGACAACAGACCTTTCGAGTAAAAAACGTAAATTGTGAGGAAACCAACCAAAACATTTATTTAAGCTTTTTCAGGAGCCACTTTTCTTTCCTGTCAAATTTGCACAAAAACACACAATCTGCCGTCGTTTTCGAATTGCCAGGAAAACCGTAACGCATGTCACAAAAAATGCACAAAAAATGCACGGGGTCATTTGAAGAGGTTGATATCGATGCTTCTGCTGGAGATGACGTATGCAGACGGTGGAGCTGCGGCTCCAGTGAGAGGAGACTTGTTGAATTGTGTTCATTGGGTTTCTTGCTTTATCCTGTCTGTGATGCAGCGCCATCTATAGCCGTTACCTATATTTCTATTGATCATTCTATTCCAGGAGTTTTTTCCCCCCAGACTTCTTGGAAAAGCATTTCACTGCATGTCGTACTCTGTATGTATGTGTTTGTTCCAACGAGGGTGTTAGTAAAATTAGGTACTGATGGAGGTGAGGAGGTCTGAGGTACAGTCAACTCACCCCAATGGTGCTCAATAGGGTTGGAGATCTATTTTAGATCTTCCACTCCAGCCTACATAAAGCATATCTTCATAGAGCTGGTTTTGTGCACAGGTGCATTGTCATGCTGGAACAGGTTTGGGTTTCCCAGTGGTACCATTCTGGAAAAGAAGCACAAATGGCTTGAAAAGTGCCATACTGATACTTTTGCACATCTATTGAGGTATTTTTGCCTTTAGACATTTTTTTTCTTTGGCTTTAGTATTTGTAATATAGGAAGATTCTGTAGTTCCTCCTCCACATTTCGCACCACGTTCTGCTTGGATCCGTTTTACTGTACAGCGTCTGCTCATTAAATCGACAGCATATACCGTACTGACCGTACATTACACACGGGACCTGAGTACATGAGGCATCCTGTTGGACTGAATCCCAATTACAGGACTGGTATGGATGCATCTTGAAAGTGAAGTGTAGTGTAAATCCGAGATTAAGTCTTCAACATCAGATTCAGGCCCTGAAGGAGTTCAAACTCAAAATATATCTGCAAAACGAATCTTGCAGCCAAACCCATGGCAAACATCCGAGTGTTGTTTTAATCCGTCTTTGAGAGGATCTTTTTTTTTTTTATTTCCAAAGGACAACTAATTACGCAAACCATTCTGAATAAAATACCTACATAACTACAAAAATATTTCATTTTAATTGATTTTAAAACCTTCAAATATCAGGGTAATACTTTTCAGTGGAACTGAATGTCTAGGTCACTGAATCCAACCCAGATCCTTCGACTTTTCATGAGAAAACTCTAGAAATTGATGTGGAAGGATGTGTACGGATCTACCGGTGTGGCACGGGGTGACACACAAACACAAAAACAATGTTAAAATTATAAATAAAAATATACATTTAATTAGTTTCCTAGATTTACAGCTTCAATGTAAAGACGAAAACCTTATACTCGTAAATAACCGCAAGAAATCTTGTCTTTCGATTAAAGCGTGGTCCGAACAAACGACTCTTATGAACTGATTCGTTTAAGTAAAATCAAACACATTTAATGCAACCAGCCCGATCACCGATCACAATCAGATTACTCTATTTCTTTCTAAATGTTCTCCTTACTGTTAAACCGACGCTGATCTGTATGTTGGGGATCAGTAGATACACCAAACGACAATCAAAACAAGTTTAAAATAGAGCGTGAGCCGAGTAAAAAGTTACTTTGAAATGCAATGACGTTAAAGTAAAAGTCTCCCCAAATGGAAATTAGTAAAGATACACAAAAAAAAGGACTTATGTACAGGAACCAATTGCATTTCCTCCGTTACAGTCCAACACTAAAACATACATCTAAAAACCACACAGAAATACACATTAAAAACTTTCTTTCGGCTTCTCCCATTAGGGGGCGCCACAGCGGATCATCTGTATTTATGATCCGGACGTTCGATTTGGCAAGTTTTTACGCTGGATGCCCTTCCTAAAACAGCCCTCCCCATTTATCCGGGCTTGGGACCGGCACTAAGAGTGGCTGGGGTTGGTTCCCTGACCGGGGATCGAACCCGGACCGCAGCGGTGAGAGCGCCGCATCCTAACCACTAGACCACCAGGGAACTACACAGAAATACACATTCATACACTATTTTTCGATTTCCTGAAGACCTGGAGTGTCCTGCACAAAACCCTGACCCCCACATTGGGATGAACTGATACACAGACTGAACCTCAGTGCCTGATCTCGCTCTTGTACCTAAAGGATCACAAATATCTACAGCTAGGCTTCAAAATCAAGTGAAATCTCATCCCAGAAGAATTGGACAAAAGTTTGCGGACACCTCAGCCATAAGATTTCTATGTAGTTTTTTGGACTAAATCTCGTTCCACATTCAGTGCCCATCCGTTATTATAATATCCCCCAATCTTATGGGAAGATGTTCCAGTAGATTTCAGAGATTTGTGGAAACAATTTGGCCAAGAACCACATGTAGTTGGAGATGTGGAGATTTTGATACAGGAAAGTATGTCGGCCTCTTTTGTTGTCTCGGTATATTTAGTCTTTGTTTATTTTTTGATTACTACACACATTCTGCGGTGTCCAGACGGAGCAGGCTGCGGTCTCGAAATGGTCTTTAACAGCTCAGAAGTCTATGATGAGGCTTTGTGCTGAAGCCTGTGGGACACACGGGTTTAAGCAGATAAAGCTGTCCCATGTCCCCTCCAAGGAGAACAGATAGTCTTCATTGCTGCAGCTTATCCAATAAGTGCAATAGGAGGAGCTGGATTTGGTGAGCTGCAAGCGTGACATGTCTATACGACAGAAAACGCGGTCCTGCAGCGATGGCTCTGTGTGTAGAACTAATGGGTCAAGAGCGGAATGTGAAGTAAAAATGTGGTTTGCTCGAAGCATGTTCTCTCCAAAAAGTGCATATGCACTGAGAGTCATTTAATTGAGGTCCAGAAATCAGTCTAACTATACTTATGACTAGGTGTAGATAGATAGATAGATAGATAGATAGATAGATAGATAGATAGATAGATAGATAGATAGATAGATAGATAGATAGCACATGCAGCATTGCCTGTATATTTGCATATTTTCAAATCTTTCAAAAGGATTTATGCATAATTTTCTTTTGTGATTTGACATTTATTAGCGCACTCCCTGCAGTACTGCCACGGTCCCCTAGGGGTTGCGGACCCCTGGTTGAAGACCCATGCGCTATAGCAATTTGTAATTATGTAATTTCTATACACAGACACACCAAAGTGTATTTCTGAACCATTCCAATACTCCAAATGGGCAAATGAATTACACCCAAATTCAATATGGCCACACTGGGACGCAGCACAAGGAATTTTCCTTCCCGCTGTCAGGCTTCTGTTATATTTTCTGCCATCTTTTTAGCATGTGACTTATAAGCTATATATTTCTTGCCTTCTGTGTCTCTTGCCTTGCTCCCATAGTTCATTATCATGGTTCTTTACACAGGTTTCATTTGTTTTGGTTTTTGTTGGTCCTCTTCACTATAAATTATCCACGCCAGCATCCGCATCCACTACCTACTCGTGACTTATGGCCTTGTACAACACACAGAGACTCGAAAATTGCAACTGAGGATGTATCGCTTTAGTGCATGTAGATATTCTTTGACTTTTATTGCTAAGAGAAATGGCGGTTCTCAGATAATGAGTTTAAAAAGCTAAAAAAAATGGTTTTGGTTTTATTACAAATTTGTAGTTAGATTGCAATTTAAAAAATACACGTTGACACTTAACCTTAAGATGTGCATTTGGTTTTTGGGCATCCCATTCAAGATTTTGTCTCCATTCGATTTTTTTAAACTCCTCCAGTCTTATGGGAAGATGTTCCAAAAGATTTTGAGAAGAACTGTGCTTGATTGGATACAAGAGTGTAAGAAATATCCAGTACTAATGTAGGTGAGGAGGCCTAGGGTGCACTTAGCGTTTCAGTTCATCCCAAAGTGTTCAATAGCGTGTACTGCATCTCCAGCAAGAGATTATGGAGCTGGTATTGTGCATGGGTATTATCATGCTGGAACAGGTTTTGGTCTTTAATTTATCGAATGAAAAAAATTGACCGTCACTACCGCATCCAAAGACGTCCTATACAATTGTTTTGCCCCTCGACTTTGTGGTAACAGTTTGGAGAAGAAACCACATATGGTTGGGAATGTCAGACGTCCCAATACTCATATAGCGAATATATACTATATTTCTACAAACAGACGCATTCAAAGACTAGATGTACAACTGCGTAGCTCGAAATTTGTGGGACAGACCACATAATGGTGGGAAAGGACAGGTGTCCAAATACTTTTGTCAATATCGTCTATCTTCAATCTACTTCATAGATTTTATCACCGCAATGTTTCAGATTTCAAGTTCAGTTTGTGCAAGTTGGAACTGATGCACAGCTACGCTCACAATATGATTATATTAATAATAATAATAATAATTGTATCTATTCAAAGTCAGCAGTAAAAGACGACGTAATGAGCACGGATCCAGAAAGCCGAACGGGTCGTCCGACTCCCGAAAGACATGACAATACGACCATATCAAATCCGTTTAACGCAAATAGTTGGTGCTTTTATTTTCCATTGTTACAAAGTAAAACAATTCGTAAATAAAAAAAACAGGTTTAAACCATCGTAGTACAATAAATATGTTTGACTTGTCGATACGTGAGCCGGCGTGGCCCTCTGGGAATACACTCCTGGCTGATTAATTAGCATAAAAGGAATAGTTGCTGTTGCTATATCGAAACGACAGAATAGAATTAGCGTATCATTAAATGAATATAAAAAAGTTTACCTGAAGCAAGAAAGGAACCTCTGTGTGAATCGCATCTGGCTAATTTTTCCTCGAGGCAGCAGAGCAAATGCTCATCTGGCTAATTGTTCATTTCCCTGCTTCTTTCTTTTTTCTTCTTTTAATTTCTTTCTTTCCTAATTATAAAGAAGCATCGCTTTAATTACTGTGGTGATGTTACAGCAGAAACAATGCTGGGAAATGGTAGTCTAGCCTGCTAGCTTAATGTTGCTAGCCTGATCGTCTTAAACGGTTTATTTTTTAGCTAGCTTAGCTGTGTACTTGAGCTACGCAGATCTCTGTAATGGCACTTGTTCGTTCTCATTTTGAACGCGTAGCATTTTTCATTCTGGAATATACAAAATGGAACACAAGAAGAAATACATCTCAGCTGCTGAATATTTAATATGAGACCTGATCTGATCAGAAATATCAAAGCTTTTAAAAGTGAGTGGTCTTTCAAAAAAGCCATTGGCTGATTGAGCTGAACTAGCTATGTAGCAATGTAGCAATGTGGTGCTACACCCTATACCTAATACACAGGGCAAAGTAAAATGTCTTTCTTTTCGATCGAAAGTACTTTCAAGACCAGTTTTGTCTATGGTGATGTCCCTATCAATATCAGCGGGGTCGCCATTAGAAGTGGCTTAGCCCACTTAAATTTGCATCTTGCCCACCCAATCAAAGTTTGATATAAAACAACATGGAAAATCTATGATCGATATCAAGATTTCCAGTTTCTGATTGGGCATTCTACAGCCAATTAACAATTCCACACCAGTCCTACCCAAAGCCCCACCCCTTCCCAAAGCCCCGCCCCAGCAGCACAGAATAGTTTTTCACCATGCTAGCTTTTTTGAAAGTTTGTCTACTTTTCTCGGTTTGTGATTGCTGTGCAGCAGTTAATGAATTCTCGTTTAACCACCATTAAACTTCATTACACTTTATTCAATTGCTCTTACAACAACACTGCACTACTCCTCTGTCCTCAACAAATCCCCCCCAAAGCAGACCCCTCTCTTGGCTGTTTCAGCCCTAGTTCAGGTGGTTAGTTCACTTTTAGTTTGAATTCAAATAATTTTTTTAGTATGTCTTATATGTATATCTTTTCCGAATATTTGTTAATTAATTATAGGAAGGATGGGGTTCGGTGTTGGGGTCACTATCACTAATTCCTCACCTATGATCTGTTCCAGCCCACCCTACTATTATTGGCTAGAACGCTGAATAATCAGTATATTCATATCATTATTCATATAAAATAGAAATTACAATAGACTGAAATTATTTTTTTTGAATATTATTTATAGTTATTTGTGAAGGAATAAGAGAATGCTGACAATTTCTTCTCATCTTGAACCTATTTTTTTCATTGACCGATGAACTCTCCATGTTTTACATCAACATTTCTGGCATTCGCAAGACATTGACTTGCAAGAAGTGCTTTAAAGCCTCCATCGGTGACTTTATTCTGAGTCTCGAAGCAGGTCTTTCTTGTACCCTGAGAGATGGTGGGGGGCAGTCCAGCAGTGTTAGAGGATCAGAGGGAGCTGTGTGGTAGTGCAGTGTGGGATAAGGGAAAGTGCAGTGAGGTAAAGGGGTCTTGATCCATTTATGGCTTTGTAGCAGGCATCAGAATTTGAAATCTGATACAGACAGCCAGTGGAGGTGGTGGGTAGCAGTGGGGTGGTGTGGAGGAAGATAAAGTTGTGTGGCCGAATTCTGGATTTCGAATGAGAAAATCCGCACAGAGGATCCGGTTATTGAGGTGAACCCAAGATATATGATTTACTGACAGACTTGTTGGTACACAAGAAGAAAGAGATCCTGTTCATGTTAAATAAATGTCTAGGTAGCATTGATATTCTAATACAACTCCAGTATCGAGATTTCAGGATCGATC
This sequence comes from Silurus asotus, assembly GCA_024362625.1. NCBI lineage: Eukaryota > Metazoa > Chordata > Actinopteri > Siluriformes > Siluridae > Silurus > Silurus asotus. Next base: position 12,768,213 of record MU545793.1, on the reverse strand, counting down.
CACCCAATTTTACTGCAATTAGCCTCCAGCTAACATATGCAAATGAGTATTTCTAAAAGCTTTTGGCTAAGTTAGCTAACCAGATAGATTTACTCAGCATGTTTACTTCAGCAAAGCTTACTCAGTTAGTTAGCTAGCTATGAAAAAAAGAACGGTTATTAGCAAGACTTTTACTCATGTCAGTGTGTTTTATACTTTTTCCACCACTAGTCCCACCGATTCTGTTGCTAATTCGTTTGTTTTGCATTGTTAGCGAGTTCCTGTGGTAAAAAAAAAAACAAATACATCAAGTTAGCAAGTACATCAATCTTGAATACAGTCAATCGGATCTTTTCTTTCCTAATATAAGAATACAAAAGATTATAACCGGTGTATACAGTATGGAGTATATGAGTATGAGCAAAAGTGTCTTTTCCAAACTGTTACCGCAATGTTGGAGTCAAACAATTGTATAGGACTTCTTTGGATGTAGTAGGATTGTCCATTTTCCATTCACTCAAACAGGAGATGAAACCCGTACAATGATAATGCCCCTGTAGACAAAGCCAGCTACATGAAGATATGCATTACATGGGTTGGAGTGGAAGCTATCCTGCTGTGGTGCTCTGACCTCAACCCTATTGGGATGAATTTGAACATGACTGCACTCCAGGCCTTCTCACCTCACCTACAGTACATGAGTTCTTGACTTTACTAATGCCCTTGTGCCTGAATAGGTACAAACCTCCACAAAATCTAGTGGAATATCTTCCCAGAAGAGTGGAGGTAATGTCATGTTATATATATTTTTATATCAGACCCCCAACCCACGTACCTGCCCAACCAAAAAGGAGTGAAAGGGGTTGATGGGTAAGATCTTGGACTTCTGATCAAGGGGTCGTGGGTTTAAATCTTACCACCACAAAGCTGCCACTGCTGGGCCCATGAGCAAGGCCCTTAACCGATCAGTTGTATGAATTACAAGCTGTTTTCGAAACGAGCATCTGCGAAATGGCATACAAAAAAACTGCCCCAAAGTATTAAACTCACTTCAGACTTAATACCATAAACCAGTTTTGATCCACAAATCTATATGAAACGTCATAGCCTTGTTTGCTGTATTTTATTTTTATGGCTTATTTTCAAAATTTTCTGTGGACATGAACATGTTTTTGTATTGTGCTCTGCTGATTGAACACATTTTGCCGTGTCCAAGAAGTAGGCTGAATGATCTGTTTCTTTTTTGTGTCAATTCGAAAAAAAAATCAATTCGGGTCCTCCACAAGCAGGCGTTTTTTGACCCTTCAGAAAAAAAAAACGTTATCTGATCCGATCTATCCGTCCTCCATGGGTGTAAACGTTTCTCCAGCCGTAAACTCTACTGCATCGCAGCATGCATCGATTCACTGCTGTTTATTTCCAGTTTTATTGACAGACCTACAGTGTTCATTTTCGTTTTTTGTTTCCTGTCCTCAGTTTTGCTATGTTGTTCTTCACCTCAGCGTTATTTCTCGGTTCGTGAGCCTGTGGTTTCACCTGCTGCTGTTTTACAGCGTGTTTTATAGCCTCTCTGTGCCGATGCCGAGACTGGGGTTACTGCTAGAACTAGCAATAATGAATGCAGCAGGGCCAGGTTTCGAACTAGCACTATTAGCATTAGTATTAATAGTACAGTCGCCCCCCCGTCTATCGTGGTAGTTACGTGCCAAAACCGACTGCGTTAAATAGACACCATAAATTTGTTTTTAATTATTGTTTAAGCCATAACTCATCCTTTCATACTCTTTAAGCACACACAGAACACATTTGCAAGAATATAGCGAATTATGTCTAAATTCCTAGAAATATCATTTATAGTGAGTAGCCTATGCCGAGTTTCTCTGCTTGTTTATTGGTTGAAGTGTCACATGACATCAAAAAGGGGCTGAGTTAAAGCTACAAGTCACTGCATTCTGTATTTTCACTGGGTAAAATCTGGTGACGTATGCTTTCAACTCCGCCTACACTTTTTCTTCATTTTATAATTAATAATAATAATAATACTTATTTTAACACAAAACTATTTTGTATAAGTTAAATAAATCAGGACCATTCGCAAAACAAAATAGTTATGTGCCAAATTGATCGAGATTTGAACCGCGATAAATCGAGGGACGACTGTACTAATAGTAATAATAATAATAATAATAATAGTAATAGTGCACTGCATAGCGTATATGGGACTAAGATTAAAGGACGAACTTTCCAAAAGCTGTTGAACTCCATTTAACCATCTAATAACCATATGCAACACTACATAATAATAAAAAAAATAAATTCAAGATAGATGAATAACTAAGCTACTGTTCATTTTCCCAGCCATTTTTTTGGTGTATATATCTTGCAGACGTGTATTGCATCAGAAAAAAAAAAAAAGATTTGCATCTTTCCTATGAAGCCAGCTGCCACTCTGGTATATGCCGTTATTTCTGCTGCCATTGCTGCTCTTTCATGCTGCCAATAAGCCGTGTAAAAGACAGCTTATGTCGCAGCACAATGTTCAGGATTTCAGAGCTCGTGTCTGGATCGCATGAAGGTTCAGCGTCGTGGGACGGGAGCGGAATGATGGGAAAGAGTGATGAAACTTGTGTTGGATGGACCTGTGTGGGCTCATTACATAGCAACATGGCATTTCTCTACAATTCAACTAGAAAATGAATTCTTATTTTTCTTGTGTACCTACGTATGTATACGAGCAAAGGTATCGGGACGTCTGACTTTTCCAGCCATAAATGGTTGTCCAATTTCCATAGGAAACTAGGAGAACCAAACCTGTTCCAACATGGCAATGTATCTGTGCAAAGCCAGATCAATGCAATTATGGTTTACATGGGTTGGATTGGAAGATCTTCTGCTGTAGAGCTCTGACCTCAACCTTCTATTGAACACCTTTTGGGGAAAAAATTGACCGAACCCCTGGCCTCCTCACCTCACCTTTTCGAAATCTAGTGGACCATCTTCCCATCCCTAAAATGTAGGTTATTACAACAGGAAATTGGGATAAAATGTTAAATGAGATGTTAAAAAAAACACAAAACTAATGGTCAGGTGTCTTACAAACATTGCATTACAAGCCATTAAAGGACTGTGGTGTGCCTCGGTCACATGCCTACCTCCATCCGCTACCTTCTTAAAGGGGCTCCGGCCGCTAACACACAATACATTACTGCTAAATTCAAACCCCCAAAAAAGTTTGGGGACCACTGGGCTAGATGACTGGAGACTTATTCTGGATGGAAGGAATACTAAACCAACATGGCTACCATTCCATACTTCCTTCTAGACTGCGGCTCATTGGAATGGCCTTCCCAGTAAACGCACCTAAACCTTACTGAACTGCTCTGGGATGAAATGGATCGCAAGAAAGGAATCTAGTATAACCAGCAAAGAACACCTTTGGCACGTTTCGCAAGGGGCATGCCAATGTATTACGTCTGAAAGTTTTTGGAGAAACTAACTGTCCAGCTGCCGAGGGTGTGTTTTCGTGCTAAGGGAGCATTTTTTCAGCATTTATATATTTGTCCATTCCATTTCCTGGTTTGTTGCATCGAAAACATAAGAAACACCCATGCATCTTTCAAAAAACATAAAAGACTAGGTGTTTCCAAACTTTTGACAGGTGCTGTGTGTGAATAATTGATGCAGTTCACTGTTCCATTCGGCTGCACATCATACCGTTTTAAGAAGATAGCTTTCTGTAGTTACGGAGACACAGTTATTCCAGACACCATCTCAACAGAACCATGGGGTTACACTTATGCTCTCACTCAGAACAGCTTTTTCATTCAACAAATATATGTATTCACTTCAAATTGGCGATAAAGGCACGGATCTCGATGCATAGCTGACGATACGTTGAAGAAACATATAAAGCAGTTATTGAGATTTTCGATGCAGCGTTGGTGCTGAAAAACAGTTTAGCGAGGAGAAATCAACCCTCCTCCCCTTGACTACGCATATCTTCTATATGTAAGCACTATAAATACTATGAAACCTGCTTCTTCTATTTCCTCTTTTTGCTTCTCCCATTAGGGGGCGCCACAGCGAGTATCCGTCTCCGTACCCCTCTGTCCTCTACATCTGCCTCTTTTAAACCAACTACCCGCATGTCTTCCCTCACCACATCCATAAACCTATTTTTTGGTTTTCCTCTTTTCCTTCTTCCTGGTGGCTCCATCCTCAGCATTCTCCTACTGATATACCCCATGTCCCTCCTCTGCACATGTCCAAACCATCTCAATCTCCCTCACCTCGTCTCCAAAACGTCCTACATGCGCTGTCCCTCTTATAAATTCATTTCTAATCCTGTCCATAGTCATCACTCCCAACGAAAACCTCAACATCTCAACATCAAACATGTCTTTTACTCAATGCCACTGTCTCTAAACCATACAACATCTCAGGTCCCACCACAGTCCTATAAACTTTCCCTGTCACTCTTGCAGATCAGATTGATCACAAGCTATTAATACTATCGAATAAACAATAAAAGATCGTAAAACAAATCAAAATATTTAAAATAGTGAATACAAAAAAAAGTTATAAAAACAATTAACGACTAGCTAGCGGCGGCTAGTCCGTAAAGTGGGGAGCGTTTGTAAAAGTGTAGTGCATTTACTTATAAATCTATATTAATTTTTGTTTTTTACCGATGCAAATATGTTAAAAATGCTGCATCGTGATACAAATGCCAACTTGTTTCCAACGTACACTTTTTTTAATTCGATGAATCACATCGTTACCTTTTACGCCTATGCACCAATGCAATTTAACGAATCTTACAAACCCTAATGTGGAGTCAATGTGGAATAAAAAGTCATAAGCAAAAGTTTTTGACAAAAAAAAGGTCTAAGAAGTGTCAAAGCTGTGAATCGCATGCAGGTAGTTTCAACAATCTGAAAAGGCTTTTTGAAAAGGATTTTTCTCCATTTGGATTTTTTTGACGTATCTTTTGAGCTCAAGTTGCCAGCAATTGCATATATGTGTATAAAAAGTCACTCTGACATGATCTTTCAACACCTACTGCAAATATATCATCTCATCGTTTGAGAAGGGAATGCATATTACAAATAAAATTGCGCCAGCTTTGTTTTCGCATTCCTTATTTTTTTAAAAAGAAGCAGGAGCTGGAATTAAAATGATCATTGAACTGTTTTTTTTTTAGCGTCTGATGTGATGTGGGAAATAAAATACGGGGAAAATTCCGAAAGCAAATCGATGAATGGTGCACGAAATAAAGAGGGATTTGTGAATTACTCGTTTAGCTTTTCGCGCAACAATGGAAACCGCTTTTTCCTGTTAAAAAAGAAAAAAATGGAACAAAGAAACAAAAATAGCCAGATATCCTAATTAGAGGCGAAGTGGAGGGTAAATTTGGTGTTTACACAATATAATCACTAAATCAATTCGAATCTATTGAGTATTCAACAATACAAACTGTCAGGAAGCAGCGTTGCAGAAATCCCAATGCAGATTAGATCTCTAATGAGTAAGCCACAGGCGACAGGGACAAGACAAAGATTCCCCGATGTGACATGAAACAGATTCCTTGAAAAGAGTAAATCGGAAAATAACAAAAAGTAAATCTCTTCCACAGTAACAATATACATCATTATGGTGTGCAGGTGAAGACGAATGAAGATAAAAAAGGATGTTTAATATAAGCGAAATGCAATTCCTGGACTGTGCATAGAGGCTTTATAATTACAGCTGCGGTTTTTATATACAGCAGATTCACTGGTTCAGTAAATCAGTCCAGGATGGACAAATTCCCAGCCAGGTATCCGACCCAACCGAGTATTTACAAGAGATAAGTCTTTACTTATGGAGATTTGGGTTTATTCAACAACAAGAGTGTTAGCAAAGCCAAGTACCGATGTAGGTGAGGGGTACAGTCGGTGTTCCAATGTATTCCAAAGGATTCAGAAGGTTGGAAGTCAGCGCTCTATGGTAAAAGATCTTTCGCTCCATGTACAAGGTGGTAGCAAAAAAGACAGCAAGTAAAACAAAGAGCAAACCCCTTGAAACCGAGCAAATCTTCAGCAGAGATGTTTGACGTGACATACATTTGACACGCGGCGACGCTGCAACGGGTCGCTCGAAGTGTTTCTAGTGGCTGTTACTGGGAGTCACTTTAAGACTCAACTTAGCTGAAGATGGAGGTCCAGCTCAAAGGTCACCATTTGGACACGAAAGGTGCTTGATACGCGTCGAGAAGACGACTTCCAGGACACCTTCCAGAAGTGGCATAACCGCTGGGGGCGCTGTATTGCTGTGGAAGGGGGCTATTTTGAAGGTGATGGTGTGTAAACGTAGATCAATCAAGTACTTTCATGAACACAGAGCCAGTCCCAAAACTTTTTGATACCACATAGTATATAAAGCATATCTTCATGGAGCTGGTTTTGGACAATGGTGTTTGGGTCTCCTAGTTGGAGAGGCACTTCTTAACGCTCATCCATTTTTTTCAGCTTTCAAGCTTTCACCTTTGCTATTTTTTGGTTTGTGCAGCTCATTCAGTAAATTCATTTGATGGCCCATATAGAGCTTTCAGCAAGAGTCCAGCCATGCAATACACTAATATTTAATAAGGCAGATCTATAAGATATCCAGCATGCTTAATGAAACCTTTGGGAGAGCCTTAAATGCTCTTCATTAAGAGCTCCCATACTGGGTGAAGACTCTGAGCCCCCTGAGGCATAATCTTAACCCCATACTAACCTCCCTCATTAGCCTGATACCAGTGGTGTAAAGTATTTGGGTAAATGTACTTTGTTACACTATTCACTGTAAGTCAATTTTTCGTCTACTTTCTACTGTAATGTTAGTGAGTATCACACATAGAAGACAGCTTTGAGCCATGTGATGTCTGTTATACCATATTGCCATGATGATTATTACACCATGGCACAGTGGTCAAGTCAACAGGTCATAGTGCCAAGTTTACCAGCTTCAAAGGGATGTACTCTCAAAGGGCATGTTCAAAAGGCCCAAATTGGCCTCCATATAGAACAGATCAAATCGATGAATAACACTTGGGTTAAATGTATTGCAGTTCAAGGAAAGTATGAAAAACCAAAAATGAAGAATATTTATCACAGCTCTGTCATCTCTTTGCTGTCATCAACAGAGATTTGGGACGTCAGGACGCCCTTGGAAGTTGAGAGGATTTTGGAGAGCGTTCCATATGTGGTTCTCTCTTTAGTTCTCACTAATTAATATTTGAGGTTGAAGTCACATATTACTGATTACCTAACAAACGAACAGCTCCTGGTTGTAGATAGTGCAGCGGTATGGAATTTGGAGAGCGTTCAGGATGCGGTTTTCTAATCGGTTCATTAATTACGATGAATGATATCCTGGAGAAGTAATTAAACAAGTAGGGTCCACAACAAAGTACAGTAGAAACACTTGTTATACAGAGGACCACATATGAGGAGTGGAGAGGAATGAGATAACCATTTGAGGAAGTCACTAGAGATCAAAATCGTTGCTTTCGCCTCAAAATCCATCCTGGTTTCTTTCTTTATCCATCAAGTTATGATTGTTTTTGATATTTGATTCTGGGCCAATGATCCTGGCCCATGCTTTAAGGTTCGGCTTGATCCAGCCCGATGAACTACCTCTGGATGGAGTTCTCTTCAATTGGAAACAATCATTTTAAGATGGTATTAAAATGTTTCGTGCAATACCATGTTTGTGATTTCTTCAAGGACAGTCAGTCAGAACAAAGAGCAAATGTGAAATTGTGAATAGAACTGGGCGAATCTTTCACAGAGACATTTGACATGACGTAAGCTTGACACACGGTGACGCTCAGACGATTCAAACGAGGTGTTTTGAGCGGAAGGACATGTCCGGAAGACGGCGAGAGATCAGGAAGACCTTCAACGAGTTCGACCCACCCAAAATGACTTTCCGGACAAGTGGCAGGAATGCGGTATTACAGTCCCTGGGGTACATCTATAGGTTCACAGTACTATTTGGGATGTGAAGCGGTATTAATATGACACAGGACAGGTTTTAATACAGGACAAATGAAGATAAAGGAACTACCTTGACACTCTTGCGTAAATCGGAGTTTCGCCGTTTCAAAAGACAACACTCAAAGAGACGAGGATATTCTATAATTCAAGGAAAATACACTTGAAAGAGGATTTAGTTGAGTGCTGTTCTCAGTCTGCTCTTTCAATACATGGCTTTATCTCGATTCTTTAAAGGTTTGCAGAGAAGAGCTGCTCCTAAAAGCATCCACCGCATGCATGTGGTATTTTCTTTGCTGATTTTTTTGCAAGAGAGGAATCAAAAAATTGTACCAACACCTTGCCTAGATTATTAAGTGCTAAAAAACAAACCAAAAAAATCACTTGTATTTAGTGCCTGAGAGAATGTTGATGAACAATGAATTATGTAACCCACTGCTCAAGATGTGGTTCATATAGCCAACTGCATGACAACCCGTTATGAATCATGTCCTGTAATTCACAGCCCAATCTGCGCTAACAAAATGACAAACAACGTAGCATGACGATCACAAAATGCACCTGACCATAAAATGTGTGCTTTTGTTTTTTTACTGAATCCCAGTCCAGATTTACTCCCCATTGGATATTATAATAGGCTCCACTCTTGGGAAGATGTTTCACTATATTTTGGAGGGTTTCTTTTCAAGATTTAGGGATTTCAAGGTTAAGGAGGCCTGGGCTGTCGTTCCAATATATCCCAATGGTGGTCAGTAGGGTTGAGATCAAAGCTCTATTGCTGGAGATCTTCCACTCCAACCCTTGAAAACAATATCTTCTGCAGTTCCAGTGAAAGGGAAATGTAATACTAGCGCTTTCAAAGACATCCAATAAAATTGGGTGCCTCCAAAATTGTGATAAGTGTTTGCAAAAGAAGCACATATGGCTGGAAAAATCCAGTGTCCGAATGCAAAAACTGATCGCTGACCTGTGCTGTGCAACCTTCGTAAAGAAAAGCACATTTTCATTTTCCATTTCATTAGAATTTTTAGATAAGATGACCAAAAATTATGCGTTTTTCCACACATCTACATTTTGTTTAACTGTCCTTAAAATAGCCCAAGGTTTGCATTTATAACTATACTTCTAGGCAAAAGACTAAAAATGACAATGTTCAAAGTTTTTAAATGGTCTTAACAATGGCCTCGCCCACACTAATAATTTCTCTCTCTTTTAAGAGAAACACCTAAAGATTACTTGCCTGTCTGATCTCAGGGACTACGGTACAGTAAAGATAACAGACAGGCGTGGATCAGACGATCAGCAAACTGCGTAAACTGGGAACTTGAAACCAGAACGACTTCGAAAAACCAGAGAACGAAGTCGAATGAACGTATTCTTTCACAGTAGGAATAATTCAGTCCTGTTTTTAAAACTGTGGCTTGGATGAGGGTGTAATTGGAAACATGTGACATGACTAATCAGGTTTGAAGGCCTCAATGTGTGATTGGAAATGGATTTTTTTTGTACGTAAAGTATTGAATGTATTTAATCGCCTTTTTTTAATCATCTGTGAACTTAATTTCCATTTAGTGTGGGCGTGTAGTTTGAAAAAAAAGTTGTTATACCTATAACAGTTGGAAGGCTGTTTAATTTGGTGGATAGGCAGGAGGAAAGTGGAGTACCAGGAGCTTATTTGAAGTGCCAGTAGCACTTAACAGTAAGTACCTACACACCTGATTCAAATAGAAACAAAATCTATGAAGGTTTAACGAAGGCTGAGAGAGGACAGTTGAATTTTGTTAATTGTACATGACTGTATGGGACATTTTGGGATTTTTTTAGTATTACATTTTTCCTTCACTTGACCTAGGAGGCTTGAAACTGTTCCAGCATGACCCTGTTCACAAAGCCAGCAGAAGGAACATTTGCTTTGCATGGGTTGGAGTGGAAGATCTTAAATGGCCTTGTGGTTTAATGAGCTCATATACCCCCCCAAGCGCACTTGGAAATCTAGTGGAACATCATCCCAGACGTGTGGAGGTTAATATGACCACATATGGGGACTAAATGTGGATGCGAGATGTTCACAAAAAAGCACATGCAAATCTTACGCGTCGACAACTTCCTGTGTTGCGTATTTAAAACTAGAGGCGGCGTAGTGGTCCAGCATTACTTGCACATCTACCTTCATTTCCAGCAGCTCTATATTGTTTCTTAAGTGCCACAGTAGATCAGTGTACTCAATTTAAGAATGGTTTGGGAATTATAGATAAGAATCATATGCTATATCAGATACTGCATGTTTCTGATAAGCATGTTTTTTGGGGAAGGAGCGATTATTCACATTAGGAGAAATGAAAAAGTCTAAAAGTTTCCTATTTCTGGAAACCAGCATATTTATTTCAAAATGACTCGCAGGATTAGGATGCAATGCACTGGTTACTTCCAAATTATGGACTTGCTCACTGTTCATTCATGCATGCATTTTATAAAGGCTTACTGATGCAGTCAAAGTTCAAATTCAATGAGTCCAAGCGGTCAATTCAGGTTCAGTGACTATTCTCATATGTAGTATCAGTTTTGCTGAAAATAAGTGCAACTTTTGGCTTACATTTACAGTATTTGGCAGACGCCCTTAGCCAGAGTGACTTACAGCTAAACGTTTGAGGGTTAAGGGCCTTGCTGAATGGCCCAGAAATGCCAGTTTGGTGGTGCTGGGATTTGAACTTGTGACCTTCTGAGCCAGACTCTACTGTCTTAACCACTAAGCTACCAGCACCCCGGCGCCCCCGGCATCGGCATTTATTAAAGTAAAAAACAAGCAGGAAAAGTAAAACATACAGGCAAGGCAACACTCAAATGATAAACAGGCAAAATGTTGGGTGTTTGGCAAAGTCATAAATTTGAGTAAACAAACGAATAGTCTGGTTAATCTATGTAAACACAATTAGCTTGAGTGAAATGCACTAAAAACTGCATAAACACATTTTTTGAGAAACTTTGCCCACACGCCCCTCACACCATATTAATTGTGTCTTTTATTATACCATTTAACATGTTTAAGATATGATAATAAGCAGATCTTTACCTCAGAACTTACCTCAATGTTTTTTTCAATTTAGACCAAAAAACTCTCGAATTTATCTGGTCTTGACATGACGTAATAACACAACCAGCCAAATTTGCCTTCATTGCAAAAAGCTCCTTCAGGTCTAGCCAAAGATGTTGAAGTGTTCCTCCACACTTACTCCCTCCTCCATGATTAAACTAAATTGGCACCAGGTGTCTTGAAGTCTGTCTGATGGATTGGTGAACGCCACCAAAAACAGAACATCCGAAATAGGACAGCTTTGGGATTATTGGAAAGGGAAAATGGGTAGTGTGCACCATGAGAATTGGAACTTGGCCAGAATAAACTATGAGGAACAGAATTTTCACATTACCAAAAGGCAAAAGGGTTTTAGCTACACATTATGAAGGGAACATGGCTTGTGTAGACCATCAGGAAAAGAACCTGTGAGGAACAGTGAGGAGTATCTGGAGGGGGGAAAGGGCTAATGAGTTCCACCATAGTCTAGGGTCAGTATACAGGACCAGAAAAGAGAACCAAGCTGGTAATCAGTATCAGAAAGGGAAAGGGGCCTGTTGGCAGCATGAGCAAAGGGCGGAAAAAAGAGTATAATGCTGGGTCGTGAATCCCAAACATTAGTTACAGATTCAACACCTGAGCTAGACCTGGAGCTAATATACTCGTTTCCCTTTTCCCGGCTTGACATTTTTTGGAAATCAATGTGACTTGGGCTGACACACGGGAGAAAACAAAAGTCAAGAATTAGCACATAAGCTGACTCAGGCCTTGAAATTTACTTGAGGTAAGTTGAAGTGATTGAAGGTGATTTAAAAGGCTCCCTGGGGTTAGGCATGGCAGAAATGAGAATTTTCTCAGGCCAACAGTGGGGGGATAAAAAGGAACCATACCACCTATCTTGTTCTTTACTAGGTGGTGTTTACCAGGACTGTGCAAAGGGCGGTGGTCCAGTGGCTATAGGGGCTCCACATTGGCTGAAGTGGCCCCCACTCACCAACTGCCCCCTAGCCCACCAGCTCAAAGTTTTCTGTTACCAAGTCCCTAAAGATCCACTGACTTTGCCTATCCGCTCTGTGTTTTCCCGCCTGCTCAGACTCACTCACAGTCTGTGTGGCTGCCCTCTGCAGAGTGGAGGCGGAAGATCTTTATTAACAGATAGATGTTATTATAATAAATAGCACCAAATTTGCTATTGTTAGCACACTGTGTAGACAGAAAATACAAAAATATAATTCCTTGACAGCAAAGAAGACAGAGACAGACATATTGCAAACATGGATTCAAAGCTCCGGCATGTACATCATCATAGAATATTTAGCATTTTGCCCCGTAAAATGTCTGTGCATGACCCTGGTTAAAAAAAAACAACCATAAACCCTAAATAAGAGCATAGACACTATTTCTAAGCCCACTAATCTCTAATATTCTTAGTAGTGGCAGGGATAGTGATAGATAATGTCGGGTGAGTTCTCAGTCAGCGCTAGTGTTCTTTAAATGAGAAATTCGACCCTGAATTGACAGAGCAGCCAGAGGTGACCCGGATATGTTGTTTATTTTAGCTTGCAATGGAGCTGCAGTGCTCCAGAAATATAATGATTAACAGTGGATGTAGTTCAGAAAAGCCTTTACATTTTTCTTTATGTATTTATGTTTTTGGATCGATATCCATTTGTTCTTCAAATTTTGACCGATTTTTTCAGAGCGTATTTCATGCACTTATTTTAATGCTGTCTTTCTTACCAATAAATAAAACGGTTCTGAATAAAATTGATTCAAGAAATGGGGATTCAGGAAATGCAGCAAAATGTGTGAAAAGGATCAAACTGGGAAAAAAAAACTAATTTGGTGGTTTGGACTCTGGATTAAAAAGTCACAAGTTTAAATCCAAGCACAATCAAGATGCAACTGCTGGGCCCTTGAGCAAGGCCCTCAACTGCTCAGTCGGATAAGGGGTTCCTAATAAGTGTGCCTGAATGTGAAAGTACATTATACCTGTTTTATGTACTTTACAACACAATGAAATTCTTTCTTTATGTAGATGTTAGAAAGCTGGAATCGGAGTACATGGTAAGCCATGATACAGCACCCTTGGAGCACAGGGCCTTGATGAAGCGGCCCGAGTTGGGGCTTGGCGATACTGAAGCTTGAACCTGCGACCACGAGCTAGGAGACAGGCAGCAATAGTCAATAGGAACGATTTATATATTCTATGCTACAGCTGGTTTACCAGAGCCAAATTTGCAGAGTTGTCAAGCTTTGTGTTTACCATTTAATGTACATCCCTATCCTCACCTTCGGTTATGGGTAAAAGAAGAATTGAGGTCTCTTTGCAAGGTTCCTGAGCTAATATTCTCAAAAACAGAGCTTGACAATCAAGGAGAGCCTCAGAGTCAAACAACTGCTTATCCAATTTTGAGGTGGTTGAAGCAAGATGGCCTCAGGCCAGATCTTAATATAGCCTCTGGAGGCACATCCCACTAGATGGAGACCTTAGGGCAGACCTAGGACCTAGTAAACGGATTATATCTCCCAGCTGGTTTTGGAAACATTAGGAGATACCCAGGGAGAAGCTTAAATCAGTGGAAGTCCTGGGCCAGGGCTGATCTTCTTAAACCTGCTGTCACCAAAAGAAAAATTAAATAAATGATTAATTAAGGAAGGAATGCCTTGTCATTGAATGTACTGCTCAAATATATGAATGTATTTTTTTCCACATGATATTTAAATATTCCAGAAAATAAATTGCTGCATGTTTGACCTTCAGAGCCAAAACTTCTATCAAGCCACCAAGAAATTAATTTCTAATATGAATCCCGAAATAGTGTAGTGTGAAACTACTTCATTCCACATTTAAACCCAATTTGTTCATATAATTCCTTCCACTCTTCTAGAAAGCAGTAGTGAGATAAGAATGTTTGGTAGACAGGTCTTTGGTACAATCGGTGTTCCAGTTCATCCCAAAAGTGTTCAGTAGGATTGAGAACAAAGCTTGGTGCAGGTGAGTTCCTTCACTCCAATCTTAATACACCATGTCTTCTTAGAGATTCATGTCTTCAAGTCATGCTGTAACAGGAGGCTTTTCAACTTTCTGGCAACAGTTAGTGGAAGAACCACGTATTGGTTTGATGGTCAGAAAATATTGTAGCAATTCAATATCAGTTCATACAAGAAAATTTGACGTTTTAGAACTAGGAGTTTTTGTGGAATGGTCTCCTCACGATGGCAGCTCCAACAGCCTCAATATTCCCTGGTGTCTTGCCCATTCGAACGCCCCCCCCTGGGGACGTCTTTTTTAAGGCTAAGCCGTGTCTTCGAATTAAGCAGATCGCACACAATTGTGAACCCCGGGGTCGCCAACTTCTAGTTCCTAAGTTCCCTTTTTTCTACGCCACCCTGTACAACACCACTATCTCCTTTAAAATAGTCCCTTGGCACAGCAATACAGCGCTCCCAGTGTTCCTGCCACTTCTGGAATGTGTCCTGGAAGTCTTCTTTTCAAATCGTGTCTAGCACCTTCTGCGATTTGCGCTGGATCTCGGCAATGGTGTCAAAATGGTGACCATTGAGCCGAAACATGATCAAGGGGATGTGGTAGCTCAGTGGTGAAGGTGTTGGGTTACTGATCGAAAGGTTGGCGGTTTAAGCTCCAGTATCTCCAAGCTGACACTTTTGGGACCTTAAGCTAAGTTCTTTACACCCTGTACCCCAGCTTCTGAGCCAGCTGGGATCTGCAAAGAAAGGAATTTCATCATGCGACAAATGAAGTGCCCCTCTAAAAAGAGGGCGAAGTCCGCAGGAGCCAAAACTGGGAAATAGGGTGGTTGTGGAAGTGAGATCATGTCATCATGCACGAGTGGCCGAACCTCAGGGGATTACCTTACAGGGGTTAATCACGTTGAAGGTCTTCCTGATCTCTCATAGTCTTCCAGTAATGTTTTTCCACTCTTGAAGTCCGCATGCCACTCGAAACACCTCAATTGATTGCAGCCTCACGGTATGTCATGTCAAACGTCTCTGTGGCAGATTTGTCCAGTTTCACGCAGAATTTCAGAACATTTGCTCTGTCCATGATGAAATCGCAGACGTTTTAACACACGTGGTCAGAATAGCACCATTAGTCTTTCTGATATTTGCTTGTTTCTGTGAATATGGTCTTTGGTTGATATTCTAGAAAGTCGAATTTGCTTTATTTCCTTCTTGCACAGGAATGCTTGTCAGTTATTTTAGCGATAGATCCAGGAGGTGGTACTTCATGAACAGTTGAAGGACATAAAGGTAATTATGATATTGCTGGCTTCGAATGTAATAAATCAAATCTAATAATTAGAATTGTTTCTAGTGGCACCTGTATTTTCGAGGGACCTGGTTTGGAAATTAAATTGCATCGAATTGCAATGTTTTCTGGATCCTATCTTAGTTTATATTTGCTGTTAAGTCTATTTAAATAACAAGAATTCTCTGGGTAGGCTGTGGAAAAATTGAGGGGTTTGGAAAATATTAATAATACCCAGTTCTGGAAGCCAGTGTAGGTGACCAATCAGGCTGAGCTAATCCACCAGTTGGGGATTAAATATCCTGCTATGCATCACACATTCTCCGAAATTTACTTTTATATCAATTGGCCATAAAAAACCTGTCTAACTTTCTCCGAAAACAAACACACGACTAAACAATCGAATGCCGAGTCTCACTTTCGCTCTCGCACACCCACATCTCCAGTGATTCATTCCGTATAAAGCACGAACGCATCCACAAATCCAGTACACTCGTGAAATGGCTGTTTTCCTCCCACAGATGCAGATATTAACACGTTGTCATTCGGTAGCAATGTTAGCTGTAGAGTTTGAGACGCATGTATGGCGCATTATGTAATAAAATTTGGGTTTTACTCACAAATAAAAAGTAGAACGGAGCTCATGCAAGCTTGCATTCAGAACATGAGAGGTGTCCAGGATAGATATTACTTGACACAGGGTTACAAACTGATCTTGATGTAGGATTTTGATTTGGTAAATAAAAAAAACTTTTATTAGTATTTTTTTATTTTTATTTATTCCATTCCTCAGGGGGTCCCCTGGTGGTCTAGTGGTTAGGATGTAAAATTTGGGTTTTACTCACAAATAAAAAGTAGAACGGAGCTCATGCAAGCTTGCATTCAGAACATGAGAGGTGTCCAGGATAGATATTACTTGACACAGGGTTACAAACTGATCTTGATGTAGGATTTTGATTTGGTAAATAAAAAAACCTTTTATTAGTATTTTTTTTTTTTATTTATTCCATTCCTCAGGGGTCCCCTGGTGGTCTAGTGGTTAGGATGCGGCGCTCTCACCGCTGCGGCCCGGGTTCAATCTCTGGTCAGGGAACCAACCCCAGCCACTCTTAGTGCCGGTCCCAAACCCGAAAAAATGGGAAGGGTTGCGTTAGGAAGGGCATCCAGCGTAAAACCATGTGCCAAATCAAACATGCGAATGATCCTCTGTGGCGACCCCTAATGGTAGAAGCTGTTATGTATTCCATTGCTAGGGAATAAATAAAGTTTAAATGCTCGAGTCTGATTGGCTGGAAGGTGTTGACCTTCAATGCACAGGTAGTAGATTAAAATGTAAAATTTAACACAATCACCAACAGCTTCATTATTTGTATACATGCAATTTGTATACGTGTGTGTATGTCTGCTTCATGTCAGGTACTTATTTAGCTTCACAATGTGCCTCAAATCTGTGTAACGCATAAATATTTACCACAACGTGTAGCCATTTAAGGAAAAAATCTCTGTGTGGTTGAAACAAATAAAACAAATATTTTAATTGTGCCTTCAAAACTTTGCATATCGTGTAGAATTTTAGCAAATGCAGGAAAATAGTATAGAATAGTCTGAAAGGTTGGTTTCTTTCACCAATATGATCAACCTTTGGACCCCACCAGACTCCTGCGGGTGTGCTGTGGTATCTCACACCAAGATGTGAGCAACAGATCTTTCAAGTCCTGAAAATTGCAAAGCCTTCATAGATCTGGCTCGTTTGTCCAGCACATCCTACACATCCATGATTGTTTTGAGATCTGGGGAATTTGGAGGCCACCTCAAAGTCATTGTTGTGCTGCTCAAACAATTCCTGAACTATTTTTTTGCTTCGACCCAAATCTCCACAAATGCACTCCAAAATCTAGTGGAACATCAGCAGGGTGGAGATTCAAATAAGACAGAATGGATACAAAGATTTGTCTATTTAGTGTCTATATGTTTTTTCACAAACCAGAACCAGTTTCTCTTTTACTAGATCAGCAATTTTACACGTTCGTTCCTACAGCTAGTGAAGAATATTCCAGAATTTCCGAAAAGATTATTGGAAAATGTGTGTTATTTACGAAGAGACAATACATTGTGTGTAGTGTGTAATCAACGGAACAGACCTTTATGTACGTTCCTGATGTTGCTGATGTTATGAAATTTAAAATGTAGGAATAGACGTGGTTTCTTGGTTTTGTTCGCGTCGTATGATAATCGTATTTCCGTTCTCTATTGCAACGTATTGGTAGTTCAGTGGTTAAGGCTCTGGCTTATTGATGTGAAGGTCAGGGGGTTTAAGCCTCAGCCTCATGGGCCCTTGAGCAAGGCCCTTAACACTATTTTCCCCAGAGGAACCATACCATGACCAACCCTGTGCTCTGACCCTGAAAACTTGGGGATGTGGTAGTTCAGTGGTTAAGGCTCTGGCATATTGATGTGAAGGTCAGAGGTTCAAGCCTCAGCATCACCAAGCTGCCACTCATGGGCCCTTGAGCAAGGCCCTTAACCCTATTTTCTCCAGAGGCACCATACCATGACCGATCCTGTGCTCTGACCCCGAAAACCCGGGGATGTGGTAGTTCAGTGGTTAAGGCTCTTGCTTATTGATGTGAAGGTCAAGGGGTTCAAACCTCAGTATCACCAAGCTGCCACTCATAGGCCCTTGAGCAAGGCCCTTAACCCTTTCTCCAGAGGCACCATACCATGACTGACCCTGTGCTCTGGCTCCGAAAACCCGGGGGAAGTGGTAGCTCAGGCTTTAGGATACTGAATGGAAGGTTAAGGATTTTAAACTGCAGTATCGCCAAGCTGGTTCTCTTGGGCCCTTGAGCAAGACCCTTAACCGTTTTTGCGCCAGGGGTGCTGTATCATGGCTGACCCTGCACTCTGACCCTCATATCCCTTCAAAAGAATTTCACTGTGCCATAAGGGGCATATGACAAGTGAGGAGCACCTTTACAAGGATTCTGACCTACATAGTTGCTCATAATGGACTTTTAGAAATTTGGGGGTTCCCAGATTTCCCACCCAGCAGATTGTATCATCATCTTGACGATTTTTGAATGTGTCTGTGATTGTGAGGAAATCCTTTGGAAAAGGAGACGATTTTTCACTTCCCGCTCGGAGAATGACACACGACGACAGTTAACAAACGTACTCATCCGCTCTGTTCTATAATTTCTATTCAATTGCCAGATCCACTCATAAGCACGAGCGTATCAATTACCAGACTTGTAAGAACCCGATTCCTTCTGCTACGCGATACTTCAATCTATAAACTCTAGGACCGGAAGCTCTTGTCTGTGTTATTTCAAAGCCTCCGCAATTATCCGAGTTCCAGCCGCATCGATTCCTGCAGGCCTGTGTTTGAACTAGCGAGGCTAAATTACGCTGCCAAGCCTTGCGGCATGCCTACTTCTACACACACACACACACACACACACACACACACACACCAGACCAATGTGCCATTACAGGAACTGCTTAACCCAATTTGGTTTACAATGAATGGAGGCTAGCATTATGCAAATGGCTTTCTGCTAATTGGTGGATACTACCTAATGTTGCTAATGTTTTAAAGTAAATAGGCACCAATTAACGTTATGTAAATACCATCTTTGCTAATTAGACTTATACTTTCCTTTATTGAGGAGCATTAGGGGTCTGGACTGAACCATTACATGAAAGTGAGTGACACTGGTCTCGCTGTCCATATTTAACTCGGAGAGCGTGCACACGTGTGCTGAATACGCTCATAACGTTGAATCACAAATTGCTAGCAAAGAATAAACACCTACCAGTTTGAACAACTTGTAGTTCAATACGGAGTTCGGGTTTCCCCTCTGCCTCGGATTTCTGTCCTCCTGGTGTCCATGAAAGTTTCCTTCGATGTCTTCGTTTTCCTCAGACAATTCGAATGCGCAATGGTGCGAGGAGATGGATTGGCCTGGAGGTCCCAGGTAGGTTCTATATGCATACTGAAGCTCCACTGCAAACCACATCAAGATGAAGACTGAATGACTAACCAGAAGAATGAATGAATAAATAATGAATAGCTTCAAAGAAATTTTAATCAAGAGTTCCAGTGCTGGAGTATATATATATATACATACACACATTACATCTATCTGAATTAACTTGTTGGGAAGTGATGGGCTTCTGATCAACCCCACCAATTTGTGGGCCCTTGAGCAAGGCCCTTATCCCTCAACTGTCCAGTATAATAAATAATTTCACCCTGGAAAAAGTGTCAAAAACTGGAATTCTGGGAGTAACATAGGATCAATACACCATGCTAAGACATGTAGCACTTGTAGGTTTCGAGAGGTTGTAGGAAAGAAGGTTGTAGAAGAACCTTCTACAATGACTGCTATCGGTTATAACTTTAGAAGATGACCCCGTGTGCATTATCGTTTTCCTGGGGATTGGAAATAAAGGCAAATTGTGTGTTTTTGTGCAAATTTGGCGGAAAATAAAACGCAAAAGTATGTCCTTTTTTTTTTTTTTAAGTCTGTCTTGTACACGTCTTTGTAAGTACATCCAAAATAATTTATTTCTCTCTTTCAGCCGTTTGTGAAACAGTAATTAAATCCACACGAATATATTTGAGCTTGTGCATCGTGGCGCTTTTTGGTACCTGATTTGAGACTTTGGTAAAACAAATTATAGAAATAATTATTCGGTGAAGTTTTTTTGTAAATAATTTTTTTTTTTTTTGTATCTCTGAGTAAAGAAAGGACATCATAAATAAAAGTGTTCCATTGAAGGTTTTCATTTGGCCTCTTTTATAATTATTTATGAATATTTTTTATAAAACAGAAACAGAAATGCGTGTTTATAAAATTAGAGCAGTTAAAATAATTTTTTTATTAGACCTCTCTTCACGACTAATATCCTCTATTAAGATTGTGATTAGGCAATACTGATAGATTTAATCCCAAATGGCTCTAAAAGGTCTGTTGAACATGTTTTAAGCAGTTGAGGGTTTAGAGCCTTACTCAAGGGCCCAGCAGTGGCACCTTGGTGGTGGTGGGATATAAACTCAAGTCAAAGGAAGTCATTTTAATAACTGAATAATCATAAATGGTTTGAGACATGAGATGAATTTGATGAACTTCTCAGATTAAGATGAGAAATATAACAATAAAAAGGTACCGTGAGTTAAAACACACACACACACACACACACACACACACACACACACACACAGTCTCTCTCTGTCTTTTTTTGCACACAGTGACCCATATAGATACACACACATACACTGGGGTCCAGACAGACAGACAGACAGACAGACAGACAGACAGACATATAGACAGATAGATAGATAGATAGATAGATAGATAGATAGATAGATAGATAGATAGATAGATAGATAGATGAGCAGACATACAAGCAGATAGACAGATAGACAGATAGATAGATAGATAGATAGATAGATAGATAGATAGATAGATAGATAGATAGACAATTTCTGTCTTTTTTTGCACACATTAACCCATATAGATAGACACACACGGGGGTCCAGACAGACAGACAGACAGACAGACAGACAGATATATAGATAGATAGATAGATAAGAGTCAGAGTTTGTACTGTATAAATTCCGGTCCGTCCGAACGGTAAGAGTGAACGCCTTGTCTCTCTCTCTCTCTCTCTCTCTCTCTCGCTCGCTCTCGCTCTCGCTCTCTTAACCAATCACCGACTCCGTCCCGCCTCCACCACGTGACACGGGAGCGGTGCGGGGACCTGCTGCTCGCGCGCGGCGCGTCACAGTGGTTATAACGGGTAGCGCGAGACGGGAGCGCGCGCACAGTGCAACGCGTGTCGGGAGCGCAGCGGATGTTACACCCAGCTCGCCGAATGGAAATGTCTTTTTGCCCCATTTGATCATTTGCGTTTTTTTTTGTTTGTTTGTCTTCTTTTTTTTTAACCTTTACTTTTTGGGCTTCTTGGTGTTTCATCATCATCCCAATCTTTTCCCTTTTTTTTTTTTTTTTTTTAATTCCTCCTTTATTTTTCTTTCTGTTTCTCTCTCCATCCTCCGTTTGCGCTTCGGTTCCGGGCGGGGATCCGGTGCAGCCTGGACGGCGGCGCTTGATGGGTCGCGGAGAATGGCCCCGTTCCGGCCTGTGAGTCGGCCTCAGTCGGTGTACCGGGGGGTGAAAAACTGACATGGGTCCCGCGGCGGTTACGGGCGCAGCAGCGGAGCCGCGGCGCTCATGGAGCCGCGCTGCCAGAGACTGGCTGTGGGTCGCCGTGGTCTCCCTTCTCGCTACTTTCCCCGTGCAGCGTCTCCGCGCGTTCCCGTCTTCCCTCAGCGACTGCCAGACGCCCACCGGGTGGAACTGCTCGGGTGAGGTTTAATTCTTATTCTGATTTCTTTTGCAAAACAAAAAAAGTTAAGAAAACGCGCACAAACCGGATGGAAACGCAGCGCCACAGCCAGTCCCGATCCCCCGACTCGATGCTCGGTCTGCGTCCTCAGCCGCGCACTTCCCCTCCTGCACACGCATCCTCCTTCTCTAACACATCTCCATCCCTGGACCAGATCCTCCTCCTGATCAGAAGTGCTTTGATTTGTCTTCGGAACAACACTTTTTCTGTCTTGTCTCTACATGCATTCATCTCCGAGTAGAATATAGAAAAATATGTTTTTATCCAGTGCGCATTTTGGGAACCTTCTCATTTTTTTATTTATTGATCCTTTTTTTTTTATTATTTGTACTGATCAAAAATTTATCTGATACATAGCTTATTGTTTTTAAGTATACTGGACAGATTTTAGTGCTGGTGCACTCCAGAGTGCAGTAAAAAAAAAAAAAAAGATGATGCGGTTTGGGACACAGCCCCAAGCAGTGCGTCTGGTCGGAGCCTGGAAGGCACTTGATACCACTACTACAAAAAAAAAGAAAGAAAGAAAGAAAATGCATGATAACCTTGTGCTCCACATCAGTGATGCATCGGGATGATGAAGCTGAAGCGGAACTAGAAATGAGGTGATGCCATGAGATCAGATGCCATGCTGAGGGGCCAAAGGGCCAAAAAACACATGGTTTGAGGATGCATGCAGTCTCCTGGTGTTCTCCTGTAATCTGGTTTGTAGGCTTGGTTTTTGCACCGTGAAGTCCGGATGCTGTTTAACCCTCGCCTTCGAGTTTTCAAGGCCTGTTGGTATTCACATAATTGTTCAGTGAGAGCATTTTTTTTTCTTCTCCTGCTTCACACATTCCAAACTGATTGCTCTTTAATAAGCACACAAATCTGCAAAAAAAAAAAAATCGAACCAGCCAATTAAAAAAAATCTGTGCATCCCATGATTTTGTTTCACAATTTTTTTTTTTTTTTACTTTTTCCAGCTAATTTCTATTCAAAGTGGCGCTTTGTTGTTGTTGTCATCGTTTTTCCTCCCACAGAAGAGTGTGGTGTAGGGAAACCATCTGTTTACGAGTCCAAATGATGAAACCCGTGACTACGGTGGTCGTTTGTCACTTTTAACAACTCCTAATGATCAGTGGTTGGAGTGGTGGTCACGGCAGAGTGTGTGTTGTGTGTTGGGGGACAAAGAAGAATGTTTTCCTGAATGGATTTTTGCAACGAATAGAGAGAAAAAAAGAAAACAAAACACAGATCTATCTGTTTTAGATAATGGAATAATAGCAGCAGAAACAATGAACGCAATATTGTGTAATAAAATATAATATAAAATAATATAATTATTGTATTATATTATAATATAATACATATAACATAATATAATATAATATGAGAATCATCTAAAAAGCATACATTTTAATACTGTATATTTTTAATTTCACATAATTTTACCGATTTGTAGTCTGAATAAATGAGTGACCGAACAGATTTTTTGTTTGCCCGTTTTGTGCTTGTTGTTGTTGTTGTTTTTTTCGCTTGTACCGGATGTCAGAACAGTGTGTGTGAGCCGCTTCACAATTTGACAACCCTCTGTTCTATTAACTCCATCGAACCAAATGCTGGATTTAAAATAAGCGAGTAAAAGAAATAAGCAAAGTGGCTTTAAAACTAAAAAAATTTATACAATTAATCTGTAAATCTGACACACTTCAGACTTCTCAAGACTTCATGTCAGGTGGCTGATTTCGAATTCCTAAATAACGTCTTTGGTTCGAAATATTTGATCGCAAAAGATTGGATTACTATTGTATATTGCAATATATATATAGTGGTATTATACCATGTTCAGCCTGAATACTCGATTCTGATTGGCTAAAACGTTTGGGGTTCAAACCACTGAGCGCACAGGAAGTTCCTGTCGGTTCGATCAGCATTCTAAATAAATAAACCTTGTAATCATAGTGCCATACAGTCCAATGTCCATATTCCATTAAAGAGCTGTTCTGAACATTTCTTGGTGACCCTTACTGACCTCCATGTAGGTGACCATTTTCCGCTTGAGGAGCCCCACAGTTCCTCAATAGGGTTTAGGTCTAAAGCCATACTTGGCCCGTCAATCACCTTCTCCTTCGGATTCCTTCAGATGTTCTGCTTCAGAAAACAGCTCCTCAGTAACAGCAGCACTCATGCAGCCCCAGACCATGATGCTGCCACCACCATGCATGCCTGACTGTAAGCAAGACACAATGCATCCATTTTTTGAAGCAGCTTCCGCACCTAACGCACAGCACGAGGACCTGAAAACCTCTATATGACCCTGGCCAGTGTTTTGTAAATCAGTTTCGGGGTGTGACTGATCTTCTAATAGCTTCGGCCATCTTTGTAAAAAGCAACAATTCTAATTCTTAAATTCTCAGTCTTTGAGTTGCCATGTTGAACATCCATTGGTCAGTGTGAGAGAATTGAACTCAAAACACCAAATGTTAACTGCCCTAATACAAAATACACACATTTGTAGAAATAGATTTTACTCTTTAGTATGTTCTGATAAACACCATTTGATTGGAGCCAAATAATAGATAATGGGGGGTGATGATGGTGATTGGTCCGGATTCCAAGGTCTGGATGGATCATTGTTCTGGATTAAATCAAAGTCTCAGAGAGAATGACGCAATCCAAACAATTCCGGAATTAAAAAAAATTTATTCATAATGTATAGTGCGATTATTCCATGGTCGGGCTCGATACTCAATTCTGATTGGCTGGAGGGCTCTGGTAAGGTAGTAATCTGGGGGGGGTTGGGGGCGCGAGATCCGAACCGCAGTAAAGAGGGGGATTACTGTATTTGCACGATTTTGTCGTATCGTCATCGTAAGATCAAAAAATCGTAGGTTGAACCATCGTTACTTTGGAACTACACATATTTATATACACACACCATGACTTTATTCATGTCTCCATTGTAACCTTTTTGTTTTGCTTCTTTTTTTTAATTACTTTATACTGCTGATTCCTTCTCCTACTGTTTTTTTTTTTCTTTCTTTTCCGTCCCGCTGAAGTCTGCGGTCAAGTGAAACCATCTGTTAGCGAGTCCGAAATGCTAAAACCCATGACTACGTGTTTTTTTGTCACTTTTAAACAGCTCCTAATGATCAGCGGTCGAAGCAGTGGCAGAGCTGTCGGAGTGTGTGTGTTGTGTGTTCCAATCAAAACAAAACAAAAAAATATAAAAACGTTTTATCCGAACGGATTTTGGAACGAAAGGAGAGGAAAAAAAAACAGCCAGATCGATGTTTCAGACACTGACAGCTATAGTTCAATCTAATAATAATGATAATGATGAAGATGATGATGATGATGATCATCAGTGAAAAGAAATGTTTTACCTTTTACAGTGCAACTTACAAATGAGCGAATCTAAACACCACATGCCTTCGTGGCCCTTTGGCACATGACCCCCGAAAATTTCACAGCTTTTGAGGTTGCTGTTTAATTTTTTTCAACAAGCAACGTGATTTTAGACTCTGCGAATCAGCCTAAAGGCAAAGCAATTTACAGACTAATAACTGGGATGCGATCAGAAGTCATTTGACGACAACTTCTTTCAGCTTCTCCCATTAGGGGTCGCCACAGCGGATCATCCGTCTCTATACCCCCCTATTCTTCCTCTCCTTCTTCTCCTTTGGCCAACAGTAGCTCGATTTCCACCGGTCCCCTCTTGGCTAACGATACCTGTGGCGGTCGTTGGAAACCCGAACCTCGACCGATCCGGAATGAATTTCTCTTTCGTGAGCCGCATATTTCATTTGGCCCATGTTTTACGCTGGATGCCTTTTCTAACACAACCATCCCCATTTATCCGGGCTTGGGACCGGCATTAAGAGTGCACCGGCTTGTGCAACCCTAATGGCTGGGTTGGTCAGAAGTCATTTGACTTGACGTGACTAATTTGGCGTAATTAAAGCTTCATAATTATTTAACACAGGCCCGGGTGGCGAAGGGGTAAGCAAATAAAAAGAATGAGCTACAGCTACAAGTGAAGATTGTGGCTGTGCAATCGGGGGGACAAAACAGGCTTCTAATTGCATGAATGATCTAAGACCTACTTGTTTGTGTGTGTGTGTGTGTGTGAATGTTTTTGGTTGCCTTTTTTAACGAATCAGCCAGCGAGGACGGAATACGGAATTCAACGGTACCGGCTTCCTGACACAGGCTTTAGCGGAATGTAGCGTACAATGCTTTCGAGCGAATGGCCTTCGTGGCAACGTGTTGATTTAACCGCCGAGTCCTGACGAAGCGAAAAGGGAACATATGGTGAAAGTGTTTGCACGCTTCTGATCTCACTGTACCAGAAACCGGCTTGTTTACTGCACTAATCCCTTAAGGTTTGTCTGGATTATAAGCAAAATGTAGTGAGATGCAGATGTACCTCCGAGTGGAAAAGGCAATGCAGCCAAACAGGCCACCTTTAGCGTTACAAAAGCAAACGAATCAAAGAGTTACATTTTTTAGCGTGCTAAATGAGCGCTTGTTTGGATGCAGAATCCATAATTTACGAGTAAAAAAAAACAAAAATTGGCTTTTCCGCTGCATTTCCTGTTTTTCCATCCAGAACGTGCCAGAATGCTTTATACAGCATTGTCTAAACATCACCTGTTAAATATTTGATGCTGGCCAGCTTGTTTTTTTTAATTATTCACGGGGCTGAAACAGTGGCCTCGGGCAGAAAGAACAATCAGCCTCGTCCCTCGATACCTGGCTGTTTGGCATATACGCCGAAACAGCAGTCGCTCAAACCTTCTCGTTTGACACTGTACAATGCGAGCGCGCCCAGCGAGCGGAACCAAACAAGCGCCAGTCGACATTTCCATTATTTATGAAATCAAAAAGCGGAAAAATACTGTTTTATCACGCCATATCATTTTTTATCATCATATTTTCCACATGTCCACATTTAATCGATGGATCTTTCCCAAATCTTTTTTGACCTGTTGCTTCAGTAGAAACTAGAGGTCGAACGTTCGGTTAAACCGATTAATCAGCACTGATAGTTGATTGCTGGAACTATCGGCTGTCATCATCCATAGCATTTTTTTCAGCCACTGGTCCACCGTATTTACATGCAAGTGCTGCCTCTAGAGGCGAATCACTGACGCCATGTGCCGCTTCGTTTTTTCGAGGTTGTGTGCTGAACGGAGAGCGCTATAATATATCTAGTATTTCTATTAAAGTTTAGTGCTGCAGGTTACGAACGGTTCGACTTACGATTCTTGGTACAATTTTTTGGTACAAATATTAGGCGTAAATTTATAAAAACGTTCGGACGATTCATCAGTTATCGGCAAGTAGGATTCCACTCAGCTATCGGTATCGGTTAAAATCCACTATCAGTCGAAGTCTAGTCCAAACGGTTGCTTGATTTGGAACTATGAGGGTTTACGCATAACCCCGACCCCAACTAATTTTCTGTCTATGCTTTGCCACTATTTATTTTTATTTTTTATAGATATAATGATGGCCATTGACAACCGAGAAGCCGTAATGGAGAAATCCTGGAAGACAACATGATAAACAAATTATATATTTTGTTGTGGATAGAACCAGCAGGCAGGAGGGAATATACGGGCGTGCGAGCTCCCTTTCATAAAGGTTATGCAACGAATCTAAAAAGGGTTTCTACAACACAAAAAGCTTCGCATCGCCGCATTAGAATAGCCACTCTTTTTTTATTTTTATTTTCCTTTGCTCCGATTCCCACCCGCTAGCTATCACGGAAGAGCAGGGAGAATAAAGGTGGTACAAGCTGTTCTTTTTTTTTTTTTACATCTTTTGAAACTGCTGCTCATTTACATTACTTTTACATTCGACAGACGCCCTCACGCATAGCGACTACCATAAGCTGAGTAGCTATAGGGGCCTTGCTCAGGGGCCCAGGAACGGCAGCTGGGCTGTGTGTGGCTGCGATATCAACCCATGACCTCCAAAATTCCATTGCCTCAATCACTAAGCTATCAGCTCTCCTCTTTCTCATACATCACAGTTCAGAGATTTTCTAGTGTCCCAGTGATTGACAGGAGAAAAAGAGAGAGCATGTACCATCCCTTCCACCCCAGAGAGCCATTTTTCCACCATGTTGATCTCTCGATCACAGATGGCTGTGTCCATGTCATGTGATCTTCCATAGATCGGTTTCAGCACTCGAAAGAAAAGATTTGTTCGGGAGAAACGCAATAAAGCTGTCACCCTCCAGGACTTTTCTTGATGTTCCTTATTTTTTTTGTTGTTGTTGTTTGTGGGGACTCTCCATCATTTGATTATATCAGGAGTGGACAAAATGATGCATTAGCCAGCCCATAAATTTCAGTGTGCTGCCCAGAAACATGTTTCTGATGCCTGGATACTAAACCTTCTAGGCAAGAAATAAATGCAAACACTCGATCATCACATCCATGTCCTTTTTCTGCAAACTCTTAAACAAAGGTTGTATTGAGTATCTGTATGCTCTAGCATTACACTTTTTCCTTTTACCGGAATGTGACAATGCTAGAATAGCACCTTAAAACAGAGCAAGACATGGTGTTAATGTTGGAGCAGCAGAATTCACCTGTACTTATCTCTGACCTTAACCCCACTAAACCTCTTTTGGAGGAAGGGGATGACCGAGTGACAGTGGTGGACGAAGTACCCAAACCATGTTTCCCCATCATTTACTGCCCTCAAAATGTCCTGCTTGCTGTTGAACTGATGCTAAACTGTATGTTCGTGCCAAGGAGGTGCCACCAACCGGCAATGGCGGTTCTATCTTCAATGAGGCTCTGAGTGAACCACGCCACTACCCAACGTCTCCCCCATTGCTTAGTTTCAGCTACCATCACTGGATGAGTAAGGCTCTCAAAATGTCCTGCTTGCTGTTGAACTGAGGCTGAACTGTATGTTCGTGCCAAGTAGGTGCCACCAAACGGCAATGGCAGTTCTAGCTTCAATGAGGCCCAACCACGCCATGACCCAACGTCTCCCACATTGGTTAGTTTCAGCTACCATCACTGGATGAGTAAGTCATGTTCCCCAGAGCAGTCCACAAGTTTGGATACATACGTTTTGAATACATACAAGTGATGGTGTTTGAAACTTTTCATGTTCAGCCTAAACCCCTTGAGCAAAGTCCTAAACCCTCATCTGCTCAGTTGTATAAATGAGACAATTATCTTGGATCGTTATTTGCCAAATGCAGTTTAACAGTTTTTAAAACCTATGCATCTAATGGAATCATCGGACGCTCCAATCGTTTCCACTCCATTCATTTCCCTAATCAAAATGTCGAACCTCTCTTTTTAATCACTTTTCTCTCATCCAGCAACAATACTCAAAGACGTTCAATACCCATCAGTCCAGGGCTCCTTTTACACAACGGTGTCATTCTTTTCAGTCGTTTCAGTTGCAATCCACAGCGAGCCGGTCCATGCTGCCAGATTGGACATGTTCCCATCCAATTAAGCTCAACTTAATGAAGCTCTGTGGGGATAAATGACCTTGGGTAATTTTCTTTGTCTTTTATAGACAGGATTTTGAACCGAGAAGGTGCGTTTGTAATTACCCCCACCACGGCCTCAGTGCGACAAATTAATACTGACTGGACTCTATTTACAAAGTGGCCCCACATTCACAAACCAGGCAAAGGGGAAAATGTCATGAATGGGATTCTCTGTTAGGAAACAAGCCTCTCGTTTACAGTTGTCGGGGCATTTGTATACAATCACGGATTTCCGCATGTTGAAAATGGTGGCAAAAATCCCCTTTGCCTGGTTTGTGAATGTTGGGCCACTTTGTAAATAGAGTCCAGTCAGTATTAAACTGTAAATTGTTTGACGTTTGGGGTTAATAGCCTTGCAAACTAACAACCCCTGGATTCAAAGTCCAATGCCTTAACCCCTAGGCCACCACCTACCCCACATTTCTCGATGAGAACCGAGGTCAATGAAATGAGCTGTATGTACAGGATCGACAGCATGGACGATGCGGGTAAAATGCTACTGAATCAAGGATCGTCAGTAGCCATGCAGAAAAAAAGGGTTAAATGTCAGTTATGAGCGCGGTGTTTTTACCGAAAATTACCTCAGCACAAAGATTTTCAACAAGTCATAGTACAGGCTTTACATTGGCCTCTTCCTCTCTTTCCTTTCTTCGACCTCAGTCAGGTTCCTCGTTGAGGTTTGGATAAGAACTTGAATGTGCAACAGTGCAGAATTTGATTCTTATTGCTATCTGAAACAAATACGCCTGCGTCAGGACTGCAATGGACATTTAACCACAAATGACTGTATAAGACCGTAGAAAAAACACTATTTATAATCTCACATTCCAGTGCTCATGTTAGTTCTCACTCTCCAGTGTTCTGTATTGTTGAAAGATTTATGACCCCACCCTTGATGTCACCCAAATGAGGATGGGTTCCCTTTTTGAGTCTGGTTCCTCTCAAGGTTTCTTCCTCATAACATCTAAGGGAGTTTTTCCTCGCCACACTCGCCACGGCTGCTCATCAGGGATAAATACACATTGTTCACCTTAACTGTTAAATTCTGTAAAGTTGCTTTGAGACAATGTCTGATGTGAAATGCGCAATAGAAATAAACTTGACTTGATGTCAAGCGATCCTTGATTCAGTAGCATTTTACCAGCAGCGTCCATGCGGTCGATCACGTATGTACAGCTCATTTCATTGACCTCGGTTCTCATCGAGAAATGTGGGGGAGCTGGTGGCCTAGGGGTTGAGGCATTGGACTTTAAATCCAGGGGTTGTTAGTTTGCAAGGCTATTAACCAAAACGTCAAACAATTTACAATTTAATGCTGAATGAACTCTATTTACGAAGTGGCCCAACATTCACAATGCAGGAAAAGGGGAAAATGTCAAGAATGGGATTCTCTGTTAGGAAACAAGCCTCTCATTTACAGTTGTCGGGGCATTTGTATACAATTACGGATTTCCGCATGTTGAAAATGGTGGCGAAAACCACGAGGAAGACGTGGTCATGCGACTGTCCGGTCGTAGTAACATTAGATCCTTTTGAATTTTCTTCACCACATGTACATTTCATGACACAGACCGACCATCATTTTCTATAAAGCAAACGAAGGATTAGGAGATACTGTTGCCATTTTTGTGGCCTGGCAGAACCAGCAGGTTTTTGTTCTTCACTTGGGGTGTAATCAGTGTTGCAATTCTTCCCAAAGGTGTTCAATAGTGTTGAGCTTTTTAGCAGGCCACTCGAGATCTTCCAGTTCAACCCGATGGAAAGCATATCTTCATGAAGCCGGCTTTTTTTTATTACCATGCTGGAACAGGATTGTGTCCTGTAGTTCAAGTGAAGGGAAAATTCAATTCTACCATACAATTGCATGCTTCCAAACATCTGGGTTTGGGAAGAACAATGTATGGCTGGAAAGGTCAGGTGTCCCAATAGTTTTGTGGATATAGTGCATTATCATGTCCCTTTTTTTTTACTTTGGCAATGCATGTTTTCAATTCTTCATTCGTCCTTCTTTGCTTTTTGTAATTATTGCTTTGGCTTCACCTCTCGATCCAGTTTCTATCACATCTCTGTGGCAGGAACTTATTCACTAACTTACTAGTGACTCGTTTTTCTGAAATTCCACCTGCTATTTCGAAGCTCTGGGTTTTACGACCATCAGTTTGACAAACCATGCCTTAAGATTCAACCAATATGGGTCGATTTCATAGTAAAATATACGACTAGACTGAGGACGTTATATAACTATTACTCGGAATAAAAGAATAAATGCTACTAGATTTGGCATAGGGAAACATGGGGAAAGTTACTTATATAGAGAATCGGGTTTATGCACATTTCAAAGTTTTGCTCCGAATCCTTTACTTTATGTAAAAAAGCTGTGTATGCAAAAAATTTCAGAAACAACAAAAAAAACAGACTGTGACTACCTGGACTCAAAAGGTCAATTCAGTAGCATGTTATCTCCATCCCAACAGAAGAAGGACAGTAGTTTGCCTGTATCCAAATAAATGACAATCTAATATGAGCATTCCGGGTCATTCTGGGATGAGCACACCATGGCTGCTCATCAGGGATAAATATTCATTGTTCACCTTAACTGTTAAATTCTGTAAAGTTGCTTCGAGACGATGTCTGTTGTGAAAAGCGCAATAGAAATAAACTTGACTTGATGTCAAGCGATCCTTGATTCAGTAGCATTTTACCCTGTCGATCACGTATCTACAGCTCATTTCATGGACCTCGGTTCTCATCGAGAAATGTGGGGGAGGTGGTGGCCTAGTGGTTAAGGCATTGGACTTTGAATCCAGGGGTTGTTAGTTTGCAAGGCTATTAACCCCCAAACGTCAAACAATTTACAGCAGACATAGTCCTTTTCTAGTGATTCTCTTGATATAAATACACTTTTCCCGGTAATAATCATTAAATTATAATTGATTCAATTTGATGCATTTAAATTACACTGATTAAATTGAGTAATCGATTCAATAGGCACAAATTAAATTAATTAAATTAAATTAAATAAATGGAAAAATTTTATTGAATCATTTTTAGACTCCATTTTGGTAATACAGATGTTTATACTGTATATATGTTTTAGGTATATTATTTAATAATATGAAGATATGTTTAACAGACTTAAACAGACATCTGCATTTAAGAAACACAGAAGATTTTTTAATTCTTTCTTTCTATCCTTGATTCCCAAGAAAGTCATGAAGCTGGACCTGAAACGCAAAAGACTCCATATCGTAAAAACGTTAGCGCTGGCAGGAAGCGGCAGATTCGCGCTTGCGGAATACAAATCGTGTTTCCGCTACGGATCGTGTAGCCACAGGCCCTAAAATCAATTCCGACACGTGGGCTCATATGCCGTCCATAGACATGAAGGAATGAACCAGAGAAAAGGCAAATGACACAATGAGGGGCAGTAGAAGCTAAAAGTTGTTCAAGTCTATATTTCTTTTTCACGGATGCATGTTCCTGGCGGGCGTACGCTTCAGAGGAAAGCGTGTGGCGAGCGTGGTGCGCTAGCCTCCGCACACCACGGTGAGAACCTGCGGACCAAATGCACAACAAATTATCTAGACATTTTATTCCCCTCGTGGCTCACAATGGATCCTCATTGAGTGTATGGAGCTATTTCCAGGTGTAGTCTGCCTAATGGCATGAGGTAGAAGAAAAGCAATTAGGGAAACCACACAGGGAGAACACGCACAGACCATCCATAAGATCAACAGCTAGAGCCTCCCAGATAGATCCGCGCTGACGCGCATAAATTATTGATTCCACAAGGCAGTTTGTATACATAATTAATATCGCTAAGGGGTTAATGGGATCAATAAAGGAAATTGCCTTGCATTTTTTTCCCTTTGTTCTTGCCATAAGTGATATTTAAATATCATAATTCCAATCATTTCCTCAAACTGACCGATCCTTTTGTGTCATTTCACAGGAATGTTTTTAGTGCAAGATGCTACGGATTAGCCGACGTGTTTGTTTTTACAAGAAGTCCAGTATGGACAGAAATTAGACAAAATTCAAGCTTAATAGTGTTTGGGTGGTCTCATTATTTTGCGGTAACCTTAAACAACAACCTTGAACCTTGTGTCCTGATTGGCTGCTATTGAAACTGCTGTTCAACCCCTTGAGTAAGAATACAACCCGATCATGACTACATGGAATTAAGTGAAGTGCTCTGGCCCTTCAGCACAAAGCCAGCTCCATGAAGATAAAGTTAAGATAAGGCCTGCTTCTTTAGATCTCAGACCCCAAAACTTTTGGAATCCCCAGGTACCTCCCCAGACACCCCAGGCCTCCTTACAGTAAACCAGTACTTGATTTTATTTACGCATTTGCTGGTGAATGAGCACAAATCTCTACAAGGACACGTCAAAAGCTAGCGGAACACCAGAAGGGTGGAGGTTGTTATTAAATGTGGAATGGGATGATAATAAAGCACATAATCTCGTGGTCAAGTGTTCAACTTATTGCTGTTTTATTTGCTTAAGGACAGAGATTGGCTGCAATTGAAACTAGTAAGCTGTTTAACACCTTTGGTCCCCTGGTGGTCTAGTGGTTAGGATGCGGCGCTCTCACCGCTGCGACCCGGGTTCGATTCCTGATCAGGGAACCAACCCCAGCCACTCTCAGTGCTGGTCCCAAGGCCGGATAAATTGGGGAGGGTTGCGTTAGGAAGGGCATCCAGCGTAAAAACATGTGCCAAATAAAACGTGCGGAGGATCCGCTGTGGTGACCCCTAACAGGAGAAGCCGAGAGAAAGAGAGAAAAGCTGTTTAACTCCTTTGAGAAAGTACCATTAGTAGGACCTGATCTTATGACAATATGAAACTGATGGAGGGTAGACTTGTTTGGGTTAAGGTTATGTTGGGGTTAGGGGTAAGTTATGGTTATGTTAGGTTTAGGGTTATGTCAGTGGCAGGCCATGCATTTGGTACCTGGGCCTTCAGTGGGGACTTACCCAAATTTAATCCACCTCTTAATTCCACCACCGTTACGTCGCAATTATAGAAACCATTAATACTATACAAAAACCCAATATAACAATGCATGGCATTACAGAGAGGCATTAAGGGTATGAAGGGTGAATACCATTTTTATAAAACAAGCTCCAAACCTCTACACTACAACCGCAACTGTGCACCTACATCATCTGGAGCAGTTCAGAATCAATATTTGTCTAATAACATGACAAAAACATAAAAAATGTAAATACAATACACCCTACTCACCAGAGATGCAGACTTATAATGCATACTCACATCATTTGCACCGCTTCTTAGAGGCTGTAATCCAGTGGGAGGGCTCGTAGGCACTGGTCTGAAAGTGTAGAACAAAACCTTTCCTGGGCTGAGACAAGCTAGCTGGCTTCGGGGTTGGCCGACCTCTTCTCATGATGTCTAGCTTTTCATGAAAATTTTAATTATGTCCGAGACCAAATAAATTTCTTTTCCTTCATCAGCCATTGTGGTCGTAAAAAAGTCTCACTCTGATGTATTAACGTGTGCGGCGAATTTTAAATCTGATTGGTTAAAGAAACAAACCCATTGCTGATATAGTCATCAGCCAGCACTACTGATTGTGAAGGCACTGGGAAGATTAGATTGACATGGCAGCACATAAAGGGTGAAATCCGATTGGACAAAAAATCCAACATCCACATACACCAACTGGAAGCAGTGCAGCCAAGAGAAACGCTACGAAATGAAGAGAATAAACTGTTGGGAATAAATGAATACACTTTCATGGAACCATATTAGAGTTTAGGTTGTAAATGTAGGTCAGTGCTTCTGATGTGTTTAGGCCAGCAGAGAAGACTTTGCTGTCCCTGACGGCCCACCATTGGGTTTTTAGGGTTTAGTTAGTGTTAGAATTGGGTTAGGGTTAAGATAGGGGTAAGGTAGGATTAGGCTTAGGTTTTTGGGTTAAGTTAGGGTTAGAGTTCGTCTTCCAGTTATAGGTTATGTGGCTTAAGGTTAGCTTAGGTAAAGATTTGGGTTCGAATTTCAGCTGGAATGTATTCAGGGGTGCTCCGAGTGAGTCAGACACATTTTAACTAACTATCCTTCAAAAACATGGCTGGGTGTCGACATCTTCCAGGCCTCGTTGCTGAGCACTCCTCTTTCATGCTGCGGTTTTTGATTTGCCGAAGTCGCTTCAGTCAGTTCGCGCGAGCGCCGCGATGGCTTTCCACCATCTACTTCGCACTGACACACTCTTCGTTTCTCCTGCTGCCTCTGCCATGTAAATCTTCTCGCCTTGGACAGCTAGTCCTTATGTGATTTCTGGGTAATGAGGTGAGACTTTGAGAGTCCACAGCCTTTGTCCGATAGCTTTTGTGGAATAATGAAATCCCTCCTTGCGTCAATAGGGTTTATTACAGAGCTGTCTTATGTGCCGAAGAGGATGAGTCATATTTTCAATACAGCAACCAGCGAGGCTTTGTGAGGGAAAATATACTGATTTTCTTTCTTTCTTCCTTTCTTTTTTTCTTTCTAGATAGCAAAATCGAAGTGCTTTTCACCACTTTGCGGTTTTGTGACTTCTAAAATGCAGTCTTTTAAATAATTTTTGAAAGGAGATAAGTATATACATCTACGTATATAGACAATAAGTATCGGGACACCAGAATTTTCCAACCATGTTTTTTTACCGAATTGTTACCACATGATTAGAAATTCCTTTTTATCCTACACTTGAACTATAAGACCCAACCGTGATCCAACATGACAATGTGCACAAACCCAACCCCATGAAGATATGGTTCACATAAATTGGAAAGGAAGATCTCCCGCTCCCAGGCCTCCTCATCTTACCTACATCAGTACCTGACGTTAATTCTAAAACCCTTGTGGTTCAATGAATCCCCAAAAAATCTACTGAAACATCTTTCCTGAAAGAGTGGAGGTTGATATTTTGGCAAATGGAGACTAAATATGGAATCAGATGATCAAAAAGGACATGAGTCTTATGATCAGGTGTCCACAAAACTGCCGTTTTAAGATACAGAGGTTCGGATTGGTCAGTCAGTCTTCGGAAATACGTTCACGTCTGTATTCTCGGAGATGTATTCATTTGAATTAATGCCGGATTAGTTTTATAGATTTTCTGTGCTTTCAGAGTTACATTTGTCAAACTAGGTAGCAGCAGGGTAATTATGTAGGCTTGTGTGCTACTATATAATGGTATGGAATAATAATTTCTCTTTCGATCTCGTTGTCGGCATCACCAACGATAGACTAGATCAAGACTAATGGCAAATGAGGCAAAGTAAAGTTATATTTAATTATTTTTTTATTTTATTACATGCTTTCGCCT
The DNA here is from genome assembly GCA_024362625.1 of Silurus asotus. Taxonomy (NCBI): domain Eukaryota; kingdom Metazoa; phylum Chordata; class Actinopteri; order Siluriformes; family Siluridae; genus Silurus; species Silurus asotus. The sequence continues at coordinate 12,731,611 of MU545793.1, read as the reverse complement.
GAATTACAAAACAGCAGAAATCCTAAAGGTTAATGCAGCTGTAAGATTTAATCTTTTAATACATCCCCCGGACAGTTCTGCCTGGGATTATTCCTACTAAAGTGAATTGATTTTTCTTTTATTATCATTATTTCCAGAATTTTTTTTTTTCCAATTCCAGTTGTCTTGCCAGGTAAAACTATTGGCAATTGTACTTATTTTTACAATAGATTTTTCTGTTTTCCTATATAAAGTTAAAGGATCAAAAAATACAAATCTCTATTTGATTAAGCGTCAAAGAACTAAGCATGGAATCAGACGCTTTGCATTTACTTTCTGCTCCTGAGGAAACCATCTGCTTTAACAGCTCTCTAAACACTCAACATTTAAATGGTCCTTTGCGAATGTTGCTTGTCAAACCGTATAAAATCCCCATGCCATAACCTCAGACTGTACGACAGTCAAAAACTGATGCACATAAGAAAAAAACTCGTCCGAAACTTCGAGTTTTACGTCGTCAATCCGTGACCCGACAAACCCCGGGTTATTTTGCTAACGATAGTTACCACCAAACAAAGGCAATCTGTAGTGTCAATTTTGTTATTGAAAAAACTCATACACAACTTTTCCCTCCATAACTCAAGTTTCTCTTCACGCCGTATAATCCACCTGATTGGTTTCAACCTTTTTTTCTCGAGGCGGTTCAAAGTTCGCGTTAGCAGGTTCGGCGCTCCTACTGGTTTTTGGGTTGACGGTCGTCGTAGTAGTAATCACACTGCAGGAAAGTGTTCTAAAAACCACCAGAATTTCATGACAGGAAAATTTCGTGACGGTTATTAATCGGCAGTCAGTGAACAGGTCAAACCAGAGATTTAAGACTACAGATTTTAGCCTAGAAGATTTTCGATTTTTTTAATTAGTCTGACGAGCAAATCGTGGCCAAAATCACACAAAACATGAAAGAAACTCCTTCAGGTCATAGCACCTCATGAAACATGGACAGACAGACAGACAGACAGACAGACAGACAGACAGACAGACAGACAGACAGACAGACGAACAGACAGTATTAGTATTATCTACAATCTACTAGCATTCTCTCTCTCTCTCTCTCTCTCGCTCTCTCTCTCTCTCTCTCTCTCTCTCTCTCTCTCTTCTATATATATATATATAATGTTGATGCACATGTAAAGGTTATTTTTATGTTATTTATATTGTGTTTAAGATCATTACTGCCACTTTAGGTTCCTTTTTATCTTGAGCATGTTAACTGCTCTGTTCAAAAGGTCACATTTTTTAATCTCTTCTATTGAAGCATGTGATCAGACGCCACTTCGCTGAATTTGATCTAAAAATGGATTATCAGGCATCACATAAACTCGTGTAGTCCAAGCTAGCTCTAGCGATGAACTGAATACTAAGGAACGGTACTCATGTAAATATTTGATATGGGTTTATTATATATTCAAGTTGTTGCTTATAGTTGTATTTGGTATTCAAGTTTACATAAAGGCGTTTACTTTACTTCAGACTCTTGGATTCCACTCTATAAAAAAAGTCTATAATTTAAATGATAGAAGAAATAAAATTAAAGAAATAAAATTGTTTTCGGGATGTTCAGAGGGCTTGCAGTCAGGCTTGCAGTCGCTGTAATGCGTTGTTTTGTTTCTCATTAACAGCATTTCAGTAATGTGGAAAAATAAAACGAATTACACTCCTGCGCAGAAATAAAATGCAGCTGATCCAAAACATAAAAAAAAAGGTTGTAACGGTCTTTTAAACAAATTGTTGTTCAGGAAATGAGCAAGAATGAAACAGGTGCACTTCTGAGAGTCTCGAGTGTCACCATTTTCTGGTTTACACTGAAGTGGTTTGCGGGGGGGGAAGAAAAGCTGAAAACCAGGTAAAAATCAACAAATCAATATCAAACGTCTTATTTTTCAAAGTTCTTGTTGAGTGCAACTTATAGTACAATGTAACACAAATACAGGTTATTTTACTATAAGGATCAATTCCTAATGCTGATATTTAGGAGCTTCTATTCAGTAAGAGACATGAAGTTTGTCCTGATTTCGGAAAACGTTTTTCCAATTGCCATTTTCTTCCTGGTCTAATTGGCAAAACAGGCCAAATCAGACGTCACCAATTTTGGAAAAATGGATAAACATAATAATCCAAGGGACTTTGATATGAAGACTGGGTCAGAGCAGCACCGGAAGCTACCAATTGTGGTCCAAAGAAGGACAACCAGTGAATATGGATATGGTCAAAGGCACTCAAGGCAATAAGAAGACAAGAAAAGAAGATGCTCCGGCCGATGTTCTGCTCGGAAACATCCTAGCATTGACTGGAAGACAAGTTGCCATGGATGCTTTTATTTGTGATGTCAAAATATTACAAAATAAACAAAAGGAAAACATGACCCTGTAATCCGAGGTCAAATCTGAGGTCAACACGGGCAAACTTTCCCCTTATGGGCCCTATTTTGGTTATCTTTTTGTCCATAGTCTTCCTTTAGGTCGAATTTCCTGTGAGGAATAGGCTTTATTCTTAATGTTAGCCAGCTAGCTTGTTGCTACGCTGCTTATTTTTGTACTTCCTGTGCTGCAATTTCAGTAAAAATTGTTGCATAAATGCTCATGATAGCACTATACCTATATATCTTTTTCTTACTACTTGACGGATAATACATAAATAAACACGATTTATTCGTTGTTATCCGCCATTATGTGAGCATGTTTCCAGCTCTGATATGCTAATACCCTGATCATACGGCGATTAGCCAAAGCATTAAAACTATTACCAGGTGAAATGAGTAAGTGATTATCTCAAAATTATGGCATCAGCCAAGGGGTTGATGTGTTGGAAGGAAAAAAATTTGCAGTTGTAACGATCTGGGGAACTTTTACAAGATGACTATGTCAGAGCAGGTGCAAAACGGCATGTCCTGGTGCCTACCACATGTGGTCCAACGGAAGGACAACCACAAACCCTGGATAGGCGCAAGGCCCCCCCCAAGAAGGCAAGCCAAAACGATTCTCTGGCCAATGATCTGTCAATGCAAAATGAATGCAGGATAATACTTTGTATACTTCTTCATGGTAACGGTATTCCCTAATGCCTAATGTTCTTTGCCATATTGCAAACATTGTTCAAGAAAAAGGGTAAAGAGGCATTAACTTGTAACATGTACATTTTCTGAGGCCTATGCCTATTGTTGGTTCAGGTGGATTTACTGGTATTGGTTATTGGTGTTTCTTACATGGGAGGGTGGTGACTTAGTAATAATGGAATTGGAATTTGTAGGCAAAGGTAGTGAGTTTAAATTCCAGCCACACCAAGCTGCCACTCCTGTGCCCCTCAGCAAGGCCACTCCTGGGCCCTTGTAAAGCCATTTTAGTGCACTGCCAGATTCAGCTTTGTTTTTCCAGCAATGCAACATCGGTCAACAATGTTACAGCACCCCTGGAGCACAGAGGGTTAAGGGCCTTGCTTAGAGCCCCCAGGAGTGGCAGCATGGCAATACCAGGGCTTGAAAACATGGGATCAGTAAAGAATAAGAAGTGGGATTAAAACCCACACCTCCAGCGGGGACTGCGACCTGAACAGAGCACTTCTTATCCATCCTGACTGGGAAGAGAATAGTCTGAGGTGCACCTGAAGTGTGCAAGGTATTGACTCTTCTTTTAAATTCCTAAGATTTTGATCTGATTGTCGGAAATGCTGGGCAAGCAAGTCTGGTCTATAATGGAGGCACTATCTCACAAGACTTTCTGCTGAGGTCTTCGTACCAGATACCACAGACCATATATTCATAGGTCCATGCTATGACAGGTCAGGTGGATTTGATGTTATGGCTGATTGGTGTATATTTTATGGGATGGTGGTGGCTTAGTGGTAAAGGCTTTGGCAGTTGAATGCAAAGGTTATGAGTTTAAATCCCAGCCTCACTAAGATGCCACTCCTGGGCACCTGTAAATGTATGGTAATGCAGTTCCGAATTGAGCTATGGTTTTACAGCATTGTACAGTGGATTAATAAAGATACCATTCCAAATAAACTAACAAATATAATCTAAGCTATTTTGAACCTTATTTGATCTATTTCCATAATTATATTAGACTTTTAAGCTAAAGTACCAATTGAAAATGTAACAGATAGATTCAAAAACTGGTATCCAAAATTCCCTCGTTGCAAACCCTGAACCCCTTGCCCAGACTTTGTCTCATCTTTGCAGTCTAGCTACAGCTCTCTGGCCTGCCTCCCTCTTTTTTAGCTCATCTTGCTTTCCCCCTGGCAGTTTCCAAGGTCTGTGGATAATTGCTTTAATTGGCATGTAAATGAGGCATGCAGGTTACGTAAGGCCACTTCAGGACCAGCCCTCTAAGCAGGACTCCTAAGTATTATCAGCTCCAACGGACCTCTTCTTGCATCAAGTCGAATTCCTGTTTAGACCAAGCTACGAGACAAGCCTGGGGAATGCAGAGAAAAATAAATAAATAAATACAATTATATATATATATATATATATTATCCTTGCCACAAGCTAATGTGCTTTGACATTAAATATCCCAAGGAGGAAAAACAATTGCTTGTCGCAGCACAAGCACATTACAATGATATATATAAGTTGAAATTTGAATACGTGAGGAACACGAGGCCTATTGTGAAGTATCATATGCAGAGACACATAAATGTCACCCCGTTAAAGGCGGTAAATGATAAAGTAGTGTTTTTTTCCCCCAAGTAATCAGAAAAGATGTCCGCCATCATCCTGCGCTCGGGGTACATCTCTTTTTTTTTTTTTTTATTTAAGATAAATGGATTTCCTCCAGGTTTTGTTTGGATTCGGTGTGTGTGTGTGTGGCTATAAAGGGAACTGATCCATCACATCACTAGTGTTACAGGCTGAGCTCAAAAACGTTCCGCAAACCGTAACGCTTCTGTCAGGCACCTCAGCAAAACACGTATCTCGCTCAGCACTTAGCATATGTATCGAGCTGAGGAGGGGAATCAAGGCCGCGCCGGAATCAAGAAGTAGATCACGGTGTACTTATGTGCCGCTAATGCCCAGCGCGAGGCTTGTGAAGCGCTGTTCCTACAACAAAGTGTAGTCATGGATGGAAAGCCCCAGATAAAAGTTCAAAAGAGCGTGTAGAGGCGTTTGATCTGAACAGCTTCCGTTTTATATATTTATATGTATATATATACGTGCATATCCTAGCTTGTAATGAAGCAGGGGTCAGAGCGCAGGACGGCCATGGTATGTCACCATTGAAATACAGAGGCGCAGGGCCTCACTCAAAGGCCCAACAGTGGCAGATTGGCAGTGCTGGTGCTTGAACCTACGACCTTATGATCATTAACCCAGAGCCTTAGTCATGGAACCACTACTTCTCAATTATTTGTCACAGCACTGTGAAATTCTTACTGTGCATGTCACAGCGATGATAGGAAGCTGGGGTCGGCCATAATACAGCACCCCTGGTGGACAAAGGGGTTAAGTGCCTTGCTCAAGGGCCCAACAGTGGCCGCTTGGCCACAATGAGACTCTGATTTCCAACCAGTAACCCAGAGCCTCAACCATTGAGCTACCACTCCGGAAATACAGAATGGCAAGATGATGGTTGTCATTTCTCTTTGCCATTTTTTCCCACTACCATTCCTCTATACCAACATGCCATACTTTGTTAATAAAAAATAAAAACAAGGCATTTCAGATAATCACCTGCTCAAGCCCATGATCCCAGAGTACCCTGTCTTGCACATTTTCTTCCTAGTGTTTTGTTTTTTCTGCTCGAACACACTAATTCAGCTAATGAGCTGATTAACAAGCCATACTGAGTTGAAGCGAGTGTGTTAAAGCAGTAAAAACACTATAAAGCGCTGCACCTCAGGACGAGAGTTGGGAAACCAATAAAACGAAAAAAAAGAACCCGTTTTTTCCCTCTTCCAAACGCTTTCCAGTCGTCAGATCTCACCTCCAAAGCAATCTTACTTTCATTTAATCAACTTCCTGTTTTAATAATCAGGAGCTATTAGAGCAAAACGATGGAAACAACAGCTGGATGTGTACATAAATATATTATATATATATTACAATAAATATTCATATATTAACATAACCAGTGCAAGTAGCTTCCTTGGGGGAAAACACGAACGCTGGGCTCACCGCGAAAGAGCTCGAGTGGCAGTCTTTCTCAAAGCAGATTGTGTGGAGCGCGTGTGGAGGAGGTGTTAGCGCTCATCCCAGACTACAAGATACACAAAAATGCGATATTTATTTTATTTTTTAGAATAAACCCTGCTGCTTCTTTTTTTTTTATCACAAATATGAACGTTTGTTTGGCTTTGTTAATTGTTCAACAAAGAAATCAGTTGAAAGATACTATTAAAGTGGGATTATACTATGATAAAGACTATATATACTTGATCCTCCATAATCTCTTTAGGTACATACAGTGCCATGAAAAAGTATTTGCCCCCTTCTTGATGTTTTTTACATATTTGTCACAAGTAAATTTGCCTATTACACATGATGATTTCATTTATTTCATTTATTTCTTTATTATAAAAGCTGTCCAAACCTGCCTGGCCCCATGTGAAAAAGTAATCGCTCCCCCTCATTCATGCTAAATTATGAATGAACTGTGATTAATGACATTTTTTTTAGAAAGCCTTTCGTCCACACCTGTTGAATTAAACCATGTATCCCTAAAACTGCTTAGCAAATTTGAAACAATATATAAAGAAAATCTTAAAATATTGTTACATGGCACCGTACCTGAATACGAGTGTGTTTGTATGTGTTTTGCAGGTGATGATGACCGGGATACAGATCTCTTCCTGTGTGACACCAACACTTGCAAGTTCGATGGCGAGTGTCTCCGAATCGGGGACATAATCACCTGCATTTGTGACTTCAAGGTAAGTTTTTATTTTATTTTATGCAGACTGAACAGACTGAACCTTCTGCAAGCAATCAGCAAGAAAAGTGTTAGATTTTGCCCCAGGATCACCCTCAACTACAGGCTGTTTACAGCATTGCGAAAACTTCTCGTCTCACCTGAAAGTATTTATTTCCTTCCTGCCTGAAAATGCTTCTAAAGCTGTGAAGAAGAAGCAGCGGTGCCTTTGAGACTGTAAATCAGATGAGTGAATTCAAATGCCTTGGTATTTGGGTCAATTACAGCGCTTTGGATTGTTTTTTTTTTCCTTGCGTCCCATTGTATTTTCTATCCAAGTGTGTGACGGTTTTCATAGAGTTTTGTATTTCTGAAAAGTACTGCTTTAATTTAATTTCTTTGGCAGGAATTGTGCAGCATTCTTCTTTTTTCTAGTACAAATTGAATTAGCACTATAGCATTCCAAGTCATGCTAATTGTAAGCAGCGTTTATTACACCCAGGTGATTTTCACGGTTTTTTCGCCATCTCGTCAGAAGAAAACAGAGGAAGTTGTTGTCCAATTAGCCTGGATGCACTGAGGATTGTATTAGCACTATAGCATTAAAAGTCATGCTAATTTTATGCGCATAAGCCCAAGGGCCAGTGTTTATTACTTTCGGCCGACTTTTATGTTCTTTTTTTTGGTGGAAACCACCGTTCCTGTCCTATTTAGCCCTGGCTTGGATAACGAATGCATTAGCAATATAGCATTTCAAGTCACACTAATTGTAACAACGTAAGCTCACGTGCCAGTATTTTACGTCTGGCTGACTTCCACATTTTTTTGTTGTTGTTTTGTCAGAAGTAAACGGTGGATGCCACAGTTCCTCTCTCATTTAGCTCTGGAATGACTGAGAAATGCAAAAGGAGGGAGTGTGTGCAGGCGAAAAGACAAGCGGGAAAAGAGACTGAAAGAGAAAGAGCGCCCGAGCCGTCCTTAATAATCTATTTGAGTTTGAGTCGAAATGAAAATGGATTGCAGCGCGTCCGAAGCACTGAGCAGACGGACCCTAAATGACTCGGTTATTTTTATCCCTGGCTCACAAGGCATCATTAGTCTCTTTGGTGGAGATAAATAAAGTTACCGTTCCGGGGTCCTTCTCTCTCTCGATCTATCTCTTTTAACAAAATAGGTCTCTGGCTGCAGGACATAGGCTGTCGTGTGTGTGTGTGTGTTTGTAGGCAACACTGGGTCACATTGTTTTTATTTCAGAGCCTGTTACCTCCTAAGGGGCAGAGTGCGTCTCTCGCAGTTCGTCCCGGGCTGCCGGATTCGCGTACTGCGGCTGAGAATCGCTTGACGTCAGATGGCTTAAACCGAATCATAGCCCCATGTCTTTATTCCATTAAGCGGAGTAATTCATCAAAGCAGCATCCTTTTAAAGGCTGTGTCAGACTCAGAGCCTGAAGGGAAGAGGGTTAGAGAAAAACAGAGGGAGGTAGTGAAAGCTTCGGCTCGCCGGGAAGACGGGAAGTGGGTTTGATCTCGGGGGATGAATAGAGGTCATTCAGCTCCTCGTGTCCGTCCGGCCCGAGTTTATTCACCTCACACCCAGGCCTTTCAGGCGCCTGCCGCATCACTCCTGCATGAGGTTCGCTCTTTTGTGGCTTCAGGCATCCCCGTAACGGCCTCCTTTTTGGCTTCGGTAGTGCAGCACTCTGTTAAAGGGTGTGTACCGTGTACACTTTTCCCTAGAGGGTAAAAAAAGTAAATCAAATGTTGTTACGTTGCCCTAAAGACTCTATTCATACCGCATGTGGATAAGGATGTTCTTGAACATCCACTTTCCAGGCGGTCCACAACATTTTGGAATTTGGCAACAGCGTCAAGTGTCATGCGCATGCCATCATGGCCTTGTGACAGCTTGGAGCTATTAGAATGATTTTATGTCTGTTCTACTTGAGTCAAATGCATGAGGAAATGCTATCTGAAAAATTATATATTTTATATTATTTTATGACCACCGATCAGGTATAAAATTATGACCACCAGCCTAATATCGTGTTGGTCCCCCTTGGCCTGTCGAGCATTAACAGACTTAACTTCTTCAGCAACTTGAGCCTCAAGAGCTCGTCTGGTGGCTCGGCATGTAAGCACCCGGGAAAATTAATAGCCAGTGAGCATGGAGACATTTAGGGCATTTCTACACTTTACCTGAACACTTGAGCTTCCAGAACCAGATTTCTGGACTTGTCTGGGGTTAGGGCGTATAATAACAAAAGAATCTGCTCTGTTCCACATGTCAGTTTGGTGCACATTGGCTTGCAAAATGGCAAACACTTGGTCGAATTGTTTGCAAATAATATTGCAAAATTGAAACAGGAAGTAGCTTTACAAGAACCGAACAACAACCCTAACCCTAACCCTAATTGCAATAAGCCTTAGATTACTATTATCAAGAGAAGCAAAGTTCAGGACTCTGGGACATGCCTGGGCTTGAAAACTCAAGGCTCTTTATCATAAAGCAGCCTCACATGGTATTTCTTCTTCGTGTGTGTGAGATCTATACATTTATTTATAATAAGAAAGTCAAAGGTGGCAGTGGCAAGTGAAAAGTTCCTGGGAAACATTATAATGAAACTCAATATCACATAGGTCAAATAGGATATTGGTTATTTTATTATAATGGGATATGTTAAGGGGCAGGATGTATATGTCCATTCTCAGGCTTGATGTGGGTAAGGATATGTGATTAGTCCATACCAAATGTGGTCCAAGGAAGGACACTTGGCGAACCAGTGACAGGGTCATGGGTGCTCAAGACTTATTGATCAAAGCTCGACTGACAGACTGTAGCACAAATTTGCTGAAAAATGTAATGCTGTCTGTAGGATCAAAATGTGTCAGGACATACATTGAATCACAATTTATTTATGTGTCACATGGTGCAGTTTTGATTCTGACAGAGGTCACCATAGCCACTCTGACTGCTCTAGTCAGAGTGGCTATGGTGACCTCTGTCAGAATCAAAACTGGACCATGGAGCAATAAAACAGGGTGGCCTGATAAATAACATTATATTTTCCATCATGTGGATGGTGGGATACATATGTGTCTGGGAATTAAATGGTACCAGGATGCACTATGGGAACAAGGAAAGCCAGAGGATACCCTGGGCAACGTTCTGCTGGGAAAACTTGGGTCCTGGCATTCATCTGGATGTTACTTTGAGAAGTACCACCTACCTAAGCATTCATCCAAAGCCCTTTATGGCTACAGTTTTTTCTTATGGCAGTGATCTAATGCATTATAATGCCCCCTGCCACAATGCAACCACTCGTGTTCTGAGGCGCATTGTAGTTCAAGAGATATTCACCTCAAAAATTCCTCCAAATCACTGGGATGTGCCACACAAACAAAATCCGATCCACGGAGGCTCCTCTTTGCAAACTCCAGGATTTAAAGGATCTGCCGCAAACGTCTTGGTGTCAGATACCACAGCACACCTTCAGCGTGATCCGATTTCAAATTTGATTTAATGCAATATCATGCAATGGCAAAAAATGTGATGCTATGCAAAGTTCTATCTCCAGGAAGGTGCAGCTTTACCTCTGCTATGTTAATCTGTATTCTACGTGACTCTCAGGACACGCCGTACAACAATCCGTAGCGTTGTGATACGTCATATTCTACATATCGCATATAGTTTACAAATTAGCCATCTCTTTCAAAATAATAAAAGTGTAGTGCATCTACAATGTATTATATAATAAAATAGTTTTTACCAACGCAAATGTGTTGAAAGCGATGCATTGCAATACAAACGCCAACTTGTATCCAATGCACACTTTTTCAAATCGATGCGTCACATCGTTAACGTTTATTATGCTACAAGTTCCTTTCACACCAATCTCTGCACACCCTTGGGGAAAGTACTTTCGAAAATGACCTTAAAATGTAAAAACGAGATGATTTATGCACGCCTAAAAAAGGAAATATGGATATAATTTATATGGATTATACGGACTAAACGTGTATATAGAAAGAGAAAATAAAAACGTAGCGATAACCCCACTTTGCCATTTCTCCGGAATATTGCCGTAATGGTCACCTCTGGACATTCATCATAATCCTGCGATTGTTTTCGCGGCTAAATCATGCCGTAATCAGCGAGAATGAGAGCTTTAGAAGCTGGAGGCAAGAAATCATTGTGAACCTAGCATGGCAAAACACCCTTTAATCATTATTAATCAGGCAAAATGACACCGATTTGCTTTCCGAGCGTAGGCTATATATTTGAAGGATTCTTCCTACATGCAGGATGTTTTAATTAAGGCATGTTTTTGTGATAAGCAAGATAATCCAACGTCTATATGGTATATGCTCACATTCATGCGTCTTAAGAGCATTAATTTTGTGCTGGTTCTGCACGATCTTAGCCTACACATCAGCCAATAATTGGATACGTAAGATAAAAGGAAAGAGTCTGCCATCGGAAGTGGTATTTTTGCCGCAGCTGTTAGCACATCGATCAAATTATGTGTTGGATCAGAGGCAAGTTTTGCACGTTCGCAAGTTTCCGATACCGAACGAGAAACGCAGGCGCTCGAAGCGTTGATTGATCTCTAAATGTTTTTGCTTGTCCGGTGGTACTTTTTTCTAATTGAGTTTCTGTTGTTCGGACTTAGTTTAGCCCCCTCTGTACCTTGATCTAAGTCTTCACTATATGTCCATCACTTCTCCATTGTGCCATGTGCAGTCTTTGCCCTCTATCTAACACGACTGATCAATTCTTGCACTCTCGCACCAGCTCTCTTTGCTTGGCTGCCATTCATAATCTTTTTTTTTTTCCCTGCTTGTCTGCTTGATATATAACAAGTCTTGCAGCTGAAGCCGATTGACATCCTGCAGGCCTTCCTGTTTACGACGGATGTGGTTTCATTACCAACCAACTTCTAACCCAAAAGCAGAGACAACCATCTTAATGAGCTTCTGTACAGAGATGCTCGGCATAGTGCAAGCAAAAGCCTCCTCACTAGGCAGAGAACTGACTGCAGCACAATACAGCGAAGCCCTCATTCCATATATTTGCATGCATTTTTGATTCCTGCAGTAATATGGCCTCTCAGAGCAAAGTAGCAGGTTTAAATTCCCTTCTGCCATCATGGCTAAATAGGTACCTGGGGACTGTACCATTACAGGCTTGAAAGCTGGAGCCATATAAGCGGCTCATCTCTGTATAGTAACCTTTTGCACTGATATCTGCAAAATACAGAAATAGTTGTAAAGGTGCTCCTGTGTCTATTCAAGATCCCTGCACTCTTGCGACATCTGGGCTTTACCTCCCTCTGCTTTAGCATATCCACCTGTCTTTCTTAGCCTACTACTTTTACTTTCTCAGCATGTTTTTGTAGCTGGCTTTTTTTTTTTTTTTTTTTTTCTAGGGCTTTTTTTTTTTTTCCTCAACCCCTTGATGCCCCTTTTAATAGGTATAGCTTAAGATGAACGGCCCCAATTGTGCCGAGGGGTCCCTGCAGGATATTGCTGTACGGTCCATGAAAGGTTAACTTCCACCGATGCATTACAAACGCAGCAATTAAAATCAGGGAGGCAGTTCTCGCAGATTAGAAAGCGGACTCGTTTCTGCGTGAGCCGAATGAGAATCGGGCAAAGCAGAGCCACCTGTTATTTGGATGCGTTCAAGGATTATCTTTTTTGTTTTTTTTCTTGGACTTTACCCGGACCCGTGTGGCTTACAGGCGGGATGCTCTGGAAAGCGAATTTGCCTTGGAAATAAGAACAGAGCGCCGAGGGGGTTGCTGTGGCTCTAACTCCGGCGAGAGCCTTTCCCCTGGATAGTAGCATATGTGTCACCCCCGCACGGCTCTCTACAGCCTGTCAGACACCATTACTGCAGAACCATCTCTCCTGACAGGGCCCGTGAGCGCCACGCTGAGCCAAGATTCGCTCTAATCAAGAGCAGACTGCCAAGCAGTTAAAAAGAAAAGCAGAAGTCAGGGTTCTCCCATTCCTACAGCAACCTCCACCTTTCCAATCCTGTCAGAAACAGGCGGTGCATGCTACTCAAGCAAGTCCAGCTATAGAATTTTGGACTGTCATTCAGCCGGACATAGGCAGGCGGGGCTGGGTCCGAGGCGAAGAAAGAAACATCATGTGGAGAGACACACAGCAGATTTCTATACTCGCACACGTCTTACGCATATCATTTCCAATCTTTTTCTTTCCCATCTCCTCAACGTGACCCTCGTTCACCCCCCTTCTTGCGAGCTGTCATAGATAATGTGCATCGATGAGCAGACCGGGCTTGAATTCTAATGCACAGAGACCGTCTCTTGCTTTTCTCAGATAAGGGCGAAGTTGAATTTATCACTCCGGAAGGGTACCTTAATTCCTGTTTCACAATTGGTCAAAGCTGCCTCACGCGTGACCTCAAGGGACATGTTCTAAAGGGGTGACTGATGAGGCAAAGAGCGCTTGGGAACGGAAAGATGGAACGAGTCATGCATGAAAGAAATAGGAAAAAGATTTCCATGTCCTTGTGCAAGGCCTTTCTATCCCTGCTTTTGTCCAAAGTCAGGCTGTCCCCTTGGTACTGAGCTAATTATTTGGCATGAGGCTTGTTTTCTTTTTTTTTTACTATCCCCTTGGGGATTTGAACATGTCATGAACAGTGTACCAGAGGCTAATCATATACCAGGCTTAGCTGACAGCCAAGTGGGCCCCGCAGAACTTCTTCCTTTTTTGTCAGGTTTACCAAAGCGCTGTGCGATTTCAGTTACCTTCATCAGGACTCTTGCATTGCTAGACCTGACCTTTAAGTTTTTGACCAAAGGACGCTTTTGTTGAAGGAATCCACAAGTGGTGCACCGTGGGCAAAGTTTAGGAATTTAAAGAGCACTATGTCCTAGCCTGCCCTTCTTCTCCTTAAGGCTCAGCCTCTTTGACAGATCTATTCTGCTGATAAGGATCACATGCTGTTAACCGATAGTAGTGCAACTACAAACTGAAAGAAAGAGGGGAAAAAAATGAGAGTCTGAGACAGACGGCTTGTGTGCAACCGTGTCTCCTGCACACGTCGGGTTAAAGAGGGCACGTACATGCATGTGTGTTCATGCTGGTGTTCCATGTCTCTCCTCTGGCTGTTTTCAATCACAGCATCTCACTCGCAGAGCACTTTCCACATCATCCGCGACCTCTCGGGTTTCCCACCTTGTGCTGCCTCAGCCATCTTAATGCACCCAGGGGTCAGTTCTCACAAAGGCATTTTGGGTGAAGGAAGGTGTACATAATGTCTAATGATGCAAATGGATTGGATCAGGTTGCGCAATGCATAATTAACTCGGTATACCCATTTCCTATCAAGCCGCTCTGTGTACAGAGAGGAATAGTCAGGCGTATAAAGAGTCCTCGTTTCTCAATTTCATTCAGCCACTCCATTAATGCGACTGCAGGCTGGGGGGGCCATATGGGACCCTTATGGGACCTTCGCTCTCGAGACATCTCACTATAATAAATACAACACAGTTGGATTTCACACTTAGTCCCTGAATGTATTACGTTTTTCAGAGGTGTGCGACGCTGTGACGAAACAATTCATTCGTTCTCACGTGCACGCATTTCCGTTTCACGCGAACACCAATGCTCGAGCGCAGTGTCCTTCTCACCTTGCCGGTGTGGATCTCACACAGCTGTTGGAGAATAAAGATCTTCTATATTAGCACCTCTGCAACTTGTCTCTCCAGTTCAGGGACCTCTAGCTGACCTGCTATCTGTGCAAGCAATTGCTGGTACTAATGCCTTACAGCAGCTTACATACACTTTCCCAAGCTGCGGATTATTTTTTTTTTAAAACACAGCTACTCTATCCACACTCTCCCCTGTGTCAGAGCCTAATTGCTTGTCTCAGTACACTCTCTGCTCACTGCTTTGTGAAGCGATTCTCTTCGCGAGAGAGATTATTCAGACTCGACGCACTCGGCACGAACACATCCACTGATCTTCGGACAAGCGCAGTGTTTCGCGACGCTGGCCGGATGAATAAGCGCCCTAATGGATGGATTGATTAATGCTCGAGTGGGAGACAGGAATGGATTAATTGATGGATGGAGTGAAAAAAGAATTAAAGCGGCGAGGTTAGTCACGTACCCCTGACGGGTTTCTTACACTAAAACACTCCATCACGCCATGTTACATCATCCACTTCCTCCCCTTTATCCTTCGGCGTGTTCTAATCCCCTGAGATTACACCTAAATGGTGTGTTTTGTCAAAATGCCTTTTCAGAGCATGTCAGTCGGTGGACGATGTTGAAAGCCATTCGGACATACAGCGTACTCGTGCGTTAGGCCAGATTTTCCATGTAGACCATGTGCGAAGGAGGGAATGTAAACCGGACAAAGGCAGCCTGTTGCAAGCAAGAGTCACAGCAGCCCCTGCAGGACACACCTGGAACTGCTGGGTGTTCGATACATTCACAAGACGACGACGAGGACAGAAAAGACTGATATATAACATGTTGAATGTGAAAAAAGGTCAAGTCAAGTGTCAAGTCAAGGCAAGAAGCTTTTATTGTCAATGCAACCATATAAAGCAGATGTAGTACACAGTGAAAGAAGACAGCAATTCTCCAGAACCCTGGTGCTACAAAAAAACAACAAAGAGCTACATCACACAACACAGAGCTACTTAACAGAAAACAGAGCTAGGGACTAAGTAAGTTGTCCTCGCCACATAAAGTGCATTGTGTGCAACCAAGTGCAACACAAAAGACACCAGACAATACAGCTGACCAGTAAACCTACTGTATAATATGTTATACAGTACAATGTGAAAAAGAGAACTATAAGCAAGAGTGTATTTGTAAACAAACAGATGTGCAAAACATCTATCTATCCACCCATCCATCCAGTGGATCAGTGTATGTGTGCGCATCTATCTATCCGCCTTTCCATTCGCTCCCCATCCATCTATTTATTTCTTGCATTTTTATTTTATTACTGTAATTCTTGTAATTTTTTTGTCAAATTAAAAAAAAAATTTCATTACAATTTTCTATCGTCACTGCTGGTGGGGGGTGAGGGGAGGTTATGTCATCTATTATAACAGTTTCCAAATCGGATGATGATGATGATGTCCATTAGAAAAGACTACTATACTATACTACTATACTATAGTGTGTTCATATATATACACATATACATACATTTTTACAGGGACACAGAATTTCTATAGGACGTCTTTGGATGCAGTACCATGCAATTTTCTCTTCATTTTAACTAGGAGTTTCAAACCTGTTTCAGGATAATAATGCCCTTGTGCACAAAGCCAGCTCTATGAAAATATGCTTTAGCTGGTGTGGAGTAGAAGATTTCCTGCTATAGAGCTCTGACTTCACGAGCCCATTCCAGAACATCTTCTAGTGGAGCAAAGAAGATAAATCTTACGGTCAGGTGTCCACAAACGTTTGCCTAAAAATTGTATATATTATTACTGATACTAAAAGACTAAAACCCACCAAACATGTCTTAGCAATTGTTAGAAAATACTGTATTTAAAGTTGGTATTTGATATAATAATATATAATAATGTTAATAATAAAATAAGACATAAAAACAATTCCTAGCTCGTTTTTACTCAAACTTGGGAAGTCTTTTTCTTCTTTTCATGACAAAACCAGCAAAAAAATGACAGTTATTATTAAATTGATTTTTATACAGTACAGACCAAAAGTTTGGACACACCTTCTCAAAGAGTTTTCTTTATTTTCATGACTATGAAAATTGTAGATTCACACTAAAGGCATCAAAACTATGAATGAACACATGTGGAATTATATATGGAATTATATACATAACAAAAAAGTGTGAATCAACTGAAAAATCTCATATTCTAGGTTCTTCAAAGTAGCCACCTTTTGCTTTGATTACTAGGTTCTTTAAAGTCGCCACCTTTTGCTTTGATTACTGCTTTGCACACTCTTGGCATTCTCTTGATGAGCTTCAAGAGGTAGTCACCTGAAATGGTCTTCCAACAGTCTTGAAGGAGTTCCCCGAGAGATGCTTGGCACTTGTTGGCCCTTTTGCCTTCACTCTGCGGTCCAGCTCACCCCTAAACCATCTCGATTGGGTTCAGGTCCGGTGACTGTGGAGGCCAGGTCATCTGGCGCAGCACCCCATCACTCTCCTTCTTGGTCAAATAGCCTTCTATCTATCTATCTATCTATCGATCTATCGATCTATCCATCCATCCATCCATCCATCCATTCATCATATATATATGATAGAGAGAGAGAGAGAGAGAGAAAGAGAAAGAGCTCTTTGAAAAGATTTTCATGTTTTTTTTAACTTCCTTTTTATTCTCAGAAAAAAGTCTGCTAGCTGTTATACGAAGAACTTTTTATCTGTATAAGACTTCCAGACGTGTCTCAGATCGTTTTCCCGTCTCTACAGTATATTCACCTTTCATCCTTCTCTGCATTGATCTGAGCAGTCTGAACAGGTCCTAACTACTCCTCTATACCCCCTACCCACCATCTCCACACACCTCTACCGAGAGTCCCAACATCTCCTTTCCTAGTGTCTCTTGGCTTTTATAATTTACGCCCTATTGATGCATTCATTCGGAAAACAGATCACCGATTGTCTTGTTATCTTCCTATAGCGTTTTTCCAGACTGCTCAGCAGTTCCTTCAGCGATGCAGAGCTCCTTCGTCTGCTCAGCTAGTCCTTAAAGGGTGGCGATATTAATAGCCATAGGGGGGCGAGTATAAAAGAGGGAATGGCAGGGGCTCGGGGAAGAACAGGCGCCTCTCGAGACACCCCGGGGTGCGGGGCATCTTTCGCACTGTTGCATCATGCCTGGACAAAAAAAAGCCAAGCCTGATTGAAAACTCCGAACCGACAAGACATCGACGAAGGGGGTTTTGAAAGCCATGTGACGGCGCCGCCTCAATCTCGGCCTTCTATTCTTCTCGTTTTCTCTCTCTCTTTTTTTTTTTTCCTTTCTCTCTCTCGCACTCCCCCACCACTTCCTCTGCGTGTATTTTCGAAGCCTGACAAGTCCTTTCTTACTTCTCCTCCTTCTTCACTCTTTATTTCCTGTAATAAAACTGCGTCTGGATTCACACCGAGGGCCTTGTTAATTCCACTCTACCTTGCCGCTTCCTCTCGTTCTCACTTTTTTTTTTTCACGATCTATGTATATATCCGTCTCTTTTTTTAACTCCACCCTCTACCTCATACATTTTTTTCCTCAGGAGGTAGCACGAAGAATTTCCTGTACTCACTTCTTAATTTAGATTAATGGAAACGGCTTCGGAACGTATCAGTTTTCCCCCTTACAGATTTTCCTAATGAGATTTCTAATGCGATCCCGGTGCTATTTTGAGATGAACAAAACCAATCCATCCCTTATATCTTTTTTTTGTGTTCTGGTTTTCTTTTTTTTTTTTCCACCCCTACCTCTCGATTGGGCATTGAGCCGGATCCCTTTCAACACTGCCAACCTTGGCTCGGACCTCTCTCCCTCTACATTATACATCCTCGCAGACGATAAAACACTGGGCATGGAGCAGACTACGGAATCAATAGACATGGCCTATTTTTCCCTTTTCTCGTCTGCCCCCTTTTTTTTCCACCCCTAGATAATAGCGATGCGAAGATCGGATGATTTTAGTGACTCGGTTCTTTG
Organism: Silurus asotus; assembly: GCA_024362625.1. NCBI lineage: Eukaryota > Metazoa > Chordata > Actinopteri > Siluriformes > Siluridae > Silurus > Silurus asotus. Next base: position 12,713,038 of record MU545793.1, on the reverse strand, counting down.
AATCTAAATGACTCTTTTTGTTGAGTCGTTCAGTTCATTGCGTTCCTTTGATCAGAAATACATACGCCTACTTCGACTATAGTTCCAATAATGTAAATACATTCATAATGTACATATTTATAGTTGGAATTATTAATATACAACTGTACTTAAATAATTATTGTACTCCTATAAAGATTCATACACAAAAAAAAAGAGAAAGGAGTCACATGATAAAAGAACGAACGACTCTTTCTACTCAAGGCAAAATTATGATGCACAGAATGAGTAGCTCACCTCTCATTTCTATTGGTCCATTTCTTGAGCTCGTTTGTCACATGACTCCCATAATTATTGTAACAATAATGTCAAGATTCGGACCAAAAAACGATCTATTATATTGTGAAGCATCTGTGGGAGTCAAGTGATTCAAGAACGAACGACTCGGACCAAAAGGGTTGAGAGATGAACTACTCAATTCTGTTTTCTGTGAAAAGCACTGCGTATCGTATATGGGAGTCAAATGGCAAAATAACAAATGACTCGGAAAAGTCGAGAGATTAACTACTGGATTCTACACGTCTGTACATAACCTACGCAGATTTTGCGATGCTTCACTCATCTAGTAAAACAGGAACGAATCACTCTTTGAGATGACTCTTTTGTCAGAGTCATATTAAAGACTGGTTCGAAATGAACGAATCGTTTGATAATGACTCATTAGTGGACAACGGCTAATGAGTCGCAATGGCTCATACAAACAGCAAGCATTCAGTCCAGCGCTACCCTACATCACTCCCACATCTCCTCCTCACCTTGTGCACGGTGGAGGACAGAGATAGATCTCTCTCTCGCTCAAGCCAGGTGGACCCGTGTGTGGCATTATCATATTCTCCCAGAATACCTGCCCGAGGTGTGGATCTGCTCCAGTTTCCTGAAGGCCACCCACTTTATGTGCAGCACAGCGAGTGAGCAGAAAACAAATGACTCGTTCTCTCGCTCTCTTTTGTCCTCAAATGCATCAGGTTTGGAAAAAAGACATTATAGAAGATACACCAATAGATTGGTCAAACCATAAACTGAAAGCTATCTACATTTTCTTATTTTTTTTATTAAAGACATGGATTCAGTGTCTGGAATCATCTCGAGGTTCTCATCTCAGCGCTTTGGACTTCCTAGACTTCCATTCGTCATGGGAGGAACTTCGGAAGTTCAAAGCTGCCAGGATATATTTGGGTCCTGCTTCACTGGCTTCATTTACATTCCACACACACACACACACACACACACACACACACACACACACACACACACACACACACACCTCGTACAAGCTTTTTTTTTGCTAGCTCGTGTTTACCCGAATGTGTTTCCTTTTTTAAAAAAGAGAAAACGCTAACACAGCAGAGATCAGCTGGGAGAGATGTAGGCCACTTTTTCTGTTTTTATTTATTTATTTATTAAAAAATAATAATAAATTTCCATCCCCTCTAGACTTCATGATTCATGGTTGCTGCATAACGCGAAGCTTGTAGCCTCATAATCCTGTTCAGATGTTCTGTTTTTTGTGAAACCTGGCTTGTGGATACAGATACAGATACAGATGTTTTCTCAAGGTCCATGATTGCCCTCATTTTTAGATCCTATGGAAAAGAAAAGAAAATGCACAAACATCCACTTATTCATGGCCTTCTATTAATTAAATTGGACATGGGAGGTTTTGGTCTGTCCCAGACGGAAGACTGGAACGTCTGGGACGCGATTTCTTGAGCCGTGGCTTCTAAACGAAGGTCCTCCGTCGTACTGTGAGACATTTTCAAAGCCGGCCATCGTCCAAGTCTTGCGAACAAAAAGAGCCTGCAAAAATTCTGGACAATTCTAGAAATTACGTCTAACTGGCTAGCCAATTAAAATGCAATATGGAATGACAAATTGATCGATGCGGTATGTGGTAGGATTACGATGATGTTCTAGATCAATAGGGTATGCTAAAGAAATTCTAGCTCACTAGAACATGCTGATGGCATTCTGTACTAATAGCAAATGCCAAGGACATTCAAAATCTCTAGGTATGCTACAGAAATTCTAGATCACTATCACATCCTGAAGACTTTTGTAGATCAATAGGTCATGCTGACGGGAGTTCTATGGCAACAGCTCGTGCTGAGGATGTTCTAGATCAGCCGCGTATGCTGATGACGTTTTTAGATCACTCGCAAATGCCGATGTTGTTCTATACCAGTAGCACATGATGATAATGTTCTACATGAATTCCACATGCTGAAGACATTCTAGATTATTGCCGCAAGCTGAAGACGTTCCAGATTTCTACCACGTTGTAGCTGTTCTAGATCACTACTGCACGCTGATTGCATTCTACACTAACAGCACATGTTTATGGGGTTCTGGATCCGTAGCAAATGCTAAAGGAATTTTAGATCACTTGCACATGCCGAAGCATTCTAGATCACTAGCACATGCTTATGGCATTCTAGATCACTAGCAAATGCTGATGTTGTTCTATATTAATGGCACATGATGATGATGTTCTACACGGAATCACTGCCGCAAGCTGAAGAAGTTCTAGATTTCCACCACATGTTGTCACCGTTCTAGATCACTACTGCATGCTGATTCCATACACTAACAGCAAGTTCTAGATCCGTAGCAAATGCTAATGAAATTTTAGCTGGCTAGCCCGTGCCAAAGCATTCTAGACCACTAGCGCATTTGCTTATGGTGTTCTAGATCGGTAGCAAAAGCTAAAGGAATTCTAGATCACCGGCACACGCTGAAGCATTCTAGATCATTGGCGTGTGCTTGTGGTGTTCTAGATCGGTATCAGAAGCTAAAGGAATTCTAGATCACTAGCACATGCTGTTGACATTCTATACTACTAGCTCATTAAGATAACTTTCTTGATCAATATCAGGATTATGCTGATGAGAATCTAGATTAATGCTGCATGTTGATGACGTTCTATACCACTAGCACATGCTAATGATGTTCAGTAGCACACGGTGATGGAGTCTGAATGAGGCGTTGCCCTGAGACAAAACAACAACAGAATAATGCGGTAGTATGTTTACAAAATGTTTTCCTTATATTCCTCCTTTCTTTTCTTCTCGTTCAGTGCAACAATGACTACGCCCCAGTGTGTGGCTCTAATAACAAGTTCTACAACAACGAGTGTTTGCTCCGGAGAGACGCTTGCAAACAGCAGACTGAGATCCTGGCGGTGTCTGAGGGACCCTGTCCTATCGGTGAGTTCGCCGGGTTTGCGTATTGTGTGTGAATGTGTGCGTGTTTGTGCGTCTTGCTGTAATTCACGTTCGTTTTTATCGTCACTGATCACCGTAGCGAGTGTCAGACCTGATAACACCTCCCATGTAAATCATAGAGTTTGGACAGAAACGCTGGCGAACAGACGAACAGCAGAGCCGATGCAATGCGACTCGGGGAAAACACTCGAATGCAGTGGGTCATAAATCTGTGGCGTTTATGGGAAGTGATGTATGGATCGAAAAAGCTGCAGTACATCACTAAAATAATCTGTGTTAGGAAGAAAGGGTGAGATTCTTAGACTCGAGTGAAGAAAACCATAAATTTGCTATTAAGTCCAATATTCTCTCCTGTGGTAGCATGAAAACGTCCTTCACTTGAACTAGAAGACCCAAACCTGACAGTGCTCCTGCGTGTGTGCGTGTGTGTGTGTGTGTGTGTGTGTGTGTGTGTGTGTCTGTGTAGGAGATTAAAAGAAAGAAAGAAAGAAAGAAAGAAAGAAAGAAAGAAAGAAAGAAAGAAAAAAAAAAAAGGAAAGAAAGAAAGTGTGGGGGGGTGTGGGGGTGTGTGTGTGTGTGTGTGTAAAAGATTAAAAGAAAGAAAGAGAAAGAAAGAAAGAAATAAAGAAAGAAAGTGTGTGTGTGTGTGTGTGTACAAGATTAAAAGAAATAAAGAGAAAGAAAAAAAAAGAAAGAAAGAAGAAAGAAAGAAAGTGTGTGCGCGTGCACATGCGCATGCATGTGTGTGTCTATGTATGCTTGTGTGTGGTTGTGGGTGTGTGTACTGTCTGTGTGTACTGTCTGTATGTGGGTGTGTGTACTGTCTGTCTGTGTGTGTGTGTGTGTGTGTGTGTGTTAGTTTAAGGACAGACAGATGCCCCTGTAATCATACATTCCGGACCATTCAAGCATACAGAAATCATCACAGTGCCAGAATGAAAATAATTACTTGACTGATGATTGGCAGCATAATAGAAAGGTAAAGCGATTTCCGACCAACTCCCATGTGCACCCGACTAGCAGACAGCCGTAAATCTGACAAGGAGACTTGAGGAATCTGCTAAATGTCTCACTTGAAGACTGCCTTCACTGTTCATTGTAAACTGATTTACCAGTAAGCAGTAAAGAATTTTTTAATGTGGAACCAAAAAAAACAAAAAAAACAGACACACACAAAAAAAAAACCACAAAAAAAGTCTTTGATGGTGCAAAATTAGTCATCGGACACGCTCCATTGTCGGTGCAAAGCACGAGCTTCGATTCTCCATAGCAAGACGAGCATTTTGATATGTCACATGGCCGGGTTTGACAGTTTTTTTTTGTAGGGGGCGTGGCTAAGGTCACTACATTAACTAGCAATCCACTCCACCCACTGTGGAAACGGCAAACCAACCGAGTTAAACATATATGGTTTCAAAAGTGTGTAAAGTTTATATTTGATGTTATATACAAAATTAAAAACAGCAAAGATTTGATATATTGAGTCTAAAATATACATTGTCGTGCCAAAAGTATTGGGACACCTGACTTCTCCATCCATATGTGGATCTGCTTCAAACTGTTACCACACAATTTAACAGGACGTCATTAAATGCTGTAGCATGAGATTTTCCCTTCACTTCAACTAGGAGACCCAAACATGTTCCACCATGACAATTCCCATTCCAACTCCATGAAGATCTGCTCTATATAAACTGGAGTAAAAGATCTCCTGGTATAAAGCTGGAGGAATTGGAATGGCACCCCAGGCTTCCTCACCTCACCTACATCAGTACCTGACTTTACTAACATTTGGATGAACAAGCACAAATCTCCAAAATCTAGAAGAGTGGACGATCTTATAAACGCAAATGGAGATTAAATGTTTAAATAGGACATGGTTGGGTGTCCACAAACATTTGGTCTACCAGAATGGGAAGATTTTTAACATTTCTTTTACTGAATACATTTTCTTCGACAGTGTGATTGAATATCAGTATCAGTTATGATCCGTATCGATCCACTCTCCAGTATATTTCTTTAAATTTCTACTCAGATCCATCTCCTTGATTGCCGACAGCTTATTTGAACCTGCTCGCAAGATAACGGCGCATTATATCCGTCAATATTTGACTTATATTATTATTTAGCGTCTGATTCAGTGTTATTTACCAGCAAACTGCTAAATATTGCAGGATGCACACATCCTGTTTTCCTCTTTAATATTCCACTCGCGACTTTCTCTCGGATGTTTTTCTCCTGAGCCTCGTGTTAATTGACAGCCCTAATTTTATCTTTTCAGTCGAACTTCTAACGGCCGCCCGAAGGCTCTCATCTTGTGAGGAGCGCCGCTGCGAAGCCGGCGGGCTGTACGACTTTCTGTCTGGCTTTAAACAAGCACAGATTGCAGTCACTCCCTATATTGAAAGATGAAATACAAACGGAGCTTCAATTTGCCTGTTTGATTATTTGTTTTTCTTCCGCTACACCGTAGCTAATTGCAGCGTTTCGATACGTCCCGAAACCGCTCCCGTTAGCCTCGTCGATCGTTATTTCCATCGAATCGGCTTAAGGCGGCATCCGCCTGTCTTGTGGATACGCCGTACCCCATATCCTAACAAGTGCAGACTAGAGTTTTGGTTTAACAACGCCGTGATGAGCGATTGTCAAATTCGCAACAGGGGAAAAGATCAGAGTGCAGGAGGGAAAACGCAAAGGAGGTCGGAATGCGTAAATATTCCCTTCATGTACATAATTACGGGACGGGATCCCTGAGGAACATTATCTTTTTTCACGTATGCGTTTACATTTACGCCTTTTGGCAGAAGTTCTTATCAGAATGATTTGCAATTATCTCGTTTCGAAAAGTAAACCATCGAGAGTTGCTCAAGGGCCTAGCGGCGGCAGCTTGGTGGTGCAATCCAACATCTTAACCCCTGATCTACCACTTCCCATGAGGCTCTGAAAGCTTCTATCACAAGTAGGACTGAGCTGGAGTGCTGGAATCAGACGCTAAATCATCGCAAATCGCTGCTCATTTCAACAACATAATTTTGACATTTTCGACAGTTAGATGTAAATGAACATTCCCGTGAAGGCCAAGAGTGAGAGCAGGAAACAGGTCAAGTCCTAGAGCATGCTGGAGGTATAGAATAGGCACAAAGGTTTAGGTGATGTATGAAAGTAGATACAGTAGACTTTCCTGAGATTTCGTTGGTATCGACATTTATTTTATTACAATCAAAGAAAAGTATCTCAGCGGGAGGTTGTCTTTCATGCATACATTTACGTTCACGGCATTTGGTTTTATATCATTTACACAAGTCAGGGTTAAAGGCCGTTGAGCTATTTTATGAGTTGCTCAGTAGCTCCTAGTTTTATAACCACAATGACTGTAGAAGACTGTAGAAAGAACATTACTTTTAATTTTACACGCCAGTGCTCATGTTAGTTCTCACTCTCTAGTGTTCTGTATTGTTGAAAGATTTATGATCACACTCGACTTGATGTCACCCAAATGAGTATTGGTTCCTCTTTTGAGTCTGGTTCCTCTCAAGGTTCCTTCCTCATAACATCTAAGGGAGTTCTTCCTTCACCACAGTTGCTGTTCATCAGAGATAAATACACACCATTCACCTTGGCTGTTGATTTCTGTGAAGCTGCTTTAAGACAATGTCTGTTGTGAGAGGCGCTATAGAAATAAACTTGACTTGACTTGAATTGACTTTTGCTCAAGGGCCCAGCAGTAACTGGTGCTGGGAATTGAACTCATGACCCTCTTAGGAATAGTCCAAAATCTCTTCAATCAAAGAAAAGTATTGCCGACAGTTTTGGAGGTTGAATGATGTTGTTGGTCATATCGCCCCATATTGGTACATATTAGGGGTGTAATGGTACACGTATTCGTTTGAAAGGTTCGGTACAGGACATTCAGTGTAAATTTTCTTTCACACATGGAACATAGTTAAAATCTAAATCCCTGAAATTTGTCTTTGACAAAACTATTTAATCCCATTTTTCCATTTATTTACCGTATTTTTCAGGCTATAAGCCGCTACCTTTTTCCCACGTTTTGAACCCCGGGACATAAACAACGAAGCGGCTTGTTTATATATTTTTTGGGGTTTTTCCAGGTTTCACAAACTTCAAGGCAAAAAACTGAACCACAAAACATTAGACCAATGAAATTTCCGAACGGAAACGAAAAAAACGCACCTCACCTGTGTTCTGAGCTGCACGGCTTCCGAAGAAAAAAAGTCTTTTTTAAACGCAAGACGATGCCAAAAGATAAACTCTCGAAAGAAATAGTTGTGAAAGGAAGGAGGAAGACAGTGAACAATGACTTTCTTGGTAGGCTACTGTTTAGATACAAGCCGTTGTAAGGCGTTGAGTCTGGGTGAAGGGAGAGCTCACTAACTCCAGTTACAACAGAAATCATATAAACACAGACAGGTTTCCAAAACTCGTGCTTTTTTTTTTTTTCTTGGCGACAGAGTTACGGGTTAGTCAAAGAAACGTAGAAATGAGCATCAGAAAATAATAAGGACATATTCCTCGGTCTTGCACACATGCAGTAATAACGGAAAAATGCGGCGGCAGGCTATTCCCAAAATACCGCTATGCTCCTAAAGGAGCCACAACATATTTCACCTGTTACACCGTGTAACAGACACTGTCTTTCGTTAAAACCTGTGTAAAGTTCATTAGTTTCAGTGTAGACTGTCTATAAATTACGGTAATTAATTTAATTTGTGCAAATGTATTTAATTTATTCAATATAATGAAGTGCATTGCATTTATTTAATTGATTTTCTATCAATTATTATAAAATATTATTCTATATATTATTTAATCAAGCAGGCGTTTTACAAACGGTGTTATTAAAAAGAAAAAAACTATGCAATTTGATGTTTACGTAACGGAATTGACCCGAACCGTGACTTAAAAACCGAGGTACGTCATTTTGTGTAACGTTACACCCCTAGGATGTACTGATGCGTTTTGATGGTAACATTACACTATTTGTAATAAGGAATTAGGGTTAATTTTTACGTGCCCACGCAGAGAAACGTCATCTGAGAATCGCTAACAGAAAAAGCACGAAGAGCTCCAGAGAAGAGCTGTGTGATAAAAGTTCATCTCGGCCGGATAGAGTGGAGGTGAGGATGGAGATTGTCTCAAGGGGAAAAGAATGTGATGTGATGCGTGGAATTGCTGGCGGTATTTCCAGACTCGTCCGAGCGCAGGGGCCGACAGCGTTTAAAAGCGTTCTCTCCAGCCCTGTCAGATAAGAAGATAACAAGCAGGAATCAGAGGCAGGACTGGATAAGCTCCAGGAGTTTCCACAATCGAAGATGACAGAAAGAGCTAGAGTATGCATGGCCTTTTCGGAATGCAGCGGTGTAAACGTGAGCGACGGGTGACGCACCGATACACGTAAAGTGTACAGGGAAACGATTTGGGTTCCGGAGTGTCATTTGGTGATTGTATGAATGACTGCAAAGTTATTTCAATGGATGACCTTAGCCAATAATTGTGGTTACTTAAGGGCCAGTAAACAGTGAACCAAAGATCGTTTTTTGCTAATGGAGGGAGAAGCCGTCTTTAAGTAAAAAGAAGGCGGCGACAGAGTTGCAATGAATTTAGGTAATACAAGGTTTCCAGACTAATAGTACTAACTGGTGCTATTCTGACCACGTCGCCGATTTCATCCGAACATCAAGTTAGATCAAAGAGCAAACGTGAAATTCTGCATGAAACCGGGCGATTCTGCCACAGAGACGTTTAACACACGGGCGATGCAGCATTCAAGGTGTTTGGAGCGGAAGAACATTGCTGGAAGATGACTCCAGAATGTAGGGGAACATCTTCCCAGAAGAGTGGAGGTTATTGTAAGAGCACTACATAGTCCTATCATATAAACCAGTCTTATGATTAGGTGTCCTCATAATTAGGTCCATATATTGTATCCGAGTCATATATTGTATTAGAAGTGTGTTAGTTCAAGTCCCAGGACAAAGAGCCTTGTTATCCATCAGCCGCTTGATTCGATTCGGATTCGATTCGGATTCGATTCGGATTCGATTCGGCTCAGCTCGGTTCGACTTCACTCGGATAAAAATCGTTTACCGAAAGAATAAATGTAAATGTGACATTTGAAAGCCGAAATTTATAGGTGCGACTTGAGTGTTTTTTTTTTTCTTTCTGTCTGTCTATCTTTTCCTCCCTGATGATTTAATGTCATTCACAAATTGTCCATCAACTCCAGAATGGCCTTTTGTGTCTGTGCACCGCGAGCATCCTTTTGGAGCGTTCCTTTCTTTCGCCGCACATCAGCTCCAAAAAGCCAGATGTTTTCCCCCCCCCCTCCTCCTCCTCCCCGATGCTGAGTCAGACTCCATTAAAAAGCACCTAAATGTTATCCCGGTTCTCCAGATATACTCCGGGGAATGAACAGAGTGACGAGATCTTTGCAGCGAAAAAAGCAATATGTTTATATAACGATTTGCGCAAACGAATATGTAAATATTATCCTCCCATCGCCTCGTCTTGTTCATCACCACGAGTCTTTCGCACCTGCAAATCTGTTTAAACTTGTACTTGCATCAATTATACAGAACACACCATATGGAAGGCATTGGGACACCAGCCATATGTGCTTCTTTCCAATAATGTTACCACAAAGTTACACACCACGATTATGTAGGACGTCTTTGGATGCAGGAGCATTCGTTTTTTTTGGAGATGCTTTACATGGGATGAAATGAAAGATCTTTGACCGGAGATTAACCCTATTGAACACCTATGCTAACATCCTTGTGCCTTGTGGAACAACATCTCAGACGAAAGAGAATTTTATAACAGTCTGTGAGGCCATCTAGCAGGCGTCCAACAACATCAGGATTGTCACCCTTTTTCCGATTGGACGGTCAAAGAGCGCACTAGTCAGAGCCCGCAACCCACATCTGTAGCAAACTGCACAAGCTCAAATATATTTGTGTGAATTTAATAGTCGTTAGTTTAAACCAGTTGTTATGCGTCACTCTATAGTATCGAGGGTTTCTATAGCCGTGGCGGCATAACGATGGGATTTAGAGGGGCATCGCTTCACCACTGAATGGTGTTTGGATACGGGAAGCAACAGAATGGTATTGGAGGTCTTAAGCAGGTTGAAAACAAAAGTGTTGAGAAGTTCCTTCGGCACAGTTCGTCACATATGTTCTGACGGACATGGTGAGAAAGTCTAACTCAGCCTGTTAGCCATACTTTACCCAATAGTTAAACAAATATCCCCCAAACTTTCCCCCAGCGTTCGGGTTAATGCTCTGCTTAATCGGCTGCTGCGTAAAATCTGTAAAATCCATCAGCGTTTTTGTTGTAAAAATTAATTGTCTGGTTATTACATTTGTTCCATTTTTTTCCTCCCCGAATCGCGCAGTTCGGTGTTTTCTCAGCTCTAACGCAGCTGATTCAGCTCAGCGAGGGCTCGATAATTACTTAATGATCGGAATTGGCTGGGTTTTGAGGAGGAAATGTGCAGCGCATCGGGTGCACTGAATCGGGACACAGAGGCTCCATCAATAAGGAGCAAATAAAAGTGAATAAAAAGCCCTGTTTCAGAAAATCGCTGGTCTTGTTACTTAATATAACTGTTTTTTTGTTGTTGTTTTTTTACACATTCATTTCAATGTGTAATTCTTTGTGAGTTTCCGCATGTGTGTGTGTGTGTGTGTGTGTGTGTGTGTGTGTGTGTGTGTGTGCCCTTGAGCTTTTCTCTTGTACAACAAGCAACCCATAGATTACTGATGTGTGAGTGCCTTGTTCTATAATATGGACTGCATACTTGCGTGTACTGTTCAGGATCTGTGTGTGTGTGTGTGTGTGTGTGTGTGTGTGTGTTCACTAGGGCAGATTCACATGACCATGTTTGTAGACGGGATTGACATAAAAGACCCCCATCTGTGCTTTTGCTTTTCCAATCCACACAATCAAATCTTATACATACTTTCTCTCTCTCTCTCTCTTTCTCTCTTTCTCTCTCACACACACACACACACACACACACTTTTAGATTTGGATTAAAAAACTCTATAGATTAAAAAAAATCTATCTATCTATCTATCTATCTATCTATCTATCTATCTATCTATCTATCTATAATTGTCTATTTATTACATCCATCCATCCATCTATCTATCCATCTATCTATCTATCTATCTATCTATCTATCTATGTCCATCTGTCTGTCTATTTATTATACATATCTATCTATCTATCTATCTATCTATCTATCTATCTATCTATCTATCTATCTATCTATCTATCTATGGCTGTCTGTTAGTCTATTTATTACACATATCTATCTATCTATCTATCTATCTATCTATCTATCTATCTATCTATCTATCTATCTATCGGGTTCCTGATCATCATCATCAGTATCCTCTTTATTGTCTTTAAACACAATCGCAGTGTTTAAAAGGCACTTCTCAGGAGTGGACTTGTGCTCAGCAGTGTGAGGGCGGCCCCTGTGCCTCTCTTCTTCTCTTCAGCGTGGATAAGTAGGCGATTTACCCCTCCAGCCTTTAGCCAGCCTCACTACTCTACGATTAGGGTGAATAATGTGCTGATTAAACGAACGGCCCGCTGCTCATATCTGGGAGTTTTTCTGCCGTACAGCACGGGGCAGTTAACCATTAGCTCAGCAATGCGTGACCACAGAGTGCGAGCAAAGGCAGTCCATTTTCTGCTATTGGAAATCAAGGTTGGGATTTGTGCCGGCGTGAAATCACACTCCACCTAAAGCACTTCTCTTACCACAAAGCTTTTGAAAGAAATGTTTACAAAGACAGGTTTTGTGTAAACGTTTTGACTTTGCGATGCAAAAAGATTATTACTAGGCCATCAGTCGGGTTTATAGGAATTGTGGCCACTTTTTGTACCAGCGAACTATTTTATTTTTCTTTCAAATCACCACAAAAAACAAACTCAGCACCAATGGTTCCTGATGGATAGTTTTGTACTAATCTACCAGCACCAGTCTTTTTTTTTTCTTTCTACTGGGACTTTTGGATTACTTGGAGTTGCTTTGAATTTCAGGATGTATGTATCTGTCTGTCTACCAGCAGTGTCTGTCTGTCTGTCTGTCTGTCTGTCTACCAGCAGTGTCTGTCTATCGATCTGTCTGTCTGTCTGTCTGTCTGTCTGTCTGTCTACCAGCAGTGTCGGTCTATCTATCTGTCTGTCTGTCTGTCTGTCTGTCTAGCTAGCTAGCTGTCTGTCTGTCTAGCTAGCTAGCTGTCTGTCTGTCTGGCTAGCTAGCTAGCTGTCTGTTGGGCTAGCTGCCTGACCGTCTGTCCGTTCCCCCCCAATGATGTTTATTCTCAGCTTTCCATTCGCTTTTCTTTCTAAATAATATATGCTTTGTCTGAAGTGAGCTATTTCAGGAACACTTGCGCTCACGTGACAAAGATCCAAAAGCCCAAAGCAGAACGTTTAGGCATCAAAGGTTTGTCACAGCAGTGTGTGTGTGTGTGTGTGTGTGTGTGTGTGTGCAAAAACATTAATTAACAGTTGCTCAGGATTTTTGCTGTGTGCTGACGGTGACCAGCTGCCGTGGTGCCTCGGGCATAGATCCCCACTCGAACCTCCATATCAAGGGAAGACAAAAAGTGCAGCGTCACCTCATCCGGCCGCGTTACTGTACCTTTACCCAAACCGACCACAGAGATACGGCACCTGGCAGGGGTTCAGAGCGATGCGCCCGACTCTCCGAAGGCCCTCACACTTAATCAGCCTCTTGTCATTGTCCTGTCGCAGACGAGCAGATCTGCAGACTCATTTCTCAGGAGAAACGTCCCACCCAGTAACACAGCGCTCCGAGTTCCTGCAACCTTCATGTCTGTTGTGCCTCAGTGTTTTACTTAAAAATCTGACCAGGGTTAGTCTTTAGCTTCCAGGTTTGTCAGACTGGATATTACAGTTCCTGTTATCTTCCTTATACAGGTACTGTAGTTTCCGAGTTATGATTTTTTTATTCAACAAACTGACGATCTATCTATCTATCTATCTATCTATCTATCTATCTATCTATCTATCTATCTATCTATCTATCTATCTATCCATCCTTCTGTTTGTTCTGTCAGCCTGCATGTATGTATATCATATCTATAGTTTGCATTAGAAACTACTTGAGTAACACGTGAGAATGCAAATTTATCACTACGATTGACGAAATGAAATAAACGCTGATGCGGAAATATATATTTTGGAGAATAACGATAAACAAATAAGCGTAATGATTATAATAAATAATATTATTAATAATGATCATTGCCCTCGTTTGACATTCAAAGCTTTTCTTTGCGGGGTGTTTCTGATTCAACAGCCGGCGCTGGCCGAGGTCCTGAACTTACACTGCATTTGTCAACCTACCTTATAATATAACAGCAGACATGTCTGCCCCGGGGCCATGTCTCTTTCTGTGTGTGTGTGTGTGTGTGTATGTGTGTGTGTGTGTGTGTGTGTGTGTGTGTAAAGCAGTGATTCTGTATTTATTAGCACCCCGATTCCCAGTGACACAAAGCAACACTGATTTATGCGGGTGCCTGTGTTTTGTCAGTGTGTGTGTGTGTGTGTGTGTGTGTGTGTGTGTGTGTGTGTGTGTGTGTGAGGAAAATGTGCAAATGTTCGGCTGAATTATTGAGTTCAGGTTGCCGTCTGTGGTGCCCCGTATTTTAAACCATGAAGATGTTCCTGTTAAAGAATTTCAACAGTTTTCGTATAGTTTCTACAAATAAACATCCATTTATTCTTTCTTTCCTATTTTTTTTCTTTTTTCTACTTTTTCTGCTTTCAGCTGCTCCCATTTCTTTTTTTTTTCGTTCCTGCCTTCTGTCTTTCTCTTTCTTTCTTTCATTCCATATTTTTGCACATTTTTCTTTCTCTATATATTCTTATTCCTTCTTTCTTTTTTTCTTCCTTTTTTCTTTTGTTAGTTCAATCGCTTATGCTGTCAAAAGTTTGTAGACACCTGACTACAAAGTTGCGCTTTTTTTGAACACCACATTCCACAATGAGCCCTGTTTCTTCTCCCCACAGCACTCGTCCTTAGTGCACTTTTTAGGGTTTTCGTCCTTTACGTGGCTCAGAATCTGCTTAAGATTAGACGAAAAACCTGCAGCACACTGGCATGTCAAAAAAAAACACAGAACCCTGCAGAATCGGAGTGGTACCCGTCTCCTCCTGCTCTCCTACCGAGCCGAATCATCCAGCCTCGGGGACGAGACGCAGGGGGATGTTTATACCGCTCTATCCTGCTTCTCTTTTTTTCTGTCCTTTATTTTTTGTCTTCCCACCAGGGTAGAGCACATCAGTTAGCGCTAGCGCCTGAGGAAACGTGATTCATGTTCTACTGCCACATTCCCGCTTACGTAGCTGCAGGTCAAATCACGTCGTGCTGTTAGCATGTGTGTGTCTTTTGTGTAGCGCTGAATGTGTGAGGACGCGCCTAAGTGGGATTTGGGGAAGGTTTTAAAAGATATGACGCATAAGAAAAGAGAGATGAAGACTCCTCAGATTGCTTCTTCATCTTTCTCACATTCCTCAACTATTACTGTGGCTTCCCTGAGGTTCCCTTTTTTTTTTTTTTTTTTTTTTTCCTACCCTTTTTTTTTTTTTTTGCATACCCTATTATTTGTGTTCTATTTCAGTTTTTTAAAACTCGTGGGCCTGAACGAGATGGAGATGGCTTGATTCTGTATTTTATCGTCTGCATCTCTACGTCTAATGTTCAGCTCATCATTCTGACGGTGGTCTTGATGCAGAGTAAACATGTGCTGTTTTTTTCTGTGTTACAGAGGCAGGATCTGGATCTGGGGATGAAGGTAGGGCTGGTGCTTTGGAAACACACACACACACACACACACACACACACACACACACACACACACACAAAATGTCTAGAAATCATTAAAATTTAGTCTGTCTGCCTCTGACATATTTACATGCAAAAATCAATAGAATATTTTTGTTTGTCTGAATCTACCATATACTCACACACACACACACACACACACACACACACACACACACACACACACACACACACACACACAGTGTGAGTATCAATTAACCTTGCTGACCTTCATGGATTCACACACAATTTTTCATCATACATTAGATATATCAATATATTTTTATGTTGAAACACACACACACACACACACACCAAAATATAACACAGTTTTTCTTTTAAATTAGAAATAACATTCTGTACACACACCACACACACACACACACACAAACACACACACACACACACTTCCACCCCATGTCCCACATATAAACCCCACACTAGACTCCAAACACTCTACACACTACACAACCCACACTGCGCACTCCATTCTCCATACTTTATTCCCCGGCCAACACACTTCACACCCCAGACTAAACACTCCACAGCCCCAGACTAAACACTCCACAGCCCCAGACTACACACTTCAAACACCAGACTACACACTTCACACCCCAGATTACACATTTCATAATCTATACCCCACAATACACACTCCACACCACAGACAACACACTGTAAATCCCAGTCTTCACAGTACAAAACCCCAAACAACACACTCCAACCCCAAAATACACACTCCACACAGCGGACTACACACTTCAGACCCCACGATGCACATTCCATGCCACACTACATACCCCACCCCACACACACTATCCCACACCCACCAGTTGAATGACAGCACTATATAAAGAACCCCGCATGTATATGAGGCTCATCTGAAATCTGTCACTCCCTTCCTTTAACCCTGTCCTTCATCCACTGTCTCCCGCCGTCCTCCGGGACTCCAGCGCCTTTCAGTTGCGCCGTGATATTAGCGCTCCGTCGGTTCGGAAGAATGCCGCGCTGCCTCGCTTTGAAATCGTCCCCCGTCCTCTTTTATGCTTCCTCTTTTGTCCTTTGTGATGGTAATAACAAGTGATTTATATTTATACGCCGTCTTTCTCAGACTAAACACTGCACACCGAGCAGGGCACAAGAGAATCTCTACAGCACAGCGGAGACGTCGGTACTTCTACAAAGAGAAAGCGATGCGACGAAAGAGCGATAATCCTCACAGACGACATGAGACCTACGTTTAGCTCTTAGTCGAAAATGATTCGGATTTGGAAGAAGCTCCTGACTTCATGTCCATGCAATAATAGAGGTTCAAGTGCCAAGTGGTTGAATAGTTCTTCTATTATACAGTATATATAATTTACTGTATATATGAAATTCTTCAATGAGGCTACAGCAAACTACAGCAAATATTATACAATAAATAATATTAAACAGAAAAAAGTAACAATGAGGCATAAGCAAGTTAGAATTATTTACAAGTGTGTGCAGCAGGATATGGATATATATTAAACGAATTCTATGAATATATACATATGACACATATTAGTAGGAGTTATTTTATAAAAATATGTAAGATGGAGCTGTAGAATTTCACCCGCGAGGTAAGATTGTCTTTTCCATAAGCAAAGAGGAGCCAAGATCATAAATGTATTTTTTTTTTTAGTGTTATTGATTATGACATTAATTGCTAGAGAAGTGAAGAAAATAGTGCAGGCAGGGTGCAGTGGGTGGAGAAGAGTCGACGGGAGGGATTTGAGACAGTGCTATTTGCATTCGAGGGCCTTTGAGACCTGCTATGGTGGATGGGTTCAGAGAAAGCAGCGTTGACAAAAAGACAGGAGGCGGAGCTTGAAAGATTTGAAGATGCTTCGATTTTCATCGGGAGAGATGAGGGAGAACGCTTAAGAGAAACCAGAATCTGAAGGGAACCCGTTCCTCGTCCGCTTTGATACTCTATAGGATTCGGTTTGTATATTTTGGAGTATAGTGACGCTTTTCTACCTAAATTTACAGCATCTGGCAGACGCGCTTATCCAGAGCGTCTTACAGTTATCAGTTCTAAAGCTGTTATACAGCTGAGTTGTTCAACTGATGGTTAAGGGCCTTGCTCAAGGCTCTAGCAGTGGCAGCTTGGTGGCGCTCTGATTTGAACCCTTCCGATCGGAAGCCCAACATCTTATCATCTGGGACAAGTTTTTAAGAAACAAGTTTATAAGAAAAGATTATTGAAACACGGGTGTTGATCTTCTTCCATCATCTATTCCTCTCAAAATGTTGAACTGACGCTGAACTGTATGTTGGTGATAAGGAGGTATCACCAACTCTTGGAGTCTCTAGCGTTTAACACCTAATGTGCAGCAATTGTGGAGGAGAATTATCAGAATGGGTCGAGCAAACAGGAACCAACTACGGCTTGAACAGCCACTTGGTCCCGTGGTGAGCAGAAAAAGTATATGTGGTGCAAGAGCAGGAGCCTACATTGGGTTCTGATATCCAACCAGGCAAAAGTCAAGTTTAGACCGAATCTACTCAGTTGGATTGATTGCCATTTCAACCCTGTGTTTATCACAATCAAACCATGTGTGTGTCCAGTCTCATTGAGGAATCTAATGGCTTGTGAGAAGAAACTGTTACACAAAGGGCCCGAATGCTTCTTGTTCCAGAAGACAGGAGGGTAAAGAGTGTGTGTACGAGGGGTATGAGGGGTCAGTCACAATGCCGGTGGCTTTGCAGACGCAGCATTTGGTCTAAATGTTTGTTATGGAGGGACAGACCCCGATGATCCACTCAGCTGTGCTCGCTGCAGGGTCTCGCGATCCAAGGCAGCTCGATTTCCGAACCAGGCGGTGACGCAGCTGCTCGGGATGCTCTCAGCCGTCCCAGGTGGCGGTTTAAAATCTTTAGTGCACACTGTAAGGCACAGACTGATTTAGCGAGTTGGGCGGTAAAGACTGCGTAGTGCAGATACAGAAATATTACTGCATTTTTGGAATTTTCAGCATATGATCTGAAAGTATAAGAACTTCATGCTATCTGAAGACCAGCCACTTTGAAACAATATAGTTTGGAGAGGTGCTTTTGTTCGAAACATAATGTCTGCTATATTGTACAGTTTAGATACAAACGTGTGGAAACACCTAGTTTTTAATGGTTTTTGAGACACATGAATGTTCCTTTTATTTAGGTAAAAAGCAAAACATGCAAGATTAGGACTGGAAGACTGTCTCTAACAGAAGAACTTGTGTAAGATGGAGAACAGGAGAGAAGATGTTAGCAAACTGCCTCACCCCCACAACATGAAAACATGGAAGTGGAAGCATAGTGATTTGGGGTTGTTTTAGAGCAGGGAAGGTTGGAGACTTATTCAGGGTAAAAGGAAAACTGATCCAAGATGGCTTCAATTCCAAACTTCAACCCCATGGAATTCCACCTGGACCGAACCATAGAACAAGACAATGATGTCCACTTTCTGTAAGCATTATTTAGAGAGAGCAAACAGTCATCTGGAGTGTTGTCTATCATGAAATGACCTGCCCAGTCACTGCAAATACATCCTATTGAACTGCTCTGGGATGAAATGGATCAAAGTCCGTAATCTCCAACTAGTTAAGAACGTCTTTGGCAACTTTTTACAAGAGACACAGGAAAGTATTTCAGCTGAACGTTTGGAGAAACTAATTATCTAATCTCAAGGGTGTGTAAAGCTGTTCTTCATGCTTAGGGAGGATTTTTCAATGGATATAAAGTGGAACATCTGAACTTTTATATATTTGTTTGGTCAAAGTAAATCTTTAGACCATTTAATGACCGAGTCTGTTGCATATAAACAAAACGAAACATTTATGTGTCTTAAAAAAGGCAAAAAACTTGGTGTTTCCAAAGTTTTAACCATCATTGTACATTTTTTATTTTTTTTTATCAACTTTTTAGAAACATAGGCAGATGAAAAGTGCAGTACCAATGCCTCGAATAACAGAATTATACATGCAAATGAAAAAATATGGTGGATTATATTTGACTCCTAAATCTATTAACCTACTAAACGCATGCAGGTTTTATGGAGGTCAACCAAATATTACGTTACATATTTTACAGTTATTACATTCTAAAAAAAAAAAAAATCTGTTGTGCTCGTTTTTACATAAGCACAAGCTAGTGCGAGGTTTGACTGCATATCGGAGTGGGCGGCATTTGGCCGTAGGCACAAAGCTGCATGCGGAGTGCTGTTCCATATCATCATCTGATGCTCTTTCATATTTAAGTCAGAAGTTCAATTTCAGAAATATATATAGTTGGACATGTTCACTGATAATGAGGCTGTAATGGTAACAAACGATGCGACGTACAGAGCGAAATGTCCCTTGTGAAAAGTTTGGAAACATCGTCTTTCAGGGGTCTTGAAAGTTCTATTTGTTTCTATGCAACAAATTTTCAAGTAACAGTATGAAGAATACATTTGACCAAACAAGTATATATATGTCCAGATGTTCCACTTTATTTTCATTGAAAAATATTCCCTTAGCATGACGGACAGCTTTACACACTTTCAGCATCTGGACAGTTTTCTAAACATTCAACTAAAAATACTTCGCCCTCCCTCTTGTAAAACTTCCCAAAGATGTCCCTCACTAGTTTGAGATGTCCGTTCTTGCAATCCAGATCATCCCAAAACAGTTCAATAGGATGTAGATGCAGTGACTGGGCAGGCCATCCCATTGTGAAGACGGTTCCAATGAGCCCCAGTCCAGACGGAATTACACGTTGAAGTGATGAAGTATGGAATGGTAGCCATGTTGGTTCAGGATTTCTTTCACCCTGCTTCAAATCAACCCCAAATTATTAAGGTTCCACCTTAATGATTCAAGGTGAGGCAGTTTGCTAACATCTTCGTTCGTGGTCTCCGTCATACACAAGTTCTTCTGTTAGAGCCAGAAATGTCTCATTTGAACTACACAGAACTTTCTTCCATTCACTTATTGTACCTTGTATTTTTTCCTAGTGTGTTGCATAAAAACCAAAAGGAGCACTCGTGTGCGTTCTCAAAAACCATAAGGTGTTTCCAAACTTTTGACAGGAACTGGATGTTAGCTGTCTGGGGCTACCTGTTTGAGTTGGAATTGGAGTTGAACTTGTGCGGGATAAAATAGACGTTTCCACACTTTGACAGACAAGATGGAGCTGTGAGACAAATTGAGGATAACGATGCAGGGGAGAGGAGAAAAATGGACAGCGAGACAAAAGGAAAGCGATAAAACCGGACGAACGTCGATAACCCGGGCGGGGAATGGAAAGACAATGTGAGAGAGGCAAACCAATGGTAGGATAGAAGTGTGTGTGTGTGTGTGTAGCTGGGGGGAGTCGATAAGGAGAACGATAGCGGCAAAAGCGCAGGCAGAGATGCAGAATGATAAAAGCCAGGGAGGTGAAGGTAGGGAGCGGAGAGAAAGCGAATTAGGAAGGCGCAGCAGCGGTTTGGGCGTGATAAAAATCAAATGTATTTTAATGGTTGCAGATAAATCTTGCGGGAAGCCGCGGGAAGCCTATTGAGCACTTTACAGAAAAGCGTACACAGACCACCGAGGCCCTCCTTGGGGATTTCCAACCCTCACACACATCCGTCTGTGGGACTGCCGGGACCAATAATGCATGCCGGGTATCGGTAGACTGGAGTGCAGCATCGAGTTTTAAAAGTGTGCACGCCATGATAAGGTGCGAAATCCGAAACTATGGATAACGTAGACTGCGATTATTCCCCGCAGATAATGCTCAGCCCACACTCGGGGCTATAAAGTGCGAATCGGCTTGCATGCTGGAACCCGAGTGGTGTTTGAGACGCCTGGTTGTGACAGTGTGAGGTCAACTGCTGAAAGAAAGGAAAGGTGCTTAATACTTGTAACATACTTTACAGCGTTGTTAGAAAACTGGTGGTCCGAGCACAGGGTCAGCCATGTTACAGCACCCATGGAGCACAGTAGGTTAAGGGCCTTGCTTGAGTACTGCAAGAGTGGCAGCTTGGTGATACCGGGGTTCAACCTTCCTAACAAAGAGCCTTAATCACTGGCTGTTGAAGCCCCTTCACCCATCACTTGCATAAAGAGGTCACTGCTCACCTCTTCGCACATTGTGTTTCGTATGTAAAGGGTAAAGGGGCTTTTTACTTGTCACATGGTGAAATTCTTTCTTTTTGCATATTACAGAGATAAGCGCAGGTTTAGCCATGATACATCGCCCCTGGAGCGTACAGGGTTAAAGGCCTTGCTCGAGGGCCCAAGAGTGGAAGCTTGCCGACACTGGAAAATGCCTTTCATGGATGTCGTGTTCATGATCAGGCTTTGCTTTCTTTCCTAAATCAGTTTTGTTTCATTTTGTGTTTTTCTCATGTGCATACAGTTCCTGTGGCTTTGCAAGCAGAACCTTTGCGCACAAATGAGGCAGGTTTGCAGAAAAAAAACATTTGGAATACAAATTTTCCCAAATCCCTAATGAGGGTGCCAATGATGAGGGTGGTGGTGATGGTGGTGATGTTGAACCAGACTCGAGAGGAACGAGATTGGTGAGGAACCACTTATTATGTTAACCGTCAAAGGATGCATTTTATTGGGGAGGTGTTAGCTCAGTGGTTAAGGCATTGGACTATGTATTGAAAGGTCACAAGGTTTAATCCCAGCACCGTTAAGCTGCCACTGCTGGGCCCTTCAACAAGGCCCTTAACCCTCAACTGCTCAGTGGTAAGTGGCTCTGGATAAGGGCATCTGCCTGAAGCCATAAATGTAAGTGTAAATTTATGCTGTACATTAAAAGTCTAATTGTGCCAGATAAAGCCATTTTCTCCCATTGCCCAACTGCCCATGTGGAAACATCAATCTGAATTACACTTCAGCTTCTCAAAACTTGACCACAGGATGGCCGGTTTTGTATTAAACGATCACGGCACGTCCGCAAATCCAGTGCTGACGGCGTTTAAATAGAGTCTTTGAAAAGTTATCCGTTCGCATTTACCGCATTATCAAAACGCACACTCGTGTCCACACTCCGATTCCTTTCTTCATAGCGTATTTTGAACACATTTCCAGTGTGCCTCATGGAATTCGCTCGCCTTTGCGCTCGAGGTTTACTCCGGTCTTCCAGGAGGCAATTCGTTATCCGCACTCAATGCAGCTCCCAGGAACACTTAGAGCAGATGCATTATTTCCATATTGCGTTTTTTCCCTGATGTGTCCCTCATATGAAATAATTTACACAATCATTCTTTGTTAGGAGAATGAAAAATTCATGGACTACTGTGAGTCATATCGCTGCAGTGCTTCCCGAAAGACCAGCACTACTTCTACTTATACTTACACTAATCCACATGGGATTCATGTAGTTCTTTTCATGCAACAGGAAAATGATTGTTTGCGGCATGACGCGTTATTTAATCCAGGCGGAGGTCAAACAGAGTTTTGCACCCGTAAAAAATACACGGCAGAGTGCAAAAGTTTGCATCCCTTCAGGACAAAATGAGGACATAATGCAACTGTACATGTATAGTCTGAGAAATGGTGTTTAAATCCTTTCTGAATGAGCCATTAGCCATTAAATTAAAACCATCTCCCTAATATGATGTGGGGCCCTTTCTTCCACCAATCAGCTCTGATCCACGTTAGTGCTGAAGATACTCTAGACCAGTAGTCCCCAAACTATGGCCCACCCCCACATTTGGTACTGTATTTGATCTTAAAGGTTGGCTTTCAAACGATTATTTTCCTCGTTAGTTATTAATAGAGGTCGAGGCGCCGATAGTTGATTGCTGGAACTATCGTCTATCTGCAAAAATCCATACCGATAGTTTTCCCGCCTTCTGGTCCGCTGTCATTAGGGGCCAATCACTGACCCCGTGCTGTTTGTTTTTACACGCAAGACTGCGTCCTGCACAGAGAGTGTTATATTCTATTTATAATGTATTAAATATATATTTATTCATGAATATATCCATATTTTTTCCACATTTTCTTGATTCAGTACTGACTAAAATTATAAAAAATTTTTAGTTTTTCATCCAGTTTCCATAAAAAAAAAAACGGTTGAGTAATCGGTTATCGGCAAGAACGATCCAACCTAGCTATCGGTATTGGTAAAATCCACTATCAAAAACGTAGCCTAATTATTTGTTAGATTAATTTTCTTAAAATTTGAAACAAGTGATCATTTGTTTAGGGTTCAGAACTAAATAATTAACTAATCTAGCATTAGGAGGCATAATAAATACATTTAAAATCATAATAAAAGCTCCACCGTAATACTGATAGTCACTCTGGCCCTTGTTGTTTTCTGTTACAGACCGACGGGGCCCCCAATTAAAAAAAATTAAAAATTATGTGGCCCTCACAGAAAAATTTTTTCTGACCCCTGCTTTAGGTCCTGTAAGTTGGGCGCCTTCATAAATCACACTCCAAGAGTTGGGATGATTTGGAGGCCATTCCTGATCAATTTTTGCAATATGGCAGGAAGCTAAATCTCACCTATAAAGGCTACTGCCATTAGGGAGTCGCATTGCCATAAAGGGGAGTAACATATTCTGATGCAGTGTTTAGATAGCTGGAATACCAGGACCTGAAGGATTCCCAGCAGAACATTATCCAGACCATTCCACTGCCATCACCAGCTCACTTTCTTCCCATACTGCATCTCTTCCTCAGGCAAATACCACATTCATACATCCAGGCCACCACCTTTTCTTGCTCCATGCTCCAGTTCTGATGCTCACAAGGCCATTGTAGGGACTTTAAATGCTCTGCTGTGATGCACTGTTGTTCTAACACATTTTCAACAGTTTGAACTGCAGTAGCTCTTCTGTGGAAACAGGATAAGCTTTACTGCCCACACGCATCAGTTCACCAGTTCCTGTTCACCCCCTGCTTCATTTATCCCACCTCTGTCTGTTTAACGGCTTGATGTTTTTATAACCGCAGCTTTATCTTTGACCTTGTTCTTCTTGATATTTTGTAAATTCTGACAGATTGATTGGGCACACTTGTTGCAGTGTTTCCCCTTACTCACTGTTAAATCAAGATTTGCATAAATCATAAATCATTGGCTTATCTTTTTCTGGAAATGTTTGTTCTCCCCTTATCAATTTTGGAATCCAGAACAGTGGCTAAGCATGCAGGATAAGTCACATGCTAGGCAGAATTCCTGTATAATCCCTGGGATCACGTATTTTCAACATCGGAAGGTAGTAGGTTATAGGGGTGTGCGCAAATATCGATACACGATTCTTAAAAAGGCAAAATTGATATATTTTTTTAATTCATACAAGATTCCTTCATATCGTTTCGAGATTATATTGCGCCCGATAGATTGCCACATTGACCGAGTTGCTATGCGCTTTGTTTACGCGCAGTTTGTTCTTTAGACAGGAATATTGTAAAACTGGCATTAAAAATCTTAGGACCACATGTGCTGATCATGGTTGCACTTATAACTAGATCCAGTTTAATTTGTGGCTTAAAGAACTGCCTCGCTACGGATGTAGCTTTAAGATGTAAAACGCTAGTTAGTGCTCAGATCCTGCTTCTAGTAATGATGATGATTGTATTATGTTATTAGTATCATCATCATCAGCAATACCACTTCATATTGGGTGTCTAATGACTACGTGCACGTTTGAGAAAAAAAAAAAATTTACCATGTTATGTACAATGATACTAATTGTGTTTATGTATTGTAGGTTTTATTAGAGGGGTAGGTTTTGGCTTAGCAGACTAATTTTTAGATGTCATTAATGACAGCTTTTCTAAAATTTTGTCCCATTCTTAAATAAGAAATAGCGCCTTGCTTACAGTATCGCAACACATCGTATCGCAACCGTATTGCGATACGTATCGTATCGTCCGATTCTTGCCGAAACACAGCCCCTAGTGGTTAAGAAATTGAACTGCGTGTCCAAAGGCCACCAAGGTGCCACTCCGTCCGCTCCACGGGAACACATGCCTCCGGTTAATGCTCACAAATCGAGCTCGAGAACGTCAGAACAAACATGTTTTTACACATACACGAGTTAACAAACACCTTTTTTTTTCCTCCGACTCTTTGAAAGTCTTCGGTCAAGAATACCGGGTCAACCGAGCGGAGCGAACGCGACTACCGAAGGGAATAAACGATAATGAGCTACTTCATTATGCTGAAAGCGTTGTCTTTCAATCTCTCATTAAAGCACTGTTTGCTGCTTTTAATTACAGTCCAGAACTTTAAAGACACTTACCTGAGACTGCAGCATGAGGTGGAATAACCTCATTATTTCAGTTTACAGGGCAGACATTTCCATTTATCGCCTTTCTTTTTTCTTTGCGAGCCCCTTCTATCGTCTCGCTCTAACTTTCTTCAAACGACATATAAAACGTCTGTTACGTAATCAAAAGGCAGTTGTTACATTATTGCAAACGGTGTCATAGTTTAATTGCGGTGATTAATCGTTGCATTGCCTTTACCGGCGCACCTCTACGGATTCGTCTGCACTTCATTAATCCTAATTACCGCACGCCAGAATCCGTTTAGCGTTCCCAGCCAGAGTTCCGTCGCCAGGGCCAATTATTATTTAATGCCCTTAGATTTTCCATAATCGATACCGAGTTGCGAGTGGGAGCCAATTACTGCGGTTCCCAAGCCGTGATTTGTACCATGTTACTTTTCTGAACGCTTTTATTTATTCACCGATCGAGCCGCTGCGCTCCGACTAAATCTGGGCGTCCGAACGACTAGCGAACGTCGAGCTCGCACCATTATCGTAACACCCTCGTTCCGCTGTTACCAGGGAGAATTAATGGGCTCGCCAGCTCCTCCAGGTCCTCCAGGCACGGACTTTCCTGGCTCGCTCGATCACCATGGAAACGCGGTTAGGCGTCCGAGACAGTGGCTCTAATTTAATCCCTGGCCGTTGCGGCTGCGATGATATAGGAGGCCCCGAACATGCGCACGAATACATATTTTTTTTATTTACTATTTTACCCTCAGGGATCTTGGTATAGGATTTTCATTCTGCAACAAGGTGTTTTAAAAGTAGATCTCATACAGCGAGTTTGTCTGGTGCATCCGATAACGTGGAGACCGGAGCGCAAAAGTGCAAACGTTGTGCAGAGCGTAAAAAGACGATTTGATTAATGCAATAGGTGACATCAGCAGGCGCTTTCTGGAGTGCGGTTCAATCAGTGCCATTAAGATCTTTTTTTCCTGTGTCGTGCTCTCTTGCATCACTTGGATAGGTTTTTGTGTGTGTGTGTGTGTGTGTGTGTGTGCGAAATTAGATTTTTAACGCTCGGTACTTAACAGACCGCAGTCTAAAGCAGATCAAAGGGGAACTGGAAAAAGTGAGTCAGAGAAGATTTATATATTTATTTTGCACGCTGCTCTGGGCCGCATCTTATCGCTGCGTGTTCAGGGGATGAGAGAATTACGCAATCCAGATGCAAAACCGTTTCTTTTTTTGTTTGGTTCTTTTTTTTGGGTATTTGTTTAGTTTTTTTTTTGTATTCAAATCCAACCTCGTTTCGCTCAACGGACACGGCACCTCGACGAAAGCACTCGGCGAACGCGGACCCGAAATTTCGGATCGATACCCCCGAAAGAAAGGGAATTTTTTTTTCTCAATTTTTTAATTACTTGATCATCTCATTTTTTTTTTCACCGACATGGCCTTTTGGATGTATTTCTCTTGTAAAGAGAGAGAGAGAGAGAGAGAGAAGAAAGAGAGAGAGAGAAAAACACAATCGTTTCATGTCAGCTCATTCGCTATTCTCCCCCAACTTCATCAAATGCCCCCTAGAGTTATTAATACAGTCGGGGCCAGCGTTGATGAAATGTAAATCTGTCAGATTGGGTGGGATGTAAATGAAATGAAACAAAAGAGAGCGAGAGCGACGGGTCGCAGAGCTCCTCGGTCTGCCGCGGCTCACAAAAGGACGTACCGTATTAATATGGGTTACCCTTGGGCCGGAAGAGGATTTCGATTATATTTTGGAAAATATAAAATAATGACTTGGGCAGATTGGAGAGGGCAAGGAGGGGAATGTGAAACTGCGTACCAGGCGTATAAAGATGAGCTCGGTGCATTAATGGAAGGTTTAAACCTAGATTACTGCCTTAGTGAAAGACAGGTGCCATTTTGATTGGCAAGACGAAATGGACTCAAGGGCAAGAGACAAAAAGAAAAGGGAGTTGACAGAGTGGGTGAAGAGGTGGGGAAAAAAATGTCTTTATAATATATGTTTTAATTACATATTGCACTATATTGCTAAATTATGTATTGTTAAATTCTAAACAAATTACAGTACACTACCCCATACTGATCACCAATCGTTAAGGCTCCTAGGTCATGTCTCGGTTTATGATATTTTCAAGTTACGATCGGGTTTATTGACGCGTATCTCCACCATAAATTAGGGATTTTTAAAACGGACACTTGCGACATTTCCAACAAACACTCAAGACCGTTCATAAGCTCCGAACGCAACGTCGTATCTGGAAATCGCCAATGTACACTAGCAAAGCACCCTACTCAGCCCACCTGATTTAATAACAGGATGTCCAAATGCAATTTGCAGCTCAGTTGTTGAATATCCTCTCCTGCCGGGAACAGACTTAGTTTCAGAAATTAACCTGTATCGATTTCCATAAGCAAGCCTTTGAGAAACTCTTAGGATTAATGCAAACTCTTAGGATTAAAAGAGACGCCTGGGTAGAACCTGGAGCACAAATAACACCAATTTCTATAAAATTGTACATGTTTTGCAAGTATTTTAGGGTTGGGACAGGTTTAATTTTTTTATTCAATTTGGCAGACGCTCTTATCTAGAGCAATTTAAATCTCTTGCGTTCATAGAGCAGTTTTTGAGTTGGGGGCCTTGCTCAGGGGCCCATTGGTGGCAGACTGGCAGGTTGGGATATCTATACTTCAGATCCAAAGTGTAATGCCTTTACCACTGAGCTACCTTCTCCCATTCATACCATTTGTAAATTTTTCCCTCTACGCACAAAACCACGGGAACTATATTTTAGACCTCGTTTGACCTTGGCCCAGCTTCACTTTACAAAACTCTGAGCTCTAAGCAAATATTGCCCTCCAGACAGTAATTGTGCGAATCCAGTATATGATAAGCTTTCACCGCCTCTCTAATGTAAACACACACTATATCCAAAAGGTCATGATACACAGTGAGGGGAGAAGTCACTGGCAAATTGGCAACACTAGGATTTTCATGGAGCTTAATATAATTTTGTATAACGCTGTAGATGTTGTCACGAAGCAGTTTTGCAGAAAAAAAGAAGAATATAATTGTTTTTATTCATAAATCTGCACTTATACGTTTAGCCTTAATACCCACACCAGAGGTGATAATGACAATGTCGAAGTCAAGTAGGCTTTATTGTCATTCAAACCATATAAAGAGTAGTACACAGTAAACACGAAGCTCAGAGGTTAAGATGTTGCTCAGTGGTTAAAATGTTGGCGTTCTGATCAGAAGGTCATGAGTTTAATTATGAGCACCAACAGGCAACCATTACAATTTCCAATTTATACAACTGAGCTGTTGAGGGTTTAAGGCCATGCTAAAAAATAAACAAGAAGTGGCAGCTTGGCACTGTCGGGATTTGCGCTCATGACCTCCTGTTCAGTCCAGCATCTGTGTACAGCACTGGATATATGGTTAAAATGATAATAACACCTACTTGACATGACTTGTCTTGAGGGGAAGTGGTAGCTCAGTGGTTAAGACATTGGCCTTAGGATCAGACGGTTGTGAATTTAAATCCCAGCACCACCAAGCTGCCACTGGGCCCTTGTGCAAGGCCCTTAATCCTTAACTGCTCAGAAAATAATTGTCATTCTAGATCAGCCTATATATGAGTAAATGAATGAAATGAGCTACCACCTGCTAAACACGGAAGGCAGAAAAGCTTCTCAAAATGCACGAAACAAGAGCAGAGGACCAAATCGGTTGTTTAGTTCACCAAGGAACCTGAGGTTTTAGAGATGGGACACACTTCACTTAGTCTTTTTCCAGTCATCAGCCGTCCGGTTCCGATGACCGAACCGTGCCAAATAAAGCCCCCGGATTCCTTGCGATAAAAGTTCCATTTACGAATTAGCCAAAACGGTCGCAGTCGTGTTAACACAACGCCATCTATAGCACATTCCTCTTCCTGACTGATCAGTGAAGGTTCATCCGAACGGATTCCATGAAGATTTCTTTCTGTAATCATTACGCTAGTTGTTTTGAGATCGGAGTCCCTAATTTAGCGTTTGTGCGCCACATGTGCATCTCTGCCTCGCAAACAGCAATTCATCAAACCGCGTGCGACAAAAAAAAAAAAAAAAACCAAAAATAAATCTGGAGTACCCACAACCCTGAATCCTCCAAATTACTGTTGCGAGCGCAGCCCGAAGTCCCCGGGGTTAGGAGGCACGGCGGTTTTGAAATGTAAACATCTGAAGAGCTTGTTTGTTTATATACAGAGCTTTGACTGCTGAAAGGCTCATTTACCCTGGGATGTGTCTGCAAACTCCCCTGGGCTCTTGCAGTTTGTGTGCTAGCAGGAAGAAAAAAGTGCGTACAGGAGTAAAATGGGGCTCCACTGGGCTGTCGAATGTTTGTTTTTTTACCGGAAAAAACCCTCTGTTTACTTGCAGTCGAGGCAGCAGGGCTGAATCTAACAACCAGCTGCATTTGGTCCTAGATGTTCAGGTAGGACTTGTTATTTTGAAATAAAATCAAACTACTTGTTCAGGTACCTTAGGCCTTAGGCATCTTGCACTTGTACTGCTGACTCGTGCAGGTTTGTACCGACAAGCAATTAAAAACAAACGGATCACCAAGATCTGCACTTTTCCGAGTTTCATTTCATGTCCAAACTTTCTCATTTGATCCGACTCGGCTGTACTGTGTTCGATTCCACGTTTTTGCTGTAATTACTCTATGATGTGACTTTTTACCAACAGGGAAAACGGGAGCTATAACTTTGCCACGAAAGGTCGCGTTTTATTAATTGAACAACTCCCAGGAACAACTCGACGGTTCGTTCATTTTGAACGAGTCTTTAATGTGACTCGAGTCATTTCAAAGAACGATTCGTTCATTTTCTACTGAACACGAATGAGCAAAGCAATCTGAGTCGTTTGTTCTTTTATCACATGACTTTCATATATGCTATGCAGTACATTACACAGGAAACAGAATTGAGTAGCTCTGGTCCTAGTCATCTGTTCTTTTGTCAATTGATTCAATAGTTTAGGGTTTTTTGGTCAAAAAATAAAGTAGAAAAGTATCGAAAGTTCTATGATCTCTACAGAAAGCGATGTTAAAATGCAGCCTTTTCCTTCCCCATCAGGCAAAGGTTCCTTCTTGAACATCTCAATGCATTGATTGGTGTGTGTCTTGCAGTGGAAAAAAAAAATAACTTGGAGGGTAATATAGCCTAGCTCAGCTGTTAAAGACCTTCAGTCTCTGGCTTTAGCTGAGAGGATTTGTCTTTAGCACCTAGATCTCTTGTTCTCATTTGCTAGCCCAGTGCTGCTGACTTGGACCTCTCCTAAAGCTCAGCCAGCAGGAAGAGTGCAGTGCCAGAAGGATTAGAAGAGCTCAGTAGCAACGACTGGCGCACACAGTGCTGGAACGGCTCGCTTACTCTAGGTCAACTGGAGGACTTTTGCCAGGAAAGTCAGGGAGGATCTGTCCATTAACTGAGGGAGGGATTGGTGCTATTTGGGGCTGAAAGGAACTAATAGTGTGTTTGGCTGATTAGCATTTGACTACAGGAAGAAGGCTAAGAGCGAACATAGAAGACATAGCAAGACTTTTTCTCTAACTTACATAAAATCCTACAAAAATCGTTAAATTTCTTACAAAAGTTTGTACCGTTTCATCCCAGTTAATGCAACGAGGCGCAAACCGATGCCACGCGGCGATATATAGCGCTAAACCGGAGCAGCTTTTGACCTCTGCGGGGATTGGAAAAGTAATTGCAGTCGGCTAAACACTCGAACCCTGAAACCTAATAAAAAATAAACTCTCAGGAGCTTCTCTCTTTTTATTCCTCCGGTTTCGCCTGGCTCTCATTGTTCATTGACCTTTTGATCGCCGCGTGTGTGTTCAAGTCCATAAAACCCGGTATAAAACAGAAATCCACGATGTTCCACCTCCCCCTCCAGGGCAAAAAAAAAGACTAATTTGAGAACTGCAGGAGGAGAGCAGGGCGTCGAGATGGTGTACATTCGGTACAGCCTCGACCGCTCTGCAATCCTTCCAATAAAAACCCCGGTTCTCCATTCTTAGCCTGCAGAAAGTGACACTTTATTGACTAGCAATCGACCGCTAGGTGCCGGGGATGGTGTTTCTCTCCATCTATGCCTTTTTCCTCAGATGCCCAGGCTCTTTCATCTCGAAGCATCAAACTTCTCCCTAAGGCATTCTTCTCATGTTGACTTTTTTGGGGGGGTTTTTTGGTCACTGTGCTTTAGCCTGCTTTCCTTTTTAACCGTCATCATCGTTTTATTCTGCTAAACTCAATACCAAGACAAAATTTACCACAAGATTTTTCCAATATTGTACCTGACAAAAGATTTATGATCTTGCACACAGTATTCAGAATCAGTTTCGCCCATTTTCCTTTTTACACCCAACCCAACAGACCCAACAGTGTGTTTTGCACCAAGTTTAAATTTTAGCAGCCATGTTGGACCCGAAAATGAGGATTTCATTTCCCTCCCTCCCATTTCATTTTCCTACTCTAATCCTTTCGAGCACGCTATCCCAGTTTTAACCTCCTCTCCAGGCTCGGAGTGTTGGCGGTTGTCTGCCATTTTGGAGCACTTTATAAAAACCGAGGAAGAAACGGGCCTCGGGAGCACTCCACGAAATGAGACACCCACAGCTCAGCGGCTCTCGTCAACCGACTGCCGTAATTACATGTGCAAATGGATTATTGGCGGCATCCTCGTGGTGTGTCAGGTGTGGATAGGAAACGAGGCAAAGTGGCCAAAAAAAAACCCGCTTTCCATGAATGTTGCATCTAGTGGGATTGGACCACTTGTGAAGCTCTGACTGGGACAAGAAAGTGGTTTAATGAGTCATCTGTGCTGAGGAATTAGATAGGAGAGCCAGGCTGGAGTGTACTGGTGATGATGAGATCATTGTAGTTGTTCAAGTGTTGTGAAATCGCCACTTTTTTTTCATTATTTTTTAATATACTTTCTGCTTTAAAGGCTGCATAGAAGTCAAATTTCCTTTTAGACTGACAATTTTTTTACATATATTATTTTTTTTTAGTCACATTTTGCATAAGTCGATTTCCCAGGCTTCCCATTCAGACTATTCAAATCACTTGAATGTAGCTAAGCACACAAGGATTCTTCTTGACTAGCTAGAGAGTCTTCAATAGGGTCAAAAAATGTGGGCCAAATACACCAGTCCCCACATTTGGAACGGCCCTCTGAACAATGCCAGAGACATATTTAGAACATTCAATTTTGAATATATGTTTTATTCATATCACATGTATTTGATAATAAATTTTGGCTTTTAAACAAAAATTTCCTTTGGTTATTAATAGAGGTCGAGGCACCGATAACTGATTGCTGGAACTATCAGCTATCAGCAAAAAAAACATTCCGTTTTTCCCGCCTTCCGGTCCGCTGAGAGCGGCCTCTAGAGGAGAATCACTGATGTAACGTGTACTGTTTGTTTTTACACGCGAGACTGTGTGCTGCAGAGAGAGCGAAATATTATATATTTATTATTATTTACAATTTATTAATTATTATATCCACATTATTATTATTATTATTATTATTATGATTGTCAAAGATATGTTACATTTAATATCATTATATACCGGTTCTGATAATATATACAGTACACATTGTATATAGATACACGATTTGTTTTTTATATATATATATATATACGTCTAGTTATTTATAAAATTACTGCAAACTTGGTTTCAATTTTCTCTGGATGGCTTTTATATGAATCCATTAGGCAGCTGCACATCCTGTTATTTTGGTATGAAAACTAAGAGGTCATGAGATGGTCATTTTTGAGGTGATAAATTATGGCAATTTTTGGTGCATTATTTGTGTTTTCCTATATATATAAAATACATTTGACGAAACACTTGTCTGCTACCCTCAACCCTTCCAAGTGTTCCTCATGATTATATTGGCTTAAAATCTGGTCAATGAGAGAAGCAATTAGACGTATTAGACGTATTAGATAGACTCTACCAACAAAGCCCCAGCTGAGAAAAAATCTTTGTGGGAAAACAGGGTTTCATTCATCTTGTAGAGTTCCAGAGACTTGAACAATCGATTTTTGAAGGCAAGCAGTGGCTGAGCAACTTACTGATACACTTAGTGTTGGTTATTCTGTAAATATTCACCAGTTAATTGTCTTTTCATGGTATAAAGGTGCCAAATTCATGTTCATTAAGGCAAACTACCATATTTTTCGGACTATAAGCTGCTACTTTTTTGAACCCTGCGGCATAAACAATGAAGCGGCTAATTTATGAAATTTTCCTGGGTTTTTCCTGGTTTCACAAACTTCAAGCCAAAAAAACTGAACCCCATAACATTAGAGCAATTAAATATTTGAACAGAAACGAAAAAACACACCTCACCTGTGTTCTGAGCTGCATGGCATCAGGAAAAAAACTTTTTTTCAAACGCACGACGATGCCAAAACTCCCGAGAAAAATAGTTGTGAAAGAAAGAAGGGAGATGGTGAACAATGACTTTCTTGGTCGGCTACTGTTTAGATACAAGCCGTTGTAACGCTTGGAGTCTGGGTGAAGAGAGAGCTCGCTAACTCCAGTTACAACAGAAATCATATAAGCACAAACAGGTTTCCAAAACTCGTGCTTTTTTATTTTTCTTGGCAACAGCGTTATGCTTTAGTCAAAGAAACTTAGAAACGAGCATCAGAAAATAATAAAGACATATTCCTCGGTTTTGCACACATGCAGTAACACGGGAAAAATGCGGTGGCAGGCTATTCCCAAAATGCCGCTCTGCTCTTAAAGGAGCCACAACATATTTCACCCGTTACACCGTGTAACAGACACTGTCTTTCGTTAAAACCTGTGTAAAGTTCATTAGTTTCAGTGTAGACATTTATTTTCAAAATAAAAATCTGTCAAATTCAGTGGGTGCGGCTTATATATGGGTTAATAGTTAATAGTCCGGAAATTACAGTAAATGAAAAACCTACAAAATTGCTAATTTGGAATGTTGAGCTTCATGTACATGGGCGTTGGATGAAATCATCTAGAGTTGCAATGGTCTTTAGTTAGACCTGAAGGCCTGCCATCATCTTGTCTGCCTCAGCATTGTGTGTTTACCCCTGATCATGGTTTTAACATAGTCGCTCTGGATACTCGATTCCGATTGGCTAGAAAATGTGTTCTCGTTTGTTTTTTAAAAAATTTCTAAATTAGCTTATTGGTCTTATGAGCAATTTTAACCATAGTAACATACAGTTCCAGTTCCATACAGCATAACGCAGGTGTTGTAAACATTCCTGAATGATCTAACCAAGCAAAATGAATCTGTTTTTCTGAATCATTTACATGAATTTGCCAAACTAGAAAAAGTAAAAACATTAAAATGAGACATATAATAAAAAAACAGCCTAATCATTATTAATAAAAAGTAAAATTAAGCACTAATACAATGATAAAAAAACACTAATAAGACACTACAATATTGCCTATAATGCTGCATAAATAGTCCTAGTTGTAATGATTATATAAATCACTGTAAATTTGGGTTCAATTTATCTTCATGGCTTTTATATGGATCCATTATGCAGCACATCCTATTATTTGGCACAAAGAACTAGAAGTACAACAGCAGAAAGGATTTTTATTTCCATATACAAGTTAAACGACGAGCCCCGACATTCAAATTTGCCTTCACTCTTTTCACGTTTTCGCCTTTGTTTGAAAATGCATATTTTTCTCTCCGTTTTTGGCCTTTTGTCCGCACTGAGATGACATTTTCAATCAACTTAAATGTAGTTTTTTGAAAACGCTCTGGCAGTTATAACAGAGTCAGTCTGCTCGATTCTGATTGGCTGGAAAATTGGTTCTGGTTTGTTTTCATCATTTATGGCGTTTAAGCATTCTTGTGGCTTAAGGGCCTTGACCAAGGGCCCAGCATTGGTGGTGGAATTTGAACTTAGGATCAGAAATCCATTACAATGAGATGTACCACATTATCTCCGTGAAAGATTTAAACTGGGCAGAATTCTAGATTCATATATAAATTTTTTAAAAAAAAACTTTTGTTTTCTTTTAATCCATTTAATCAGATTTGCAAGTCAGACATCAATGACGGCTTTTAGTGTTTTCTTTGCATTTCCACAGTGGGCTAACGATTTCAATGTGAACACAATACAATAGCCGTGAATTAATTGTGTGTATTTTTGTATTTCATATTTGCTTTTGTTGGGAAAAAGGGGGATCGGATTGAATATTTAAATGTATGTTTAGTGACCTGTAATTTCTATGGCTAAAACAAACATTAGCATGCAGGTGTTGATGCATCGATTGTTTGCACTTGTGCTGCAACTGAAAGAAAAAAAAATACACTCTTGCTTTCCTTCTTGTCATGAAGGTCACTTTTTTCCAAACAACACATCCATGAGATAGGTAACTCTCATCCATCACGTACGTGACAGACGTTTGCTAAGCTCTATCATCTCTCCCTCTTTTTGCCTCTCTCCCTTTCTGTTTTTTTTGGATCACCACATACACATCAGTCTTTTCCGTCACAGGAAATCACGTTAATGTTTTATGTTTTACTGATTTGTTTTTGACGAACCCTTTGAAATTCAGGACCGTCTGTCTCGTCTGTCTGTACCGTCTAAACCCCCCACTCACAAACCAACCCACACTTGTCTCATTTCTACCAAAGTGTAAATGTAGTAATGACTCGGATTTCGTGCTCATATTACGAGAGCTGAAAGCATCATAAATCATTAAGGTTAAAAGAAATTTCATCATCATCCAAAAAAAAAAAGCACGTTTAATGGGTATGGTCATTACTAAATATAAACCGTGGAAGCAATTATCTACGGAAAAGCTTTTTTAATCACGAACGAGCATCAAAGAGTGTTGACCTACATGTTAAATGCAGCTTAGCATAGCCTAGATTGTTCGTTTGCAAACCCCTCGACTCTTTATTCTTAAATGGAGCAGCGCGGGATGAGAGCAGCGGGGGGGGGTGGCCGATCGACCGCGCTTCTGGTCAGCGGAGATCAATACGAAGAGAGAGCAGCCATCTAGGAGCAAGAAAACAGGGATAATTGTTACAGCTTAACTCTTCCCTCATTTTTCTAGCATTCCCCGCCCTGATTGGGATTTTGCTTTCCACTCTGGGAAAACCAGCGCACCTATTTTAATAAGGCTGAAGTGTAAATTAGACCTTAGGCGGTGGAGTGTTTTTTTATTTTTCTCTGACAGGACACCGGATTCGTCGAAGTTTAACGAAGAAAAAGATCGCTTGTGTGTGTGTGTATGTGTGTCTGAGATTCAGCACCGACATATTGATCTCAAACCAGATTTTCAAACTGCAGTTGTCATTCTCATCCTGCAGGGGGTCGCGCAAACCAATGATATCTAGCAATAACGCCGATATCACGATAGCCAGTTAGAGGCGTTTCTAATAAAACGACGCGTCTAGAATAATCCGAATACGGTTAAAAAATTGCGTTTTCGTCTAAAAATGCTCCAGACTGTCGATTCGCCGTCGTTTGCACGTCCCTGTGCTGCGCTCGAGCAAACCTTAAGACTACTTAAGAACTAAAGTGTCGTCGTTTTTAAAAGCCTCCATTTTCACAAGGCCATGCTGCACCAGAACTGACGTATAAGTGTGGACATGGCCACAGAGTTCTGGGTCAGTTCCAGCTGCAAGGACCGTTCGCCCGGTTCGATTTCATCGCGGTGCAACTGCGAGTGGAATGACACTTCGGTGGTTATTTGATTTGGTCGAAGAGATTGACTGCGTGTTATTCGAAACATTCTTTATTTTATTTTCTCTGTTTTTTTTTTCTTCTGATGGGTGATGGATACTTGCCCTTTTGGCCAGAAAGGACAATCGGAGGTATTTTCAGCCTGGTGGTTATTTCAGTATCGCTTTCATGCCTCTAGATCTTTTTGTTCCCGCTATTGAAAAGAAAGAAAGAAAGAAAGAAAAAAAAACACACACTCGATGCAAGAAGACAAAGGTGTTTTGGGGAATGTTATTAAAGAAGGTTCATGTCGCTTGTCCTGATACTAAGCCTGATTACAGGCTATGAACATCTCATATTGCAATCTTTGCAAATTCAATTGATGCTTATCTGATTTGCTTAAGAGGTGACATGATATAGGTCTATAGCATATGTACGTACTGTATACATATAGAATGAGCTCAGAGCGTCTGCAGTTTTGTCCCAGGTTTGACCTTGTGACCCGGTGGAGCAGCAGCCCAGGTCGGCATTTCATCAGCAGACAGACACCACAACACGCGAGTCTCGGTTTCCAACCAGACCAGTGACAGATAATCCTGATCGCGATCAGGGTCTCACTAAAAGTGTTTGCTCTGCCAAATCCTAGAGATGCAACAAGAGCCGGAACAATAACAGTGAGGGTCACAGAAGAACTTTTTCCGAAAGACAAAAGTAAAGAACTTTGTTTAGACAGGTGTCGTGTAAGTCCACGGACTGAGAAGCGCTTAGAAAAGCAAACAAAAGGAGTACTAATCAACGCTTTAGATCAGTGGTGCAGGCTTTAACAAGGTCTGAGGCTAAAATCCAGGTCTTGAATAGACTCTTGCTCAGGTAAGACATTTTGTAGACAAGGTCAGACAGAAGGGATTAAGATGGTTCAGTCATTTGCTAAGGAGGAAAAAGGGACACGAGTCCAGACAAAACAAGTATATTTTAGCATCCGAAGAGATAAAGCTTCTTCAGATTTAAAAACATGACTTCTAAAACAAGAAAACCTCTAATGGAGGGTCAGGATCAGGATTAGACAGTGGTATGGGGGTATGGTGGGGTCAGATAGGTGCCAATCCTTCATAAAGAGAACACAATTTAAATTCCACAGCTTGCGAGATTGCTTTTCTTTCTGCTTTTCTATCCGTTGACGTGGGCCAATATGCCCTTAAGCTCCAGCCACTCGCAGAGGAAGCCACCGTCCGAGCAACGAGTCCGAACTCATCAGGAAAAAATGAGCAGAGAGGCTAGAGAAAGATCAGTGGGGGATTTCAAGCAGGCTCAAGATGGCAGCGAGAGACAAAGAGGGAATTGGAATTGCGCCTTGCCGTATCCCCTTTATCCTTTTTTCACCTCGCTTGTGAAAGTCCTCCCATCACTTTCCTGGTAATTATTACCTCTATTCGAATCCATAAAAAATTGCCTCTCGTCCTCTGTGTGTGCCTCAGCAGGGAACGAGGGCTCAGCTGAGAATGGACAGAAGGAGACGTCCACCTGCGATATCTGCCAGTTCGGGGCCGAGTGTGACGTGGATGCCGAGGATGTATGGTGAGTCCAGAAAACTAAAAATCGTTCGTTCTGTAGATGGTGTGCTTGATAGCGATTGTTTTTTACATGAATAAGCCACAAAACGATGTAATCAAAGCCTCTACACTTGTTTGTCTGTGGCCAAACTTTATCTCTGCTTTGCTCAGCTCACACTGTACATGCCATCACACTATACAATAATACATTGATTGTGTATAACGTTCTGGAGAGCTCTTGGGCTCAGCTAAGAAGAAATTATCTGAAGAAGATGGCTGAATATGCAAAAAAGGTTGATACGCAAATCTGTATAATGAACTGTCTTGCGGTTTTAATAGTAATGGTTGTAGGCTGTAAAACAATAGTTATGATTCAAGGTTTAAGTTGTGTATAGATCAATCTGGTAGCCCAGGGTTAGCTGTCTAGTGTCAGTAACCCAAGCTAGTCGTCTAGTTTTAGGGGCCCAAGCTAGTGTTGGCACAATCAAGCGGTATAGTGTTTGTAGCCCAAACAAGTGGTCAAGTGTTGGTAGTTTGGTGTTAGAAGTCCAAGCATGAGATCTAGTATTAATAGTTTGGTGGAAGTGTTCTATCATTAGGTGTTAGTATTACAATCTAGTGTTCTATGGTTAGTAGTTTAGTGCTAATAGCCCAAGAAAGTATTTTAGTGTTAGCAACATCAGTGTTCTGATGTTGTTAGTTTAGTGTTAGCAGTCCAAACCAGTGTTTTAGTGTTCGTTGTCCAAGCTAATGTTCTGATGTTAGTAGTGTAACAGGCTTTATTTAATTCTGTTATGCATATTTCCACCCAGAATAAGTAATTGTTAAGGCGAACCCTGCACAAATGATAGTCTGGTTTTAGTAGCCACCCTAGTGTTATAGTATTAGCAGAACCAGCCAATATTTTAGTGTTAGTAGACCAAGCTAATATTCTAATGTTAGTATTCCAAGCTAATGCTTTAGTGTTTGTAGTCAAGCTAGTGTTCTAATGTTAGTAAACTACACTAGAGGACTAGTGTTAGTAGTTTAGTGTTAGTAGCCCAAGCAACTGATCTAGTGTCAGTAGCCCAAGCTAGTTTGTAGTTTAGTGTTAGTAGTCTAAGCTAGGTTTTTGTTTTGTTATTAAAATATTGCTAGTGTTGATCTGTGAGAAGCTAATTAACATAATGTGAATGCATGATGCAACAGTGTGACCCCTGATTACAAATTGGAAACTAATTGTAATATTATCTGACTACATTTGAAAGAGTCTTGTGTTAAGAACACTTCACAGTTTTGTGCATACCCTAGATATGCAGATTTCTTTTGCAAAATCCTCCATTATTCCGGAATAATCTATAATTGAATCTGTAGAGTTCTGAAATTTTACTGTTCAGGTGCAAAGGCGACAAAATGATATTCCTCATCCTAGCATCCCAGCAAGTAAAAAATGAAAGACTGGAAAAGACGGGTTTTTTTCCCCAAGCGGAAAAAGTTTAGTCAGGCAACTCAGGTACTAAGCCAAACAATGGATCTATTTAATTGGTTGGACTCCAAGGGCACCAAGAGGTTTTTCAAGTACTCAGGACAATTTGCTTCTTTCTACCATTAGCCCCCTGATTTGATATAACACAGCAGGGCATGCAGTCTGCTGGCTGACAAATAAACTTGTTGTGCTTAAGTAGCCAATGGGCAAAGCCCAGGACAATAAGGACTGCAGTTCTGAGCAGCACCTTATCATTGACTCATAAAAAAGATGCAGCAAACATGAAAAGAATATCATGAAAATGGTCCAAAATTCTGTTTGCCAAGTTTATTTTTAGCATATCATTATTTTTGGGGACTTTTCTTTTCCCCCTTTTCTGTGACAAAATTTGCCACAAATGGCGCTTTGGAACTCGAAGCATTTGTGACGTGAGGCGTATGATTGATTAGCCGACGTATTCCGTGGCACGCAGGAACGAGGGAGATAATGACAGTTTTATCTCTGTTAATGGAGCCGGCTTCGCAGCTACATCATCAAGAGCTCATTGACATTCAGCAGGTTTTGCAGGGAACCCTTGTCTCGCAACAGCAGGCAATCAGCACAATCAAGCCCTATAGAGGTCATCAGACATTCCGCTATGCTAACAAAACTTGTCAGTGGAATTTTTTATTTATTTATTTTTTTTTTACAACTAATTATTTTGATAGTTAAACCAACTGATTTGTATTCAAGCCTCCAGTTTTGGAAATTGATCAGCTCGACAGTTTGTATAACAAAATGAAATGGATTGACGTGCTTTTAAAAAATAAATAAATTTCAGATCGTAACATGGTAATCCTGCTGTCTGCTGTTAGAGCACTGCTGCTTCTCTGTTCTTTAATCATGGAAGGTGTGTGTGCGTTTGGGGGCTTTGCCTAAACACTAGACACACCAAACCAATTTGGAGTTCCAACAGAACTAACGCAAAATCATTATTCGGTGTTCGTTGACGTTCAGGGATTTAGACCAGTTTCTGAATGGCATCTCTGTGATGTCTGGAGTTCGATAGGCATTTTCATCGTAGGCAATTACAGTAGGGTTTGGATGGACTACACTGACCAGACACAACATCAGGACCTTATATCATTATGAGTGGTGAAGTAAATAACACTGATTATCTCTTCATCATGGCACCTGTTAATGGGTGGGATTTATTAGACAGCAAGTAAAAAGAAAATTCTAAGTTGATGTGTTAGAAGCAGGACAAATAGAAGGATCTGAACGATTTTGATCGGCTAGAACATCTATAAAACTGCAGCTCTTGTAGACTGTTCCCAGTCTGCAGTGGTCAGTATTTATTAAAGCTTTCCAAGGATGGAACAGTGGTGAACCACTGAAGAACACCTTCAGTAAGTATTTCAGCTGAATGTCTGAAGAAATTCAGGTACCAAGCTGACCAATGGATTTGTATAATTGGTCGGAGTCCAAGATTACCAACAGATTTTCCAATTACTAGGGAGACAATCTGCTCCAATCTGCCATTAGCCCCCTGATTTAATATGACAGAGCAGGGCATGCTGTCTGCAAGCTGGCTGACAAACAAACTTGCTTAAGTAGCCAATGGCCAACACCAAGGACAGTTTTGGAGGTTTTGACCCAAAGACAGTAGCACTGATTGTTAGTGCCTTGCTCAGGGGCCCAAGAGAATCATCTTGGCGATACCAAGGTTTGAACCTCCAACCTTCCAATCAGTAAACCAGAGAATAGCTACCAGGTTACCACTTCCTACTTGTCTTCAAGAAGGATAAAAACTTCCAGTTTCCAGACTTTGGACAGGCACTGTGTAGATCCTTTAAAATCATAGTGTGACTATGATATTTGAAGCCATTTTTAAATAACAATGTAAATTAGAACATTTTGAAGATGTCTGCCTTTCAACAATACAATCTTCTTCGTCTACTTCTCCTTCCATCCATCACCATATCACTATGTCCTCTACTCTACATCTGGGTCGTTCAAACCGACCACAATCATGTCTTTCTTTACCACATCTATCATCTTCCTCCTTGGCCTTCCTCTTTTCCTCCAACCTGGTGGCTCCATCCTCGGTATTCTTCTAACCCGTGATATACCCCATTATATACCCCGTGTCACTCCTCTGCACATGACCAACATCTGAAGCACCACCTATCTAAACATGTCTACTTATTTCTCAATAATATTATATCAAAAAATTTTAATCCTGTCCATCCTCGCCACTTCTTTCTTTTTTTTCTTCTTTCCTTTTTTCCTTCCATCTTTCTTTCTTTACTCCCTTCCTTTCTTCTTCCACTCCATTCATCCATTTATCCACCTGTTTATTTATTTATTTAGCCCTTGTTTTATTCATTTTTATTGTCAAAAGTATATGGACACCTGACCATATACTTCTCTGCACGTGATCGAATTGTCTCAATCGTGCCTCTTTTACCACGTCTTTAAAACGTCCCACCTGCACGGCCCCTCTAATAAACTCATTTCTAATCCCTCGTCCCTCCCGATGAAAATCTTCGACCTTCAGCTCCGAATTTTTCAATACAACGCAA
This sequence comes from Silurus asotus, assembly GCA_024362625.1. Taxonomy (NCBI): domain Eukaryota; kingdom Metazoa; phylum Chordata; class Actinopteri; order Siluriformes; family Siluridae; genus Silurus; species Silurus asotus. The sequence goes on along the minus strand of MU545793.1, from coordinate 12,670,320 downwards.
CCTGTTTCAAACAAATAAATAAATAAATTGCAGATGAAATCATTTTTTTGTGGTGGACAAAAGCTCAAAAAAATTATGAAACGTCGCCACAATATCACGTAGTCGTGTGAAGTCTCAGTACAGCCAATGAAAGCGTCTTATTTCCACCGAATAATCGCTCGGTCACGTCCCGATAAAGTCTACTTCAAAGTTCAAAGCTATGCAGAACAGCTCATTAAAGGATTCCTAATAGAAAATTCCAGATGATGAATACGGAGCATTATCAACGGCAGCACAGCCAGTGGGAATAAGGAAATAAGGGAAGGATGTGGATTCGGACCGACACCTCCTTCTTTATTAGGCCATTAGGGAAACTTCTGAGTGTTCTCTGATAAGGCTGTTGGCTCGGTCGAGCTGTTTTTTTTTTTTTTTTTCCCGAAACCGGCAGCGAGGGAGAGGAGCGTTTATGGGTAATGGAAATGGGCACATTTTTAGACACCCCCCACCCCCCTTTTACCCAGCAGCCTCTCCGCTCAAAAGCTCTCTTAGGGGAATTACATGTTGGCCTTGGCTACGATTTAAACTGTTATAAAATTAAACCACAAGCAGCAGCGTGAGAGCAGAGATATAACATCTCACCGGAACGAGGCAGTCCCTCTTTCCCTCTTTACCTCCCTCCTTAAGTCTTTCTCTCACTCGTTCGGTGATCGCCAGATTCCACTCGCTTATTCCGCATCCGTAGGGACGCCCCGGACTGCTTAGGATGACTCACTCATCTTTCTTTTCCTCATTGTCTCTTTCTCTTCTCTCCCTCTGTCTGCCTCTTTCCCATTTCCCTTGTTCTTTTCATCACTTTTTCTTCATTACCCTCTTGATTTCTGTCTCTACCTTCACCATTTTCAGTTGTTTTTGTGTCCTGATCTGTCCACCTTTTTTTTCCACATTATATATATATATATATACATTTTTTTCTTTTTTTTTTTTTCTCCGTGTCCTTTGTCTGTCTCGGCCCCAATTCCTTCCTATGTCATTGAAGTTGTTCTTGTGTCCTATTCTATAAACCCATTTTTCTCTGATGTCTCTCTCTTTCTTTCTCTCACTTATTCTTCCTCCCTCTCTCTCTCTCTCTCTCTCTCTCTCCCCCCAAATGATGATCTGTGTATGGTCCCATTTCTTTCTTTCTTTCTTTCTTTCTTTCTTTCTATTCATTTCTCTCTCTCCCCTCTCCATGCTTTTAGTTTTTTTCTGGTGTACACTATCTGCTCCTTTTTTCATCCCCCCCAACTCTTTCTTCCTCGGCGTGCCCTACGACAGGATTACAGCAGGAAACAATGGAACGAGGGATTAGAAATGAAATCGATGCTCTGAGCTGCAGTAATAATGTTTTATGTGTGTGTTCACACACAGCTCGAGCCTCGTGACAAGCGCTGTGTAAGACAAACCAGACTTTGTTTACAAAGATGGCACCAGTCAGATAGTGAGTATTTGTGTTTAGTATGCATGAGTGTTTTTGTGTGTCTGTATGTGTGTGTGTGTGTGTGTGTGTGTGTGTGTGTGTGTGTGTGTGTGTGTGTGTGTGTGTGTAAGCGGCTGTAGAAGGGCAGGTGGACCAACAGGAAGCCTGCTGGCGAAGTTTAGATAACAGGGAAACCACATGGCTCTTACAAATCAATAAGACATATTCGCTCACTCAAGCAGATAAAAACACACACACACACACACACACAGACACACACACAGATAAAACTGCTACACGAAATCCTTGAATCACCAGGAAAATGTCACTAAAAATGTCCGCTATGAATTTCTTTGCCCTCACGTGTTTAAGTAAAAGAGAGAGAAAGAAATTGTGTGTGTGTGTGTGTGTGTGTGTGTGTGTGTGTGTGTGTGTGTGTGTGTGTGTGTGTGTGTGTGTGTGTTGTTGACGCAGTGCAGTTGCAGTAGCACTAGTGTTTCGAGAAAGTGAGAGGCAGCATTAAATATTAACACTCCAGACACATTATCCTTTATGACCACCACAGACGGTCACTCTGGAGAGTCTCCTAGCCGTGTGTGTGTGTGTGTGTGTGTGTGTGTGTGTGTGTGTGTGTGTGTGTGTGTGTTAGCTGAAACCGTTTATGCTGTGTCTCAACTTTGATTTTTTTTTTTTGCCAGTGTATATGCCTTCAGTACAAAAATAGAGTGTTGGGAAACCGCGTAAAATGAAATACTACAGGCTGCAGTTACAGACATAACAGTCTCTCAGACTGGCGCAGAAAACTAAAAACATCCATTAAACAGCCAATGTGCTGCCATTATACAAATTAGCACTCTTTATAGCAGGAAAACAGTTCAAAATACAGCAAATGAGATCAATCGGAAGAAAAATTACCTCAGGTTTTAACAAGTGGTGAACAGTAACGAAGTTAACAAGTACTTAAGTAGCTTTTTTGCGTATCTGTACTTTACTGAAGTATTTCCATACTTGGGGAGATTTTTACTTTAACTGCGTAACAATTAAAGTCAAATATCAAATGGGGTAGTATAGTGTAATTTGTTCATTTATATTGCAAACATCCTGGCAGCGTCCCGAAGTTTTTTACAATTTTGTCGCATCCTCATTGTGAAAACGAAAAATCCTAAGTTGAACCATGGTTCCACGGGGACTACCCGTTTATCCTTATTGAATGTACTGTTACAATTTGTGATGCTGATATGATTAAGAAATCTCTATGACAAGCTGGTTCCCAAAATCGCAAGTATGCTAACGTTTTTCTTTTGGACCATTGCTAGCTTTTACTCGGTTTTGCATCTTACGTGTCACGTAATAGCGGCGCCGTGAATGAAGTCATGGACAATAACATACATGGAAAAACGGCCAAATAAAGGACAAGGAGGACTTTATCATTCTTGAGAATGCTAACGTTGGCAATAGTAGTAGCTCCACAGCTATTGATTCACATTGCTGATACACTATCTGTCTTCCACTTTTTTTTTTTGGATGTCCAAGTTTGCCTGAATACACTTTTTGACACGCTAGTGGGAAAACAAAACTAAATGAATAGCTTTCGTCTGTTTTCATGGGTGTACATGTTTTTTTGTAGTCAATGAGCATTATGCAAATTTGCTCCGGATGAGTTTTTTTGAGTTACAGTATATTAAAAGAAATGACAGATTTATAATTAGAATGTCACACAGGCCGGCCCTGTTCATCGAGAAGCGTTCAGGGACGGCGACTTTCTGTAAACCCGTCGTTCGGGAGACGTTTTTGCTGAGCTAACAGGTTCTCTTGGTCTACATCCAAAAAACCCGCACGAAAGCGGGCGGCTGCGTAGATTTCCTGTAGGCGCCGTAAGCGATTAACTTGAACCGCATGAGATTTAACGCATTCCGCGTCAGCTAAAAACGTATAGTAAACATAACAATACCATTGCTGGAGCACTTGATGGCTAAAGGATGGCAGACAAGAGGTTATCAACAAGAGTCGGATTTATTTGCCATTTAATGCATGTTTATTTCTTTCCCAAGCTCTCCTTTCGCCATTTTATATATACATACATATATATATATATACACACACAAACACACACACACACACACAACTTAGTAAAAATCTTTCTGCCTGTTCCTCGTGCCCCCTTTTTTTTTCAGTCTCTTTTACACCCACACACATGCACACACATCTAAGCCCTCATTACATGCTCACTAATGAAGGCTTGTGTGAATAAGAACAGCCGTCAGAACAAGTGTTGGGACCTCAAAGCCAGCAGAACTCATAAGCCACTACTCCCCGCTAATCCTCCTGGCCTCAGCCGATGACCTCATCACAGCTCCATTACACCATTTTATCCCCGTTCAATTCATGTCCACTTCTGTCCATTAACACGAGTTATGTAGCCAAATATTTTTACGTTACGACCCTTTATGTGAGCAAATATCGCGCTTGGGGCCGAAATTGCAGGGGGGGGGGCGGAGGTTGTGGGGGGGCGTGGGGGATTGGTGGTCGATGCCGTTTTTAAAACCCAGCGGAGTTACAAGCGACACATTACCTTTAGCTGAATCCGAAAATGGCACGCTAATGGACATTAAAGCACTATGTGGCGTGTAGAAGCCATTATTTCACACCCTGTGTGTAGTGGGATTCATTTCAGTGCTTGCTAATGCAGGCGGTATGGGGTGGGAGAGAGTGGGGAGGGGGGGGGTGGCGAAGGGACGTGTTGGGTAAGCCATGTATTTTACTGTTGTACTCCGTCCAAGAAAACGCTAACCTAAACAGTTTCACAAACGGAAGCCGAGGCTTTCGAAGGCTTCGCTGTTTACTGGCAGCGCCACGCTCACTGGCGGATTTTTATTCAGACGTGCGAACAAGTAGGCTCGATGACTAATACACATTTATAGACACTGGTGCGTGGGAGGGTACGGCTGAAATATTAACCGTTTACGTGTCGCTGTTTCTGCTGCTTGATGCTCTATTGAAAGCCTGTGGCTAATTTCAAACACAATCACAGGTGGAGTTTATTAGCACAAATTAGACTGGGAATTTATTATAGAACAGCATGTCGATATCTAGTAATAGTTACAGTTTATGTCATGGAACGAAACTAGCGTTCCCCAAATATTATTGCATCACAGGGGGATTGTATATTGTCGTGTGTAATAAATAAACAATAAAATATATATAAATGAAAAATTCTACATATTATAGGATAATAAACAAATGAACATATACATATTTAATTACATATATAATAAAAAATGTTTACCATTTCATTGAGCTACATTTATCAAAGCATAGTAAAAAAACATGGTGTGATACAAGGTGGAATCAAAAAAGTTTCAAGACTAATGCTGCTATTCTGACCACGTCTGCGATTTCATCAGCAAGTTGGAACAAAGAGCAAACAGGAAATCCCGCATGAAACTGGGCCAAGACGTTCGACAAGACAAGCATTTGACATACGGCGACGCTGCATTAGAGTTTGCAGTTACAGGAGTTTTCAGTGGCATTTTCAACCCTTGAAAATGTCGAAACCATTCAACTACTTGTACATGATGATAGTCGGAGAAAAATCCACATGATCTCACTTCTACACCCACCCTACTCGCCAGATTTGACTCCTGCGGACTTCGCCCTCTGCCCGAAGATGAAGACACCAGCTCAAACCTCGCCGTTTTTACACCATTGCACAGAAGGTAGGAAGAAGACTTTCAGGACGGATTACAGAAGTGGCAGAAAGTGGCAGGGGGCGCTGTGTTGTTGAATTGAATGCATTTGGAAACACGATTATCTTAATTTTGAATCAGCCACCACTAGTGGTCACAAACAACTACAGAATTTGTTGACATTTTTGTCTACTTATTTAAGTCGTCAAGTCAACGTTACTACATTTAACAGCATTGAGCTACAACACAACATAACGCTAAATAAAGTGCATCGAGTGCAACCAAGTGCAAACAAAAACCAGTGCAGATCCCGCTACATGTGTGGAGTTTTGACATTGGACCTCCTGGAGTGTTTAAAGGCTCTGGCATGGAGAAGCTGGTGCTGGATCTGTGATGATCACAAATGCTAAGCTCATAAAACTCGGAGCTGCTAACCATATAGACTGTTTAAGACTGCAGAAAGAACATCACTTATAATCTTATACCACAGTACTCATGTTAGTTCTCACTCTCCAGTGTTCTGTATCGTTGAAAGATTTATGATCAATCTCTTGATGTCACCCAAATGAGGATGGGTTCCCCTTTTGAGTCTGGTTCCTCTCAAGGTTTCTTCCTCATAACATCTAAGGGAGTTTTTCCTTGCCACAGTCGCCACGGCTGCTCATCAGGAATAAACACACACCAGTAACCTTCACTGTTGATTTGTGTAAAGCTGCTTTGAGACAGTGTCTGTTGTGAAAAGCGCTATACAAATAAACCTGACTTGAGATAGACAACACAAGACTGTGTGGGAGGCATAATACAAAATATTCACCTCATACACACCTGTTAGCCTGTGCTAATACATGATCACACACACACACACACACACACACACACACACACACACTATATTCACCACTGGATTGCTCATTAGGGATAAACGTACAATTATGTTATGCGAAATGATTAAATTATACAAACTCGCACGTCCTTTTGTAATTAAAGCTGCTGTAATGACGATTGTGAAAAGCGCTCTACAAATCTATTCCATTCAACTGAATTAAATTATAGGCAAAGAGAAAAACAGACTACGATGAAGAAATTACTCTCCCCCTGTACAGAAACAAGAATCTGGGAGTTGAAATCTGGTATTTGTAGACATGTAAATTCCAAGAATCTGGAAGTTTTGCAAGCGCGGGAGGCGTAAAATACAGCCGATCTCTAAAACATGTTCTAAAACACGTACTCCCATAACTTGATGTTTTAGCTTAGCGTTTAGGCGAACTCAGCTCTGAATCATTTTAATAGAGTTTTGCAGACAGCCGTGAGAAAACGCAGGGCACGGCGGCAGGCAGCGCCGTGTTTTTTGCGAATATCGAATTCTTCTGTCGACAGCTTCCTCAGAGTCTGTGATGTTTATCCCCATTAATCATTTTGCTTTAATAATATTTTATTCGTATATTGTATGCGTGTAGGTACAGATTATTCCATGTTTCATTCCATTCGCTTTCATTTGATTTGCATGGACAAATGGTCACAAAGCAGCTTTAGGGAAATGGATTGTAAATATTTAATATATTCTAACTTTAAGGCGCTAAAAAAATGATCGCTAATGAGCGAGAGGTGATAGTGGTGACGAAGAAAAACTCCCAGAGACAATACAATGAAGAAAGATTAGGAGTAACCAGATTCGAAAAAGGAATCCATCATCATGCGAGTGAGACTGGATGATAATGATGGTATTTCATTATGGAATCGGTTTTTCCTGATAACAAAGATTTAAAAAGTTAGCTAACACCTAGCTTTTCAAACAGTTTGAAAGATTCCAGAAGGTCGGTCTGTCTGTCACCCAAAACTATTGTCCGTATAATAATAAATACTACTAATTGGTTATTATGTAACAGTGTCACCATTTTACCATTAAGAGAATCTCCTAATCACAGAGCTCGTGCAAAAAAGGCAATGGTGCAGTTGATCAGTTTTTTGGAAACTTCTAAGTCAAATAAAAAAGAAAAGATCTGATTATAATTGTGTATAATTGTGTATATAAAGTAGAAAAAAGCTGTGTCCCAGCTGTGAAGCATGGTGGTGGGAGCATCAATGTTGTACAAAAGAAAAGATTTTCTTGAAATTTCAGCACCTTATGACCTCAAAAAGATATCGAAGATAAACCATGTCATGTCAAGTCAAGTCGGCTTCTAAGTCACGCTAAGTCAAGTTACTCATTAAGACCACACTGTTACATTGATTAGTTGATTTCCTTTTGGAATGAATAAAGTGATCTATCTATCTATCTATCCTTACTTTTTATTAATAAAAAAAAGAACAGATCATAATTGATTACAAAGTGTAAAAAAAAAAATGTGTGCATTTAAATTCCTCCCCGATGTGAAGCATGGTGGTGGGAGCCTCATGTTATACAAATTGTATGAAAGGAGAGAAGTTTTTTTTTTTTTATAAATTCCAGCACCTCTAGATATCGAGTTGAAAGTTAAAGCATTGTTGATTTATGGTTGGTCTTTCATGAAAAAAACAAAGAGTGATCCCAACTGGACCCAAAGCGGAAACAGAACTATTTGAAGTGAAGGAACACAACCCATGATTGATAATAACGGAACATTGAAACCGCTACAGATTCATTTATAATAATAGGCAATAAAATTCAGGGGCAATATGTGTTTCCGCAGGTGCGTGTGCAACATCGACTGCTCCCATATAAGCTTCAACCCGGTGTGCGCGTCCGACGGCCGCTCGTACGACAACCCGTGCCAAGTGAAAGAGGCGTCGTGTCAACGGCAAGAGCGCATCGAAGTCAAGTTCCTGGGCCACTGTCAAGGCAAGCGAACTCTTCCTACCTTCCTACATCCGTTCCTTATTCTTTCATCATTATTTGATTGAGATACAATTGAAAACAGGAGCAGAACTGACTCAGGAACGCTTGTAAAAAAAAATAAGTCATAGTGTAAGTAACGATTCGGACATTACATGTAGGGGACGTCAATCGAATCCCGAGGTCTTAGATATTCATCTCCGCACTTTAAATCGGTCTGAGCATCGTTTTTTCAAACACGTGTATTCATTCGGAGTAAAGTTCGGAGTAAAAAAAAAAAAAAAGGGGGGGCGTATTTTGACCTGAACAGATGAGGGTTAAGGAGACAGACGGAGCTCCCTAAGCAGAACACACTTACACACAAACACACACACACACACACACACACACACACACACACAGATACATTTACCTCTGAAGTGTTGTCATGTTGTGTTATTCGGTGGCCACCTGCTGTAAAGGGACAGTTGGCCAGATGTACAGTTTAAGCAAAAAAACTCCATTAATGAGTGCAATAACGTCAGCCAGTGCGCAGCAGCTGCTGCCCGAGATGCTGACGGTTTCAATTATTTAATTCAAATTACAGTTTAATGACTCGCCGACAATTTAAGCTCACGCACTTGAAAACTTTTTTCCCCTCTTTTGTTTTAGGTGACATGATAACGGGGAACAAACCCGGGGATGGTCACTACGCCAGAGCCGACTTGCCAGGTGCGTATGTGTGTGTGTATATATATATATATAATACATATATATGTGTATGTGTGTGTATCTTATAGATTTTTCCCCATGCATCCTTAGTAGGGAGTGTAATATGCTGCAAACTGCTGACTGACAGTAATTGGTTGAGTTCTTTTGCACGTTACTGCAAGAGTCTCTCTCTTCTTTCTTTTTTTTTTTTCCATGGTAATATGCATGGTGATGTTTTGGCATCTGTGCTGATCCAAATAAAAGTGTTGAAGTGGAACTGCTTGCTATAAAGCAACCGGCAGAGATGCGTCATCGAGTCCGATTAGAGAGACAGAGGGAAAGAGTCAGAGAGGCGGAGAACAAGACGAGACAGAGAGATAGAAAGGGGTTAGACAATGAGGGACTGAACCCAGACAGAAAGAAATATATATATCTGTGTGTGTCCGTGTGTGTGGTGCGTTGTCTAGAAGAGAAGCCCGAAGTGTCTGAAGTGGCGCGAGGAATTTACATCCCGTGTCCAGAGCACTACAAGAACTATTGCGTACACGGAGACTGTGAATACCCCAACATGCTCTCCACTCCATCCTGCAGGTATATATAAACACACACACACACACACACACACACACACACACACACGAAAACTAGAAAGGCAATAGAATTATCAATACAACAGCGCCCCCTGCTGTGTGCACTTGAAAATCGGGAGAAGGCGTCGTTCCAAAACAGAGTATAATACACTAGAAAAAGACAAATCACTGCAAGTACATACGTCTGGATTACGGCTACGTTTATCACGTGCCAACTGTCACCGTTTCTACCAGTTTTGGCAATTTATACAAAACCGTGCCGTGGATTTTCTCCCGGTTCCGCCCCGGAATCTGTCATTTACTCAAAACTCATATTCATAATGTGGTCCAGATCTCAGATTGTCCCCAGTGAAATGTTTGGCCTCCTTTCAAGTTGTCCCTCCCTATCATGGGGACGAGGTGGGACAAGGAGACAAGCGAGAACGAGCACAAGTGCAGAGCAGAGGTGTAGTAACAGGTGCTGCACCGAAGACTCGGCAGCTGTTTCTCAGCAAGGATGACTCCTGAGAGAGGACAGAAGATAATAGAGGAGGATCTGTGTGTGTGTGTGTGTGTGTGTGTGTGTGGTGTGTGTGGTGTGTGTGTGTGAAAAAGAGAGAGAGAGCAAGAAAGAGAATGTCAGAGAGAGAGCTACAATTGTTTTACATCCTACCTACTGTAGAAAGCAAATATAAAGCCATTTGAGATTCTGCATGAAGATGTTTATCTGAAAGATCTAAAAGGAGGTTCGATATCGGCCATGACACGGAAAACGTACCATTTTGCTCCCTCGTGATTGCTTTAGAACCGTTTTTGGCATCCGTGGGTACTGCGTCATGCAGTACAAATCCAGACTGTTGTGCTTGTCTGGGGCGGTTGAACATTATGGGTTCGTTAATATTCTAATTTATTCAAATGAATGCCAAATTGAGTCCATTTATAATTCCAATTGAATTTTAATGCCAGTTTAAATGTTAAATGAAGTTTGACGGCTCCTAATGTACAAAAAAAAAAGGGGGGGGAGAAAAAAAGAAAAAGAAAATTGTGCCTTATTTATACGGTTGTCCAATCAGCCAAACAAGTTGCAGCCAGACCCATGTATTAAATCACGGTCGAGAGCTTCAGTATACATCAAACATCAGAATGAGGGGAAAAAAAATCTGACTTTTCCAGTTGTTGGTAATTCAGTTCAAATTTTCAGCTGTTGTAGACTATACATCCTGAGGTAAAGCATGGCAACATGCTTTTCTGCTCACCGTGAATGTAAAGAGTATTTATCCATTTAAATCTGTTCATTCAAGGCATTTCTGAATGCAGAATAGGCCACGTACTGGTTTCTTTTGGTTTTTTTTGCTAAGTTTGGTCTTTGCTGATCAGTTTCATAGCTCAGCCACATGACTTTCAAAGTCACTGGGATCTTTTCTCCTCATTCTAATGTCTGACATGAACATCAACCTCTGGATGAGGAGTTCAAAACCTCGATTGCCGCCACACGATTGGCTGATAGATAATGGCATGTGCAGGTGTAAAGGTGTTCCTATTAAAGTGGCTAGTTCGGTTATATCTTATAAAATGGTAAGTAAAAACCATTTCCACACCTATTTATTACTCCATTGTCTCATACATGCATATTTATGCATTATTACACCTTTATTGTATTATTGGTCCTTCTGATTGGCCCATTTTTAGGTCATTGGTTCATTGTTTCACCACATTGGTGCATTTTTTAATATAATAACCTTGATTTTATTCTGGTCCACACACAGTTGTCACTCAGGCTTCAGTGGCCCCCAGTGTGACACCAAGGAGTATAACGTGCTGTACGTGGTGCCGGGTTCCGGAAAAGTCCGTTACGTCCTAATCGCCTCCATCATCGGAGCCCTGCAGGTGGCCATCATCTGTGTGGTGGTGCTGTGTATCACCCGGTGAGTCTGAAAATTTCATTTTCATCTTACGTTCACGTCATTTTAAACAATTGAGCGGTTGCGGGTTCAGGGCCTTGTTTACAGGCTCATCAGTGGCGGTTGGTGGTGGTGGGATTTGAACTCTTGACCTTTCGATCCGTGGGCACACATCGGAAATCTTAGAGCGCCATGATCTAACGTGTATTCCCACCCGATAAAGGAAGTCACAGCCTGGTATTCTTATTTAATGAACGCTGCAGTTCATACACAGTTCTAGAGAGCCTATGAACACTAGCAAGCTGATGGCCCACACACACACACACACACACACACACACGCCTCATCACGGTTCAACTTCCAGTGGGAGTTTATTCGGGTTCCACTGGGAGGCTGCCGAATTAAAACTCTGTTGAAGGTCAGCAGATTGCGGCGCCTCGGTGCGAGGATCAGTGGTTAAAGCTGAAATCCGCTCCACTCTCGAATAACCTTCTGAACGAACATTCAGACTCGAACTCCAGACTTAAGTGCTCTACACAGAGCGCAAAGAGGGAGCCGGCAGGGGGAGCGTTCACTTACAGATCAACGATAGACAGCGGAATATAGCAAACCGGCCATCTGGAGCATCTGGAAAAATTCCCAATGGGCTTGTCGATTTTGCGAAGGCGCGGTCTGCTGAAACTCAGGAAATTAGCTGCAGGGGGGTGGGGTGGGGGTGGGGGGGGGGGGCTTTACGGGAAAATACAGGAAAATACGGGATTCCTCTCCAGATTTTACGGAAGTCCTAAGAGGCCATGCTTTATATGTTTTTTCTAATCTTGTTTCTTGAATTTTCTCAACATAACAAAAGCTGTAATTTCTTTAGCACGATTTAGTTTGATCTTGACGTAAAAAAAAAAAAAAAGTTACCTCACGACGCAATCGGTCGCAAAGATCTTGCGCTTTGCGAATGTTTTTGGTGCTCTTTTGAACCGAATACGCAGAAAATAAAGCACTGTTACCTCAAAATCCCAAGAAAACGTATTCATGATCGTGCTGTAAGATCACAGTTAAGGAGACATCCACATGAAAAAAGCAGTAAGGAAACGGATTAAAAAACATGAAGTATCTCAGGATATATTCAAATCTGACCGAAAATATGAACGTCTACAGATAAGTAAAATGCGAAACTAGATAAAACGCTGTAATTAACGCAGTCGTTCTTCGGGTATCCTTCAGAAAGTGATGATACAAATGTAAAGTACAAAGAAGAAATCTCCACAGGAGGAGGTTTGCGGTATTTCCCGCTGCTCTATCCTGGCTCAAAGGAACACTACACTGCTACAGACACCGTACAGCATGTAATTGGAATCTGCCTGGACGTGCGAAGGAAAAGTGTTCCTACAAGACTGCAGAAATGTAGACTCGCTGTTACATGTGGCTGACCTTTACCCCGGAGCTAAAACGTGTAATATGTTCCTTTGAAGATCCCATGAGGCAAAGCAGGCTTTTCAGAAACCTACAGGCCAAAACTTTGAATGTCCTAGATTGTTACTTTGGTATTCAAAATTTTATGTTTTTTTGTGACTATTTCTCGCAATTCTGACTGGTTTTTTTTACCCAATCTGGCAGCATCACCCCCCTCTGTAGAGCCAGGAAGTTTTACACATTGAAAATGAAATATTCTTCATGCATGCTGTGGAAAACCTGAATATCTCCAAGGACTGGATTTCAGACTCAAATCACTTAATGTGTTATACTATATTCAATATATTTTTCAAGTCATTTCATTTTTGAGCATTACCCTTTGTAGCACCAGCTATTGTTATGCTAATGCAACAAAAACGGACGATACAAAATGTGGGAATCACGCTGAGGTGCACAAATTTCAGTTCCAATGAATGATGCTAGCCATGGCCTCTGGAGCCAGCGTGATATAAATAATAGCTCTTCTAATGAGTAGAATGAGCACAAAAAATAAATAAAGGGAAAAAAAAGACATCCAAAATGTTTTAAAGATCCGTACTGTATCCCTTATACCAGACATTTTAAGCTCAAGGCCCCCTGGGCTACTTTCGCCCCAAGGAACCATTATATCCAAGCCGCAAAGAAATATCATATTTCTGTTATAATTGGCAATTTTTGACTCTGTGGGCACTCCACAACGTCCACGCTTTGTCCCAGAAACGATGCTTCATCTCCACCTACAGGCTGCTGGAACACTCTGCACGGTTGAAAGTACAGTGTGAGCAACTTTTCTCTTTTATGAAGGTGAACAAAAGCACACCGAGGAGTTTCTCACTGATGCCATCGCTTTATCCTGAGAGTCGCCCCAGCACAAAACCTAACCCCAAGTCATAATGAACTGATTTTATACTAATTTAAATGCTGATTATGTTTGGCTTAGACCCAGTATTTCATTTTCACCACTAGGTGGCAGCAAAGGACAAGTGCTTACAAAAGAAAATGTAAAAAAATCAGGGCCTAAAAAAAATGACATATGCAAGCCTTTTTGTGCCACATCAAGAAAGAAATTGATTTGTCTGATTCGTACTTTATTTATGCCCATTCTGAATTTATTTCTCGCAATTCCGACTCTGTTTTTTGCATTTCTGACATTTTTCCAGAAATTCCGACTATTCTGCCAATTCTAAGAAATAAAGTCGGATTTGGCTGAAATGAAGAAATGTTTAAATATACACTCAGATGTCTTTAATGTCCACCCATTGTTTTCTTTTCTTGTCTTTCGCACAGAAAGTGCCCACGGACTAACCGTATCAACCGTCAGAAGCAAAACGTCACGCACTACAACTCGGAGAACACCCTTCGCGCCTCCACCCGCCTCATCTAAGCGTCGGGAGAAGCCTCCCAGTCGTGGGGATGTGTAGTCACAAGAGATTAGAGATCCAGCCGCTCCCTCCTGCCTCCTGGTGCAACACGACGGACCATCCCGGACTACTGCACTACTAGACAGAGGGGAGGGGAGGGGTGATGGTGGGGTTGTAGGTGAGGCTGAGGGGGGTGGGTGACACGCGGTGCCTTCTACCTGTGGCACAGGACACAAACCCGAGAGGATCTTAGGACATTACGTTAGGACACGTCCTATATTTGGTTATGTATGGGTAATATTTCCACTAGTTTCTTTGTTTTGTCTTGGTGGGGTCCTTTTTCTGTAAATGTAAATAAATAATTTATATCACAAAACAGATAATAGCATGCAACTGTATTTTTATGGCGGGTGCCAGTTTGGCAAGAATAGGGGTTCGTAACTTTTTTTATAGACAACACTACATCTGTGGATTAATGTCAAGTTTAGACGGATGATTTTTTTTTTTGCTATAAACACCGTCTCTCGAGCCTGATATATATGATACGTTATGTGTTACACCTGTTCTGACCACTAGGGGGTAGACTTTGTGCAAAATAATGTAACTTCTTGTGCCTTAGATCCAGAGCTTATCGGAACTGACCTATTAAAAATGCAAATCCAGTTGTGACATTATAATCGACATTGGTACATTGGTAATCTTAAACGATATTTGCATACACAACGCACCTCACATGGCAAAAAAAGAAAGACGGCACTCAATGAACGAATTTGAGAAAATCGCACAACATGGCTGACACACTGATTTCCATAATGACTCGTCTTTCGACAATGAGGAGTGAAAATAATGGATACTAATATTTTATAGTAAAAATGGACCTTCCCTTGCATTATTCTTTCCAGTCTGGGGTGATATACTGATTCTATAGACTCCATTGGTACCATAATGAATATCGATTCTTGGAAATCCTGACAGTTTCGGTCTAGACCATGGTCTGCAACCTTCACGAGCGAAAGAGCCATTTTGACGTCCCTCTCCCACCAAATAAAATTTGCCTGGAGCCGCAAAACATTTGACCTTTAAATTAATATGACACAAATTCTTGTTTTATGCAGACGTAAGGTAGGTGCACAAGTAGGGGGCACTAGTGTGAATTTTATTATATTGGGATGTTAGCAATTGATGCCTTTTTGTCCTTGGCGAGACGTGGGAGTGGTGGCGTGGAATACAGCCTCTGATATTTCAATCAAGGATTCTTTCATATACTTTCCATTACAATACAATACATGAGATTATGACTAGAATTTTTGGTTAACCTTTAATTTTTCCAAAGATGTTGGTCTAAAATCCCTGTATGAACCTTTGCTGGTGTGGTGAAGAAGTCATCTGAGTAGACTATATTAAAAAATAAATACGTAGAGCAGGTATTAAATAAATACCTGGGGGCTACATGATACTACAAGATGAGTGTCTGTGCAAGTCATGATCATGATCAGTGACAGGACCGAAGTCTGCGGCAGGATCATTCCGGGATTGGGAGTGATCAGAGTGTCTTTGTGTAAGACTTGGAAAGAAAGTGTCAAAAACATTTGGATTTGGAGCAGAAGCAGAGGTGGTGGATCCAAAGGGAGAGTGGAATTTGAAGAAGAAGGATTAAGTCTGAAACAGTCTGAAACAGGGGCAAGATCAGGGACAGAGGGATGGAGGACTGGGAAGATTAAGAGGCAGAGTTTGAGACTGGGGAGGTTTAGGAGAAAAGATTAAGATTGGGAAGGTTTAGTGGTAGAGATTGAAAGTGTAAAGGATCAGGGGCAGAAATGGAGACTGGGAAGGTTTAGGTATGGAGATTAAGACTAAAAGTTTAGGGGCAGAGATTGAGACTGGGAAGGTTTGGGGTGGAGATTAAAACTGGGAAGGTTTGGGGTGGAGATTGAGACTAAGAATGTTTAGGGGCAGAGATTGAGACTGGGACGGATCAGGAGCAAAGATTGAGACTGGGAAGGTTCAGAGGCAGAGATTGGGGCAAAAAGCTTATTACTTATGAGATGTTAGTGACTGAGTATTAGTTTTTTTGCCAAAGTTTTGCCAAACAAGAGACAAAACAAAGAGTAGAAATTTGCAATTATAACACCAAGGAAACGCGGGTCTGAGGTGAGGATTTGGCCAGGGTGAAGCTGAAACATAAGACAGAACTGAAAGCTTCTGTGAGAATAACAAAAAATTCATGAGTACCCAAATACTTGGATTACTAACATTTGGTTTTGAAGCCCTTTTTGGAACCGATTTGCATACAGTCAAATAAATTGTAAACAGACCCTGGGATTCCTATTCAGCACAGGATTTTCTCTGAATATTTGCAGGAAAACAGACTGGAATTTCTGACCCAGTCTTCAACCAGCACCATGGGAGGAAAGGGTGAACAGGAAGCATTAAATGTGTGTGCAAGGATGTGTTTCTTGGTATTAAATGTGTCTTGAAAACTTTCCCAACCGGACTTGCCCCTTCAGCATTTAAATCATATCTGTCTCAATATTAGGGCAGATTACATAAATGCAATACCGGGAAGAATTCAGCGGAGGTGATCTTCTGTCTCGGGTTCGAGCATTGA
This sequence comes from Silurus asotus, assembly GCA_024362625.1. Classification (NCBI taxonomy): domain Eukaryota; kingdom Metazoa; phylum Chordata; class Actinopteri; order Siluriformes; family Siluridae; genus Silurus; species Silurus asotus. The sequence goes on along the minus strand of MU545793.1, from coordinate 12,653,812 downwards.
ATATTTCTTTATTACAGTATTTATATAGAAAATCCAAACTGAATCCAGATGCGACAGCACAATGTCTTGCAAACGTTCTAGCTTGATAGCGATGAAATCAGGATGGACATGTAAAAATTGGTCCTTGACATATTATATTTATATCCAGGTCCAGTGTCAGGGATAGAAATTTGTCTTTGGATGCAGTCGCATACAAATTTTCCCTATACTCGATCTAGGAGACCTACTGAAACTTCTCACCTCACCTACTTCAGCGCCTGACTTTACCAACACCCTTCCAACACCCTTGTGTTTGAATGAGCACAAATCTGCACAAGCACACTCCAAAATCTGGTGGAACATCTTCCCAGAGGAGTGGAAGGAATAATAAGAGCAACTTGGGACTAAATATGGAATTTGAGCCCCAAAAAGCGCATATAATTCGTTCGGCGCATGAGGAAAAACGGAGTCACGGCCACAGGCAGGTAAAGTTGTCATGTAGTTGATCGCCTGGATGTTCTACCACAAGTGCCTGGTGTCTCCACTGTCCTGGAAGTGGCCGGGGATTCTCTTGGCGTGTAAATGCTTAGCCTCTCTAAAGGCTCAGGACAGTTTGGCCCTCACTGTTCTTAAGACCTTCTTGTTCCCCGCTCTGAGGGCAGAGTCTCCAGACATCAGTGGTGTATATGCGACAAATAAAGGATGTTCAGCTTGTTTTTGTTCAAGCATTCGAGAACACTGCGGTGACGCTACCAATTCAGGCTGATCTGTAGAGGCACGTTTATCTGTGCTCTGGAATTTTCCCACGGCAATGAAACACAAAAGTAACAGCCAGTGTGCTGCACGCAAATTACACAATAATCCTCAAATCCACAGAGATCAGCTACAGGATGTTGCAGGTTTCAATAGCAATATAAATCCACATCACCTGGAGCAGCTCAGCAGCTCAGTTCCGAATCGAACGCTAGTGCGTTTTCACTCTCGTAGATATGGTCTTATCACAGGAGCATGCCATCACAAGGGAGGAAATTTAATTATAGGTTCGATTCAATACCATTTTATTTGTGATGCACGTTTTACAATCGTCTCAAAGTGGAAATAAGGTGATATAAAAGAATGTGTCGGCTATAAAAGTCATAAATTAATATTGCCTATAAGATCCTTATCAGGTGATCTAAAGGTGATCTGATTATAAATATAAGTAAATATTAAGTCCCCATTAAAATCACACATGGGTTATGCTTGTTTATGTTCCATTCATGGTCCATTTTCATCATTTTCTGCACCTTGATTGAAAATGTTTCTAGTAGCCAGAGGTATTTAATGAAGTCCTAAGAGGCCATGCATTATAATATTTTATCATGCCGTAATTTTCTCGTGATCTCGACATAACAAAAGTGTTTGCTCGTTATCACGACTTCATTTTCTCATGAGCTCGACATAAAAGCTGTTTCCTTATCATGAGAATTGTCTCAATATCTCGACATTACAAAATTGTATATTTGTATTTTGAGATCATGGAAAAAAGGAAGTTGCGATAACGAGAAAACAAGGACGAAAAATGGATTATAACACATGGCCTCTTACGACTTGAAACAACTGGGAAAGAAAGTACTCCATTACCTTCATGCAATGTTTGATTTTGACCAGTAGAGGGCTCTAGGAGACTCTCCTGTGTTTGGTAAGGTTGCAGAAAAAAAAATTAATTTGAATGAACACAATTTATAGAAGTCATGAACGTGATCAAATGAAGATGCTTTACAATAATCATGCACGTTCCTTGTTTAAAAAAAAAGGAAAGCAGAAGGCATCGGTGTGTATGAGTTTGAGTGTGTGTGTGTGTGTATATGTGTGCAAAGACACAAAAGGCCAAAAAGGGTGAGAATCTCTTCCTTTTTTCCAGAAAGCAAGCACAGGATGAGCAAATTCCCATCTCCGATCCGACAAAGGAAATGTAATCCTTGTGTGTGTACTCGAGAATGTTTTTTTAGTTTTTTTCAAGGTGATTTTGAATTCTCGGGGAATGACTAAAAACAAACGTTCACCCGGGCGCAAGTTTGATTGTGTAACAAAGACGCTTTCATATTCTCTGGCATGAACATGACCTCTTGTTATAACACACACAAACTTAGCGATGTTGTCTTAAACCGGAACTCTTCTCGTTTAAGCATTTCAGCACTGAAGAATATGATGGGACACATTTCACCATTTCAATGTTACCGCTCTGGTCTGGTATAACCTCATGTACTTGCATTCTTGGTGCCACTGCACATGCTCATAGGGAGTGTGTGTAATAAAGAGAAAGAGCAGGATGGGAATATGAGAATGTGTGTGATTAGGGATCATCCTGGCATGGTCCCAAGAGTAAATATGAACACACTGTGTACATTTGAATTTCCTCATTGTCCAAGTTCTTTAGTCTGAGTGCTGAAGAGAACATTAGAAGTGGAAACAAGACCCATAGTGTAGGTTTGATCCAGTTTTTGCATACAGGTGTGTATCCTCTACTATCAAAAACCGCATCGCAATCATACTATAGTATTGCCTTTCCTTATCTGTCCTTCACACACTCCCAAACCAGAGCTATTCTCACACAAACACACACTGACACTCCAGCTTACTTTAGACCACTGGGCTGGGCTGGGCTAGCTAGGCAACCTGGCTCCTCCTCTGGGTGTGTGGGGAGTTTTTAAGTGGTGCGTCGGGAATGTTGTTGTGTTCAGGAGACGTGGGAGGCAGCGAAGCACATCCATGTGACAGACCTCCTGAAATAGAAGCAGCTAGGCTTCCTGAGTAGAGTTTACAGGTGAAGTTATACGATTTGCAAGTCTCCAAAGAAAAAGAGCCACACTTTTTTTCTGTCGACCAGATCCTCCAACATGGGCGAAGATGCTGCTCGAGCTGATCAAAGCTCATCCACTCTGCCTGCTCCAACCAACTCTGAGGCCTCCCCTGCTCCAGCGGTGGAGGCCCAGGATTTCTTCATCCCCAGTTCAACTCCTACCTCCCCGACTCACACTCTCACCCGGAACAAATCTCCAGCCAGCCCAACAGGGCCCGCAACCCAGGTGAGCGCCATCACCGTAGTGGCGCTGCTCGACCAGCTGGTGGTGATGATCGAGAGTGTGCAGGAAAACCAGCGGCGCATGGAGAAACGCCAGGCTGACCTGGAGGGCACTGTGCGGGCCGTGCAAGCCGACTTGACTCGCTTGAGCAAGAGCCATACGGCAACCTCTGGCGGGGTCAACAAGCTGCTCGAGCGCTCGCGCAAGACTGGCATCTACGTCAAGGAAGTGCGCGAGCGCCTCGATCGCCAGAGCGGCCAGGTAAAGCGTCTGGAGATCAACCATGCACACCTGCTCAAGAGGAATCACTTCAAGGTGCTCATTTTCCAGGTGAGTTCGGGTTCCTTCCCATGGATGGCAGGTCATGCTCGGTCACTTTTCATCACGGTGTAGACGAGATTGATGGAATCGAGCGCCCGAAACACTTTTCCGGTACAAGAGATGTGTAAAGACAGGAGTATTTATTACATAACTGAGCCAGGATACTCTAACAGAAATGTGAAAACAGCAAGAAGAAATATCTTTATACCAAATATTATATTTTATAGATAATGGTGTGGAATATTATGAGTAGCCAAAAATGAGCTTGGAAAGATACACTAATCTACTAAAGGTTGCTCCAGAGTGAATAACTAGCAATGTAAACAGCAGCAGGTGGTGAAGAGATGTGTGTGTGTCAGAAGAAAGTCAGAAAATGTGTGTGTGAGACCCAGAGATAGTGGATTACAAAGAATCCAGTGTCCTCAGTTCATCTTTTGGGCAAAATTGCCCAACAACGTGTTTAGGTCTCTTTTTTTGAAAGTGAAAATGACTAACAGAAGTCACGGATGTTCTCCCTCAACCAGCTAGGCAGCCTAGTGGGTGTGTTTAGTCAGGACTAATCCATGTAATCCAAACTAGAGATGCATTGTATGGTTCAGACGTTGCTCTATTATGTATGGTACGGAAAAAAACAAAAGAAAAACGTGTGAGGCTCTTGATAGAGAATTGTGTTGACCTGCAGTGCAAACATCAAGCTTTTCAGCCCATTGAAATTGCCTCAGGGGTTGGCTTACTGGTTGATAAGCCTGATAACAATGTCTATTTCTCTTGTTGGAGCATGTGGGTTTTTATTTTTTTTCCCGAAGCGTTAGGAAAACATTGACAGCTACTCCCACGCTGCTCGATGTATACATTACATCACACATTGAACCATCACAAAATTGAATCACAACGTTTTGCTTGCTTGAGGATATCAGAGGAGGCTCCGATTTGTATTCAGCCTGACAGAAAAAGCATCTGATTCTTGAGTCGATGTCTAAGTCGGTCGATGGCGTCTATTGACTGCACGCCGGTTATTTACCGAGCTGCAATTGAGCTTTCTGAAGATACCGCTGCTGGTAATAATGCTGTTTGCCTCAATATACTGCACCAATCTGGCACCAATCTTTTATATTAGAAATGCACCACAATTTATATATTGAAGCGTTTAAAAACTGCCAATCTAGTAAAGCTAATTCAGGTAGGAAGGCGGGAAACAGAGGGCGGGGTTGCTCGCAGTTCATCACCCCCTGGCATTTATGTATTCCTTCACAGCTCCTTATGAGGGCAGGTGGAGTTTTTTTTCTCGAGCTTCAAACATTAACTGGATCCACCAAACACCATGTTGGAGCTTGTATAGACCTGCAGGAGCAGAAGCTTGCACCACTGCAGGCTGGAGTATTTTACACAGTTCATTTCCTGGTTAATTCAAGGGAATGGACGATTTCTTGGAATTTGACCACGAAAAAAAAAAAACCTTTGTTGTTTGGAGATCCGCAAGTTCGCAAAAATATCCACCAATTCGAATACAAACATCCAGAAAATTGCAGTTTATGGGCTTAGGTTTGCTTTGATTGGATTTTAGATAGCTGCGTTATAACGTCTTCAAAAGACTTCAAATGAAGCAGAACCTTCAAGGCATTTCTCCGAGACTTTTTCCGCAGCTGTTTTCACGAATACGATTCCGATTTTCTTAATTCGCAATGCCAAATGACCAATCCTTCAGTCCAGGGAGGGATTAACTCCTAAATTATCTTATTACATAATGACTAGTGGAGTGCGGAAGAAGTGAAATGACCCAGCTGTGCTGCATCTCTCACTGGAGCTGTTGTAAATGAAAGGTTTCATGTAATATCATAGGGGTTGGTCAGTGTCGGTGTTAAAGCCAACGCTGGAGTCGAGTCAGAACAATACCCAGTGCTGAGAGTGAGAGAAAGAGTGAGAGACTGAAGCTGCTATCAGCAGGGTGTGTCCTGTACTGCTATACGTGTTTTTTCAACACGTGGCAAAATCGTCTGTTCTTTCATTACCAGACGAGGTGTGGTGGTGTTAGGTGTGTTAAACCTCGCACCTTTCCAAATTGATTATGTTCACGTCTTTTAGAGCAGTTCAGTAGCTAACGTGATCCCTTATTGTGTTACAACTTTATAATATTTTATTACGTATTTTTATTAGATTACATCCGAACCATGCAACCGCCATTATCGCAAATACCAGGGTTCTGTACTGAAGAGAAATGATATTCAAAACACAGGCATTGTTTATCTTTTTCGGGAAATGAACTGGTCTGGGGTTTATATACTTTGCACATATTTGTGTGTTTGATTCTGCATCCGGTTGGTGCCCTCAGAAAAAAAAAAGAAAAAAAAAACATTGCTATGCTATTTTTTTCCTCTTTCTTCGTGCTTAATGTTAGTAGAGGTCTGAACAGAGTACACAAGTCTTGCGATCGGCATACTTTCTGAGCTTGAAAGTGGGTTTAAAAACAATAAAACAACAAAAGGAGTGTGTGTGTGTTGAGTGACAGGTCTGCTGCTCAACTGCAGCGTCCTCCTTAGCATGTTCTAACCAGCCCTAATGAGAGGTAGCATTAAACACATTAAACACGACTTTAATGACTGTTTTTTTTTGTAGTCATTTGTCTTCATTTTACATTTTTTGTCCCCCCCATTGCTCTTGACAAGTCCATTACATGCCCTCCTCATTCACTCATCTTCAGAAACCGCTTTATACTGGTCTATGCTCAGTGTAACAAATACGGTGTTAAACAAGGATACTAATGCATCACCATACACACACTCAGTAGGTTCACACACACTGCAACACTACTACGTCACACACTGGCAATATAATCTTTTCTTATCTATTTCCACTAAAGTATTGGTACACTTGACTTTTCCAGCCATATGTGGTTCCTCCCAAAGCTGTTCACACAAAACTAGAAGCATAGGATTGTACAGGACGTCTTTGAATGCTTTAGGATTTTCTCTTCACTTCAACCAGGAAAAACCAAACCTGTTCCAGCATCACAATACTTTTGTAGATATGCTTTATATGGTATGGACTGAAAGATCTTGAGTGGCCTGCTATAAGGCTATAAAGCCTATAGAACACATTTGGGATGAATTAAAATGCTAAAATGCACCCAGGCTTCCTCACTTCATCTACATCAGTACCTGACTTTACTAGCTGAATGAGTACCAAGCACCACAAGCACACTGAAATTTATTGGAATATCTTTCCAGATGAGTGGAAGTTAATTATAAGAGCAAATAGGCACAAAATCTGGAATGGGATGTCCAAAAAGCAGATACAGATCTAATATTTCGGCGTCCACAAACGTTTGTTTCTATAGTGTGTATCGATCTTTCGACAGTTAAAGCAAGTTTGCATGCTTTCACTGGACGAGAAGCAGAAGACTTTGCATTTAAATAGCGTATCCTGGGACACAGTGGCGAAAGACAATCGGTCTTAACATCCAACATTTTAGCAGCATTTTTACATGTACGGAATGTCATATTTCTATCATCATATAAATGGAGAAAAACCTAAGGTCTTTGTATTGTTGTAATCATCGAGGACTACAGTAAATTGGTGTATAGTCATGAGCTGGTGTTTGTACATCTTTATCAACGACCACCTCAACCTCGTAGTTTAGATTAGTGTGAATGCATTCGAGATCTATAGAGGTTTTCAAGGTTGATTTTGAATATTTGATGCGTATTGCGCTAGAAAAAGCTCCTCGCTTACTTCTTTCAGGGAAGTGCTAAACGATCCGGTCTCACAGACGAAACAAAATAAGCCGATGCCGCATTGTGTCAATAGACATGTAACTGTTTAACTCGAAAACATCACATTCTTTTGATTTAAACCACTGTTGTTTTTAACTGCTACCTCTGGGACCAGTAGATCAGGTTGTTATGGTAAGCTCTGTGGGTGTGTATTGTCTGTGCTGATAGTTTGTTGCTATTTACTGCTCAGCAATTAAGACGCAAATTGTGGGAATGTCTATGGCTCCTTCGGGTCGCTACAAAAGGAAGTTCCTTGATAGCTTCTGTTTATGAGAACATTCTATTACGCCTGGTACTGCAGCAGGCCACGCTCCGACAAAAACACATAGCAGGGTAATCGCATTTTGTACAAAGTTATACCACAAAATGCACTCGAGGATCAATGTTTTAGCAGAAAAGACCCAGATTTTCCCTGGAAACTCCTTTTTTCTCTTCAGGTCCTCAACAAACTTTGTCCTTCAGCTGCAATAATAGTCCAAGATCAAGTATTGAGAACATCAATATCATGAAATGTCCTTTTTTTGCATGCGTGTGTCCATTTCTACACTTTAAATCAGTTGTTTGTGCATGGTTACTTCTTATCTTGGTCCCGGAGCTCCAAGGCAAAGCTGGGTTTCTCCCCTGAGAGAAAGCGATAGAACGATAGAGAGAGAAAGGTTACTACAAGTAATTCGGCTGAAATGGTAAAAAAGACAAGTCTAATTGATGGATAAAAAAAAAAAGGAACATGGCATGCTTAAAGGGTAAAGATTATATAAAAAAAAAAAAAAAAAGGAAAAAAAGGGGGGGGGGGGGGGGGGGGGGGGGGGGGGGGGGTGTGACGAGAGACGGAACGGATGGAAAAACAAATTGATGTGTAATAAAAAAAAAGAAAAGAAAAAAGAAAACGTGTGTACTCAGACCTGGTCTCGCTTAACCGATTCAGATTCGTCAGCTCTGGTGTTAATCTATGTCTTATCTCTCGCTTTTCACTGGTTGGGCAGAAAGATATCAAATGCGAATACAACAAAGCAAACATTAAAGCGCAGTGTGTGTTTATTCACGGATCGATTATTAATCTGGAGGTCTAGAATATGAGCACTAGTCACGCATTTGCTAACTTATTGACAGACGGCCACAGCGAATCAGGAAACATTATTGTATTTTTGTAAAAAAAAAAAAAAAACCAGAAAAAAAAAACCTGCTTTAATTTAATAATTTGTTGTGATTACATCATCACCATCAAGCCTACGTTCATATAATAGCTCTGAGTCTTCATTAGATACTTATTATATACTGACTATATTTATATACTTTATTTCCTAAAGTATTAGCATTGATACTACAACATTTATGCAACGTTCCATACAGCAAGGTGCATTTATTTCCAATAATTTGCTGAACCATGCACCAAAAAAATTCGTTTTACTGTTACAGAGAACAGTAGGCTTTCCAACTATACACACACACACACACCTAAAAGTTTATTTGAGGTTGTGTAATTAGCATGACTCATTGTGTACTTAATATAGCCAAGCCTTTTATGTAAAGGAGAAGCTAGACGGTTCCATCCAGGGCTTTTTGGAGATTTTGACTGTTATAGAGAAAATGTGATTGCAAAGGCTCTAAAACTAAACAGTTTGACTTATTTTATACTTTACCTAATAAACCATAAAAGTTCATGCGTTATTTTATCCTTTAGAAAGCTACGGGTGTAGAAACTCATTCTGACCAATCAGATTTGAGAATTCAGTGGGACTGTGATTTTTAAAAAAATCCAAACGCTTCCAATAAAATGTAAGGTGAAAACAATTGGGCTAAAATACTTTTGCTAAATTTGCTAAACTACACCCAAATTCAGATGAAACACATGATCGTTGTAAAACATCTAAAGCAGATTCAACCCATAAGTTTGCCGCGTTCTTTTTGTCATCCACAACCTGTTTTTTTCCAGATCAGAGCATCATGTAAAAGGTCGGGTTCATATCACTGTGATGGTCATTTCTTTCAACCAGTGGGAAGTCCACATCCTTCCTTCCTTCCATGTGGTGACACATCATATATCCACCATATTCTTTTTTTTTTTTTTTTTTGCATAGTTGTGACAAGGCTTTATTGGTGGTTTTGCAGAAACGCTGCCCCGAGCCGGTATCCATGGCAATGTCATTTCTAACACAGGATGTATATAATTATCCGTGTGCTTCGAGGTTGTGGTTGTGCGCAGGTTTAGCGCAATGACATTTAATGTGATTTATTTTTTTTTCCATTTAATTCAACAAACACAGAGGCTCGGGCTTTCGGTTAGTCAAAGTACATGCAGATGAATTGCCATTGCTTTCCAATGCAAATATTACGGGGGAGGGGCCTTTAGTGTGCTGTTTTTTTATTTTCTGACTATGTAATGGTGAGAAAAATGGTAGATTTTTCATTAATACGAGGTGTACGGTAAATAAATAAATAACATAAGTGTAAAACAATACGATACAATTGTAATCCTGAATACAAAAATAAACGTGCATTGAAAGTTTGTTCCCTTTTCGGGTTCTTTAAATATTATTAATCAATAAATATAATAGACGTTAAATATCTAAACCACGTTTTATTGTATACATTGTATAATTGGTTTTTTTTTTTTGTAATACTGTACGGTTGTACAGACATTTGAGACCAACTGCTTATTGGTTTAGGGATAAAAAGCATACAATATTTATACACAAAAACGGTCCGAAACGCAATCTTTTATCAAATCATTGACAAATTGTGTGATGTCTTGCTCATCGTCTCGTCTGGATTTCTGCAGGATCTTCAGTTTCATTACTGCTTTGAATGCCGAATTGCAATCGCTGCATAAACCTCTTCATTTTATCTGCTCCTTCCTGTGGAACCAGCTTTAATGAAAATGTCCTATATTGTTTTATAACATTTGCCTTTCCTCTGCTTCTTTCACTACCATTGTCTTGGCCCACACACACACACACACACACATTTATATCCTTGTTCCTCCCATGATGTTTCCACTCTAATAGTTCGGAGGCTTTCACAGGAGTGCATTAAGTATCTAGGCTCTGATTACATGTTGAAGCAGGGGTATGAACGTGCAACAATGTTTTCAAAGACATACACCCTTCGTCTGGTTCTTCCCTCCTGTGGTGCACTTGCTTAAAAGCCATGCATGAATTTAGCAACTTAACAAACAGAGAAGAATATAAACTTGGGATTCTTTGGTGAATTTGTACAAAATACAGAAATATATGTGTTATAGCCTATTATGAGCCCACATCATCAAATATAACACCAGGTTATCAACGTGGTATATAATCCAAAATCTCAGGGAACCAACCCCAGCCACTCTCGGTGCTGGTCCCAAGCCCGGATAAATGGGGAGGGTTGGGTTAGGAAGGGCATCCAGCGTAAAAACATGTGCCGAATCAACCATGCGGATCGTGGATACGGATGATCCGCTGTGGCGCCCCCTAATGGGAGAAGCCGAAAGAAAGTATATAATCCAAAATGTAGATTATTGTTAGACTTGGAAAATGCATCTCGTCACAGAGGCTTGGAAACGGAAAAATCTGGATTGTAAACCATTCCCATCTCGTACTAAAAAAAGGTGTGCAGGGGTTGCAAATTAAAAGCAATACCTTTCGAGCAGATATTCATCTTTTTCAGGTCTTATCAATTAAAAAAAATAAGGCACGCAAAGGCTGGTCATTGACACCGCTTAATGCAAATGTTTTTTTACATGCATCTAAAAATACATCCCGAGAGGGTTATTACGTTCTCACGTGTGAGCGAACCAATCGGCATAGAGCTCGACAAATCCGAGCTGAATGAGAAGCTGGCGTTTCATAAAGCCACCTCGTTCCAAGATTCAAAGGTTTATTGTTACACGGATAGGAAACGGTCTGTTACACAATGAAATTCTTACTCCTCCCAGAAACGTCTCTCACTGTTCAGCGGGAGATAAAGAAAAAAAGCACAAAATATGAATCGCAAACGGTGCATGAAGATAAAAAAAAGGAAATAAGAAAAAGACACCCGCATTGAGTTTTCTATGTAAAAGCGTGTTTTGTGAATAATTAAGCACGAATGCGGAACTGTGCAGATCCATTCGCTGAAGAAGGCTACCGGTGCTCGTGCTGTTTGTTTAGAGGGTTAGTCATCTCAAGTAAAACATGCAAATTAGTTCAAGTCCTCGAGTTTCGCAAGCGATGTGAAACCCAACACCGATTGTATTCAATCGGTATGGTGTTCAGAATCTTATATAGTACCAGGAACTGCATGTATGGAGGAGGTGGTAGCTCAGTGGTTGAAGCATTGAACTTTAAATGCAAAGGAGTTTAAATCCCATCCACACCAAACTCCCATTTCTGAGCAAGGTCCTTAATTCCGTACCTGCTCAGTTGTATGATATCCTTTATTTAGATTGGATCAGATTAGATTCAACGGTCACATGATAAAGTTTAGGCAACGAAAATACAGTTAGCATCTAACCGGAGGTGCATCAAGCAGTGTAAAATATATTTTTTTCAAGTCAAGGATTGGCATTTCAACCGTACATAGATGACGCAGTACGCAGTGAAATGAAACAAACCCTGGTGCTACATAGACAACATAAAGCTACATAACTAAAAACACAGCGCTTAGGACTAGTAAGTGTCCTCGCCACACCAAGTGCAATTGTGTACAGGTTGGTAAGACCATGATATATTACATACATTGAATACAATGGTCATGGATGGTGTGATATACATATGTGCAAAATAATATCGGTAATTATACACAGTATGTGCAACGGTTATACGGCTGAAAGTGGCTGCAAGTGTTTGCAAAAGATCGCAGTGAAACGTAAACCAGATTTGCGCTGAAATAACCGCTATCCTGTATTTAAAGACTGCGGTGTGCTTTTCTAGAGAGTGTACTGAATTTCCAGCTCTTTCAAATGGGTGGTAAAGTCCCAATTGTGTCCCAGCATGCTCATGTATCAGCTGCGTAGCGGCTCATTGTGCGCTCTCGCTCTCAGGCGGAGGCCCGACTTGAAACAGTGTTTCGTTCGGAGCCAGAGCGGCGTTGCGTGAAACGTGACACGAAACGTCCACCTCCTCTTCGCTCGTTAAATCGCAGCCGAGTTCCTCGTTCACCTCGGGATGAGCAGGAACTTTTTAAACTTGTTTTTAAGGCTTTTTTATGTTTTCAGTATTTTTCACTACCCAAACCCTTCGCCCTGGTTTAAGTTTCATCATGTTTATGAGTCAGATGAGTCTCGGCGCACTGAAGCCCGTGGCAGTGGAGAAAAACTGGTTTACCCAGAAAACGCTCTCGTTTGGACTGGAATTGAGCCTTTGGGGGATTTGCTGCACAAAAAAAAAGTCTTATGGTGCAACAGGAAAATTGAAGAAAAGAAAAAAAAAAAGGCTCTCAAACTATTTAGTCTGAGCCAAAAAAATCTGCACTTTGTAAAGCAGGAACAGTCACAAATGGCCAAGGAAGAATGCGAAGTGCTTAAAGTCTTGAAATCATCCCCAGCACGACACAAATTCTTCGATGTTCCCACACATAAACTCCGAGCTTGGAGCGGAAGGTGCGTAAAGTTCCTTCGTGACGTCTCGAATTCTTGTTGTTGGCCCTGAATCTGCCTGATAGCAGAAAAAAAACCCAAAGAAAAATAAAGAAAGGAAAAAAAAAAAACATCGATGTCTCTTCATGCTCATTTCGATTCGAATAACAAAAGGTGAAGCCGGGATAAAGGCTGAGGCGGATCGTTGATTTAGATTCGAATAACACATCCTTTGGCCTGGATTATTTGCGCAGGTGTGCTTGTGCTGCTCAAATCGTGCATAATGAAATGAAATACTGCAACCCTTTCAATTAGGTCACGCCTGGATAGACGCTTTTCTTTGTTCTTGGTGGTGAAGGTGTTTTGCCGTAACTCTAATCTGCCTTGTGATCCTGCAAAGATCTGGATCACATCCCAAAATTTCTTGATTTTTACTTTCCTTAAAAGGTGTCCAATAGTAGATGTAGCTGTGTTTTATGTTACATGAGTTTAGCTCCATTCTAGGTTGAACTTGCACCAATACAAAAAGTCTCAGATTGAACCTCTTAATGAGTTTTTTCAAGGATGCTTTATTGGGTAAATGAAAAATGAGGGAAAAATTATTAATGCAGCCCTATTGCAGATGCATAAACATGCCAGGCGTTGAGTTGGAACATTTTCCTGGGCAGGTTCTCAAAGGTTTGCACATGTATATACATGTTTTGGTGTGTGTGTGTGTGTGTGGGAAGGAGGTTGATTTAGTGAGCAGGTGGGATTAATGCTATTTTGCTCCACCTTACCCTCAGGATTACTCCTGTTGAGCAGAATACCTCTCGCAAATTTCTGTTCTGGATCCTGGGGGTGAGACGTGCCACGTTATACGTGTGTGTATGTACAGTATATAAGCTAGAACGAGAGCTTTAGGGTGGTAACGTTGGTATATGGTGTAAACACTAATAGACTAGGAGGAAAACGGTCCGTACATCAAGAACAAAAAGTCGGAGGAGAAACTATGTGAATACATGCACAATATACCGTTAAAAAAAAAAAGCATTGCTTGACTTTTCTACGATTTTTAGCGTGCTGCTTTCAGGCCGTGCATTCGTTCATGGCATTCATAAAAAAATGTACAATTCCATACACTTTTACCCGCATCAAGTGCTGACATGACTTAACGCTGCTTCTTCAGAACTTCTCTCCGATTTTGTTTTCCTTATTTTCATTCTACATTTGCCTTCTTTCCAAGGCAACGCCCACAAAGATATTGTATAACCAGAAAGCATGTCATGACAACCCGCATTTATAGACCTTCGAAGAGGTTCCAGAAGAAACGTGTGCAACTGTCGATTGCTACATTGTGAATACTGTTGAGGGCCTGAGAAATCTAATACTGGACTACAGAAACGTGAGGGAAGCGTAGGTGGAAAGCAATTAAACACCACAAAATGATCTCCAGTGAAACTCTGGTAGAACAATTGCAAGTTTCTGAAATCCTGAAAAAAACCCTCATCTATCTTTGTTCTCTTCCTTGCAGGAGGACAACGAGATTCCCACCACCTTGTTAACCAAGAATTCGACAGTAGATATTTCCTCTGTGCAGGATGAGGGCACTGCCTCTCAAAGGGCTTCAGTGATCGATCCCAACCACTCCCATGAAGAAGGATTGCAGACCATCAGCCTTTCCTCTGATGAAGAGGAAGGAGCAGCGAGCTCCCCACTCGAGAGTGGCACCTTGCCCAGAGAGCTGCATGAGGATGAGTTCCCAGGACCCGACAGTGATCGTCTGGAGTGGTCTCGCACTGACAAGTTTAAACGGTCCAGCCTGAAGAAGGTCGACAGCCTTAAGAAGGCCTTCTCACGCAGCAGCATCGAGAAGAAGATCAACAAGATCGTGCCCCCAGAGCGGCGCGAAAAGATCATGAAGAGCTTCACTCCCAGCCATCCCAAAAGCCCGACCAACAAGAGCTCATCATTTCGGGTCTCACCCATGACTTTCAACGTCAAGAAAACGAGAGATGGAGAAAGTGAGGCACCTCTGGCTGTGGCTGAAAATGCAACAGTGGAGGTGCCCCCGATGGGGGGACCAGATGGTCAGCTACCGATGGCAGAGGTCCATAACGAAGAGGAAAAGTTTAATGGGAAGGAGCACAGTCCATCCAGCACAGGCAGTGCAGACGGGGCCTCGGCTACAGAAGACGCAGAGTTCGAAAACGGTCCAACAGACAAGGTCGCAGAAGAAGAAGTTGAAGAAGAAGAAAAAGAAGACGACGAGGAGTTACAGGAGCCCAAACAAGCAAATAATGTCGCAGAATCTCACGAGAACGGCGATCATAACGTTGGAGACGAAGAAGAGTCCATGTCTGCACCTGAATCTCCCCCGTCAGCTGCAGTAGCCATCCAACAAGCTTCTTAAATTTACTAGCGTTCCATCTATTGCGGAGATCTTGGCACGGGAGCGCAGCCTCTCTTCAAAGTTGTGTTATGTAAGGGCTTGTCTGATAGAAAACAGGGCTCTTGTTTTCTTTTTTCCCTTGAATTGGGCTCTACATGGTAATGGGTACAAACTATTCAAATGATTAAAGTTTTATCACACTTGATATGGTACACTTGGTATAGCGTTATCTACTTGTATATAGTCTTAAACCTCTGTTGCATGCAAATCTATACTTCATCTTATTATTCTTCCTAACATACTCTCCTACAAGGGATAATCAAATCAAGTGTCATATAGAGTAATCGAGGGATTACGAAATAGAGATCGAGCGTGCCCTTTTTCTACAAAAAAAAAAATAAAATGTCATAAAAACAAAAACCTTAAATAAAATGCTGTATATTGTCTGCTTTCACCAAATATTGTTTACTGCTTCGAGTAAACTGCTTTCGAACTGATAACAAGGACAAATTGCTTTTAATAAAATGTTAATCTGAGATTCTGGAGTAAGTTGCACATTTTTTTTTTTCCTTCTTACATTATGGTTTGCATATAAAAAGTGATTATCATTACATGGGAATATATTGGGATTATTGTTCTACTGTGCGCTAGAATTCCAGGGTGTGTCTCGAAAAATAACCAGGTAGAAAATTTGCATGCGTTTGGCATTTCGAAACTTGCACCTCTGCCAAGCTGCAATAACAACGTTTGCGTTCATGAATAAAATCGATAAGCATTAACACTTACCACATTTGGCAGACGCCCTTATCCGCAGCGACATTTATCTCATTCATACAACCGAACGGCTATTATGTAATATTAAAACCTACCTACAACACAGGTACACTGTGTATAATTAAGGTCAGCCAGTGAAAGCATTGTACAAAGTTACTTCTACGAGGTTATCTTTCGAATTTATATTTGCATGAGATATGTTTATTCGATCATTAAAAACAATATCGAATCAGAGCCTTGCCCATGACTCCTCCTGTTGGCGGGTATGTGTGTGTTCAGGTGAGTGTAAATAATTGATGAGTCATACCTGATTAGCAAACATTTCAAAACTCTAGCCTGGGCACTTATTCATTTATTCACTCACTTACTCAAGAAAGAAAGATGCTTTTTGCATATCACATGTACTTAACAGCTCAGTGAAAATCATTCTTCGCATATTCCAGCTATTTTGGGAAGCTTGGGGTTTAAAATGCCCCTGTTGGACCCTTAATACCCTCTTTCCCTAGGGACAATGGCTATCATTGCTAACCCAGTGGTCTGCCCGTAGCAAACTGAGATTGTATATGGGATTCTAAGCAATCGCATGGTACAGTCATATTTTGGACAATTTTTGAATTTCTAAATCAGCCTACAAAACATTCATCAGAGGTAGAACATCTGCCTCCAGAGGTAGGATGCCAACCCTTGTACCTGAAGGCAAATGAGCTCCCCACTAACATCTTCCTCACAATAGATGTAGGTTAAAAAAAAAGAAAGAAAGAAAGAAAGAAAGAAAGAAACAACACATATGCTCTTGATCTGATGTATGTCCAAAGAAAAATGAGGCTAATTTCATTCCAGGCTGGAGAAGAAAAAAAACACATTCTTGACTCTGATAGATTGCTCCTCAACAGTGTATTTTCCATGGTGTGAAGATAAGAGAGGTGGTGTCTGTCTATCGGAGGGGATTCATGGCATATTTTCCACCAGGAGGCCGGGGTATGCAGGACCCTCATGCTGTACAGGTGTTCTGCCTTTAAGCTCTCTCAGCTGTTTGGCTTAGCAATGCTACGCTCCTATTCATCACTATTCACATCAATCAGCAATCTTCAGCTTGAAGGCTCAATAAATTGTCTAGAGTACTAGCACTTTTTACACATTTCGAATTTGATTATAGCAATGCATTAAAAAAAAATAGAGAAATATGAGTAGGTCCTGAATGAATCAGTCATTTGTGAATATCAGTAATGATTCAATTTAAGTGCACATATTAGAATATTGATGCAAAATAGGAATCCCACCTATGTATTTTGGAAATGTGTGTGCGTGTTGCTTCCAGACCCAGGTCTACACTCGTCTCATTTTTAACATGAACCACATGCGAGATGGAATTGGACTCTGGATTTCTTTTTCTGAATTCGTTAGTTTGAATTGGACATTTGTGGCAAATGATACTCTGAAAAAATTATGTGATTAGTTGAACATAAACCCGACCTGCTATTGGTTATTGTTGAGAGTTAAGGATGTTGTTGGAGCATTCACGGTAGCTTGGTGATACTGGGATTCAAACTCATGAGAAGTCAGAAATCAGAGAAAAAAGGGCCACGCTGTTGGGTTCTTGAGCAAGGCCGTTAACATCGTCTGCTCCAGGAGGCTCTTTAACCCCAGAAAATTTAGATATGCAAAGAACGACATGATCCAGACAAGAGAAGGAAAAAAAAATAACCCACATTCCTGGAGAGAAGTCAACATCTTATCCACTAACTACCATTTTCTCTACTTGTTGCTTATTTATAACTCACCTGGTCTGTCCAGCTCTTTGTGTTTGTCACCTCTGCTTGGTTGAGGACAACATTAATATCTTCTACTAGCTTTACTAGTAGAGGTTGCTATAATTCTTGGGTAATGGTTCCTATGGTGAGAGTGAAGAGGGAATTGGAGACAGAATAAATTGGAATAAGCCTGTCGAAACCTTAATTGCTGGGATTGACCACTCGGATGTCACCAATAAACTGCATACGTGGTTAACAACATAGTATGAGACTCTAGGAAAAATCAGGTAAATTATTCCCTATATATAGTTTCAAAAAACAATTACATTCACTAACTCAGACATCACATTCCACTAAGGTGTCGTTGTTTTTTCCAGAATATATGATTGATCTATAGATAATTGCAACAAGAATATAAATAAATAGACAAGAGACAAGTTGGAGTCAAAATGTGTACTATTTATAATAACTAGGCTCCATCTCCAGCACCATTTTTCCATCCTTTTTCACAAATCTAATCATTTTCTCCCTCTACAAAAATACTACACCATATGGTTTATAGATGTGGTAAGAAAGATCCTCTCTGGCGACCCCTACTGGGAGCAGCCGAAAGTAGACGATAAATATATTATATAATATTCCTATTTATACAAAACACAAACGGACAATAATCATGAAACGTGTATCTAAAATTATTTGATGAACTGGAAGTTTACTTTTCCCAGTAGGTATATCATTTCAAATCATTCTAATCAATTGTCTCCCTCCACAAAAATACTACACCATATAATATATGGTTTATGGATGTGGTGAGGAAAAATCCGCTCTGGCGACCCCTACCGGAAGCAGCCGAAAGTAGAAGATAAATATCATTTATAATATTCCTATTTATACAAAACACAAACGGACAATAATCATGACGCGTGTATCTAAAATTATTTGATAAATTGGGTGTTAACTTTTTCCAGTAGGTAAAAAAAGTAGCAAGGTTACTCCCAGGGTTGGACAAAGATATAATAAAATACCAAGTATATTAACTTTGGGTGCATCAAAATAAAGTACAAAATACAGCAGTCACACCATGCATCAAAATAAACTACTGCATTTTTATATTTTTAAAACAATATTTTTACAAAGGAGCGTGACAAACAAGTCATTCATAAAAAGATGATTGATGGCACCTGTGTTCATATCAATTCATTTCTAACTAATGAATCATTTAATTGTAAATTAAATATAATAATGTATATAAAATCCTACTAAACAGCTACTTGAATTAGGGTACAATATTTGGCAATCAAATATTAATTTATTGATAATTGGACGCTTAATTAAAAGCCTGCATGATTCTTACCTTCACCACTTCTGTTCTGATCTCAACAAGTCTGAGCAAACGATTGAGTAAGGACCAATCAGGGGGCGCATCTTTATGACGTCATCGCGTAGACTTCTTACAAAGTATTTTACAGTATTTTAAAACGAAAAAAAATAGGTAGATAGATAGATAAATAGATAGATAGATAGATAGATAGATAGATAGATAGATAGATAGATAGATAGATAGATAGATAGATAGATAGAGCGTCCTATTGTCGCCCTCTGCTGGTCACTTTCAGTATACCGTTAAAGCGTCAGTAAAAAGTAAAAATTGTAAAAATTCTTGATTACATCGAAACGCCGATGTGACAAAAATAACTATATGGTTGTTTCCAACATTTTGTTTAACTTTGTTTACAGTTTTCTTATTAAATTGAGGTCATAGTTTTATTCATTTGAATTTTACCTTTATTCAGGGGTGTAATCTGTCGAAGACGATATGTTCTAACCATAATATGCGACGTGCAGATTTATTAGATTTATAATTAATCATTTACTGACAATTAAATTTTTTTACATTAAATATATTATGAAATGTAAATTCTAATAAGATTACGCTTAAATTGTCCTTGTGAGCCGCTATTCTCAGCGTCACGGTGGCCGAGAGGTTAAGGCGTTGGACTCGAAATCCAATGGGGTTTCCCCGCACAGGTTCGAATCCTGTTCGTGACGAGTTGATCTTTTTCAATTTTTATTTCATAAAAAATTCCATTATCGTTTTTATAGTAAAAAAGATATATAATAATTAAATAATTTATTGGATTGCGCGTGAAAACGATATTTTATGGATAGCTGTACAGAGCCTATCCTCAGCCTTGTTCTGACAAAAAAAAAAGACTTATTTTTATTTGTAACTCAAACTTTTTTTATTATTATTACATAAGGACGAACTATTATATCCATTGTCTAAAGCTGTTTGAGTTTATTAATTTTGAATTGTCCTCCCATCACTACATTACTTTCTGACCCTGACGACTGTCCCCCCACACCACCCATGCTAGTGTTAAAGTAGGTTTAGCAAGTAAGCAAACACGATTCCTCCACGTTTTATAGTCATAAAATATTTAAATATTCCGCAGAACCATGTTGGCTTGAAATCTCGACTCTGCCCTGTCTGTGCATCTTGACACTCTAATTCAAGGGTTTCCCCTGGGTAATCCAGTTTCCTCCCCGCAGGCAAAAGACATGCGCTGTAGGCTGATTAGCGTTCCGGAACGGTCCGTAGCGTGTAAATGAGTGTGTACGATGCTACGTTCACACTCGGAAGTTGCCAGTAGGCGATCTTACTTTTATCAGTGACTGAGCGTTATTGCTAGCTGTTGCATCATTTCACTTCACATCATTCATATTTACATTAAAACGGTTTTGCTGTTAATGTTAATAATTTGAATGTGTTAAAACTTTTGTTGTGTCGATTTAGTTGCCAGTTCTAGACAAATTCATTCATTCGGCCACTGTGAGTAGTTAGACTGAGATAGATAGATAGATAGATAGATAGATAGATAGATAGATAGATAGATAGATAGATAGATAGATAGATAGATAGATGGATAGATGGATAGATAGATAGATGTTTATATTGACACGGCCCTATGTAGTATAAACAGTATAGACAATGGATGGAAGAAAATTTCCATTATAGATAGATAGATAGATAGATAGATAGATAGATAGATAGATAGATAGATAGATAGATAGAACTTTATATTGACACGGCCCTATGTAGGATGAACAGTATAGACAATGGATGGAAGGAATTTTCCATTATAGATAGATAGATAGATAGATAGATAGATAGATAGATGGATAGATGGATAGATAGATAGATGTTTATATTGACACGGCCCTATGTAGTATAAACAGTATAGACAATGGATGGAAGAAAATTTCCATTATAGATAAATAGATAGATAGATAGATAGATAGATAGATAGATAGATAGATAGATAGATAGATAGATAGATAGAACTTTATATTGACACGGCCCTATGTAGGATGAACAGTATAGACAATGGATGGAAGGAATTTTCCATTATAGATAGATGGATAAATAGATAGATAGATAGATAGATAGATAGATAGATAGATAGATAGATAGATAGATAGAACTTTATATTGACACAGCCTTATGTAGCATGGACAGTATGGACGATGGATGGAAGGAAATTTCAAATATTGATTTAGATAGATAGATAGATAGATAGATAGATAGATAGATAGATAGATAGATAGATAGATAGATAGATAGATAGAACTTTATATTGACACGGTCTTATGTAGGATGGACAGTATGGACAATGGATGGAAGGAAATTTCCATTATTGATTGATTGATTGATTGATTTAGATAGATAGATAGATAGATAGATAGATAGATAGATAGATAGATAGATAGATAGATAGATAGATAGATA
>MU545793.1:12605340-12632286 GCA_024362625.1 Silurus asotus | reverse complement strand
TAGATAGATAGATAGATAGATAGATAGATAGATAGATAGATAGATAGATAGATAGATAGATAGATAGATAGAACTTTATATTGACACAGCCTTATGTAGCATGGACAGTATGGACGATGGATGGAAGGAAATTTCCATGGAAGGAAATTTCCATTATTGATTTAGATAGATAGATAGATAGATAGATAGATAGATAGATAGATAGATAGATAGATCTTTATATTGACACAGCCCTATGTAGGATAAACAGTATAGACGATGGATGGAAGGAAATTTCCATTATTGTTTCCTTGAGCTTCTTTAAGTACTTAGCAGGTGAAAGATCTTGCAGAAATATGTAGGATATGTGTCATCAAATCACAATACAGTATTTCCACATTTCCAGCACTACAAGTCGTGAGATTACTTCCTCGACATGTGCAGCTTTTCCTGCGACCAATCATATGTCGAGATCAGCGTAAGTACCAAAAGTACCAACATTAAGATTTCATGCCTAAACGTCATTCGGACGCACGAAAGGTTTCGAGTCATCCTTTTTTAAATGCATCGTGTAATCAAATTGTTATAATAAATATTTTTTCTATGATAAATTATTATATCTATTTTGCACCTCCTCCCCCAGTCTGCGGAATAATGGTACATTCCGGTTTTTATAAAGGCTACCGCGCACACACGTCCGCGTTGTTCTCAGGCTTTTGTTAGGACGGGTGTGTTAGATAGATATGTTCCAACTTAAAAAAATAATAATATTTTTTTTTTCCCTTTGATATAATTAGCTCAATATAAATGTCACATTTTTAGGAGCCCATAGGAATGAGTTCAAAGCGAGTTTATTATGAATGCTCATCATGGCAGAGTTTGCCCTTATGAAAAGTTAGCTCGGGTCGACCAGGTTTTATTTCTTTGGACGTTTTTTTTTGTTTTTAAATGCCTAAAGGGCCGATCGTGTAGGCTGACAATCACCTCCCCGAGTGTGTAGAGTGAGAAACGATGAGCGGAAATAACACGCAGGAGACGGCCGGCTAATATTCAGCTCATGCCCAGCCGATTTCGATCTCAAATCTTTCAAACATTCCTTCACACACTCCTCCAATATTTTTTGTATTTTTCTTTTACGTTTTTTCAACCCTAACTCGGGTTTTCACTCCTAGCGTGTTAGCAATGCCGCTCCTCTCTACTGTGTAGTGTTGTGGTGTTAGCGTAAGAGCTACTTCCGCTAGCTTTTTTACATCCTTCCGGTTGTTTCTTTTTTTTTTTTTTTTTACTCCCTTTTTTTAAGCGATGTCGAATATTAACAACGACGCCGCGAGCTTGATTAAAGACGTAAAGCCGGGCTCGAAAAACCTGCACATCGTCTTTATAGTTTTGGAAATAGGTAAGTAAGGAGGAAGAAAAAAATAAATATTGCCCTTTTGCGCAACTCTGACTTCCGCTAGCGTCACTAAAGCGCGATCTGCGCATGCGCCGTTTCGCGTAGTTGTCCTTTTATTACCCCTGTGTGTGTGTGTGTGTGTATGTGGATAAAAGATGGGTAATATTTTTGGGTAAGTAAGAGAAATTAATGGGATAAAAAAAATCGCTTTCTCTTTACAAGTGTGTTAACGTCTTTATTTTGTTTCTAGTTTTTATTTGCGCGACTTTGATTTTCGCTATTGCTCAACCTCGGTCTGCGCATGCGCTATTTTGCATAGTGCTGATTTATACTCCGGTGTGTGTTTTGGGGGTCCCGTAGGTAAGTAGGGGAGTTCTTAATGTTGTAAACTTCCGGACTTGGGGTAGTAGTTTAAAATGGGGACATTTTCTTCAAGCAAGTGTTTAAACTTTTTTTTCCTTTTTCGCGCAACTCTCACTTCCTCTATTGATGAACCCCGATCTGCGCATGCGCTGTTGGTACCCATATTTATATAGTACCTGTGTGTGGGGGGATTTGGGATCTTGAGTATCCTACCTTAATACAGTGGTCATCAGTGTTAGTTTTGTGTTTTCTGTTTCCGTCCAGGTCGAGTGACCAAGACGAAGGACGGACACGAAGTGCGCTCCTGCAAAGTGGCCGATAAGAGCGGCAGCATCGCCATCTCCGTCTGGGATGAACTGGGCAGCCTTATCCAGCCTGGAGACATCATCCGGCTGACCCGAGGGTAAAACTTCTCCACACTCATCCGTGGAGACCTCAGGGCGATCGAGACCTTTTGATTTGAAGACTAATCCCTACAGAGTCATGTGACTTCACAATTGTCCTATTGTTAGTTACTGTGACCCATTAATGGTTTATCGTTAGTCTTTATTTAGTTTGTACAACGAGCGCAAATACAATACATGCGTCAGGCATGTCTAATATGGTGTTGGCCCCCCTTTTGCTGCCAAAACATTCCTGGAGGAGTCTTTGGGAAGTTACGATATATAAGTCTCAGCTTGTAGATCAGCAGCGCTTACGTTTGTGCCAATTGTATTTTTTATTTAATAGGAATAGCCAATACCGTATGCGACTGAGCTCACATCCAGTATTCACACTCGCAGCATTCCCCGCTTTTGTCTCGTAGCTACGCCTCGATTTGGAAGGGATGTCTTACGTTGTACACGGGCCGCGGTGGAGACCTGCAGAAAATCGGAGAGTGAGTAGTCGAACAAGCCTTTATCTACGATCACGTGACCGCAGCGCTGTCCTTCCTTTACCACTTAAAAAGCTTTATGCATAATTTAAAGGTTTTGTATGGTGTACTCGGAAGTTCCGAACTTCAGCGAGCCAAATCCGGACCTGCTAGCCCAAGCCAACCAGCAGAACAAAACGGTAAGAACCCAGTTAAAATGCGAGTCGGGGAGAGTTCTTCACCAATTCATTTTCAAAATGGTTCTGTAGAGTTGGATAGATGGATGTACTGATGTATAATGTATATGGCCGTTTTTAATCCTTTTTATCCTCTTTAGAGTAAAGAACAGCGCGGAAACTCCCCGCCCAATCAAAACGCACCTCCTCCTGTCCAAGCAGGTGTGTAAAGCAGACCCTCATAATCTCCACACACAGGCAGTTTGGACTTCTTGATATTTTCCCTGCCATTTAAACAATGTGTTTTTTTTTTCTTTTTAGGAAATGGCACCATGCAGACCTATAACAATAACGCACCCCCGACAGGCAACTACCCAGCCCCCGGGAGAGCGAACGGCCGAGTCCCTGGAAATGGGCCGCCACCGGTAACTGCCGGACAGCCCGCGAATCCCAAACCGGCCGTCACCATCAGCAACGGCAGGGACCCTCGACGCGCTTCCAAAAGATGAAGCGCGCCCAAAGCTTGAATTTCTTACTTTTTTCTTTTATAAAGTAACTGCCAATCAAGAGACACAAAGCCTTACATTACTGTGCGGTCAGCCAAATATACTGGCTTTGTCCTCTTTCACTTAGGACTGTTAGAATTTCTAAAGCTCACCCATCACCTTGTCTCTTTCTGTTTAGTCCGAGGTGTCCGTCACGTCCCGTTTCAACCATCCACCCTTACTTGAACACTCGATGCACTTTCTTCTTCGCTTAATTTATAGTGTGAATCGCTGTCAAAGGAATTCAGGAACGGTTCGCTGCTGTCGCAGACTCGAGCAAGACGCCGACTGCCTTGTTGGGGGGGACAAAACACCCCTTTCAGCTTAAAACATACCAAAAGTGACCGTGCGAAAGAGGTGATGGTTTGACGCATAGATTTATTTAAATAGAAATAAAAGTAGAAATTAACAAATGTCCAATTCAAACTTGTCTCTTCGTCCTTTCTCCGAGGCCGTGTCTACGCTAATACAGATCAATTTAAAAAGGTTTATAAATGAAAACATTAGTGGCCTGGATTTGCCTCACAATGACTGGAGCCCCTGACTGAAATGTCTGGCAGATGGTCTCCTTCATTCTACGTAAAACAAACCATCACGTATACAGCTGGGATCTAAGAGTGAGGTGTTCTACTTGTCACATGTACATTACACCACAGTGCGTTAAGGGCCTTGCTAAAGGGCCCCAACAGTTGCAGCTTGGCCATAGTGGGGCTTGAACCTCTGATCAGAAACCCAGAGCCTTAACCATTAACCCCAAGTCAAAAGGAGTCCTGTGTAAACATTCTTAGTATAACGTCAGTATCATCAGCTATAAGTTCCCAGAAAACAGTGGGGAAAACCCTGATAATCACCTCAAACCAATAGTAAACTAAAAAAAAAAGTGGGAAATGCAATGGGACCAGTAGACCAAACATGACCCTTGAACATGTGTGTATATACCGATTAATGGTTTTGATACTCAACACATTTTCAATTAAATCATGATTTAAAAAAAAAAATCGTACCACAAAAGGAAATTCTTGAACTGAAGATTACCATAAACCCCATGTGCAATGAAAATTAGAGGTTGACCGATTTTTAGTGGATTTTACCGGACAGGTCAGATGGTATCTCAGGGTTTCCGCCTGGTCCAAAATTTTATAAAATGTTAGGCCGTAATGTTTTTAACAATTTAAAATTTAAATAGTTCTTAATTATTCAATGTCCATGTAACGTTACCACTAATTCTTATTAAAATGCTCCTGCAGCACTTCAGAATGTTTTTGTCCTTGGTGGTGGTCTTTCTTGCGCTATTCTAAAAAAATTTGCTGTATTACGACTACAAATGAGACCAACGTACAACAGCCAATCAGCTTTCTGTTATTGAAGTGTACGTTTTTTAAAGGGATACGGGATAATTATTAAAAAAATGTTCTGAACTAGTTAATTATGAAAGTGCTAATTATGAATAAATAAAAAATATATACAATTAATGAATTATGAATAATAAATATAATTACGCTCTCCGTGCAGCGCGGTCTCGTTATCGATGGTGTAACGTGTTGTATATTATTCGCCTCTAGAGGGCGTGTTTGTAATAACAGCATTCCAGAAGCTGGAAAAACTATAGGTATACATTTTTGCAGATTAATTAATAAAATCGATAAATCGGTCGACCTCTAATGAAAATAGCTATTAATGCTGGCTTGGCACTAAAAAAAAACGTACCCAGATGACCCAATCACAGCCAGAAAAACATTATTATTATTATTACATATATTAATGTGTCCATCACAAAATCTAGAGCTCCGCTAATGTGTTTCCTAAACACTACTTTTGGATTGTTAAGTACAGCCCAAGACATAATACAGTATAGGAACTCATTATTCTTCAAACCCCGTAAAGCACCAGAGCTGTAGTGTAACCCCCAAGACGTGAGATTACATGCGCACTCCGTGTAGCTCCTTCCAGAACTCTCCGATATCCCGGGACAGTGCTATTTCGGCCAGATTCTTGCACTCGAGTGGGGTGAACCCAACCAGCGCCGTTCCCTGCGTCTTTACACCATGGCGTCCGGCCAGTTCTTGTACTCGCGTGGTAATGAGCGATGCCGGGGCGTGGCAGAATTCCCGTTCTCCGATTCTGAACGCTGGCCATGATTCTCGTCCAGAAGCCGAACCTGGTACGCTTTCTACGTTACAGGCAATTTCCACAGCACCTTTGTGAGGAAGGGCTAGGACCTGCACTCCCGGGATTCCACTCGGACTGGACTCTCGGATGGCTGCGGCCACGTCGCGGCCTAGCGATACATCTTGGGTATCGATGGTCACGTTGCAGTTCATTACGTATGGGCTCGTGCCGATTCCTTCAGGTAGAAAATATGGATTGAGGGATTAACAAGGCGCTTGTGAATCACCTTCAGAAAGCTGTAATGATGCCTTCTAATGATGCAAGGTGCTATCAAAACGTTTCAAGACTATGTGCTGATCCTGTGCAACTGAAAGTGTTCTGACAACCTATGCACCCTACTTGCCAGATTGGTGTTTCAGACTTTGAGGTGCATCTCACCTGTTAGGCCATATCGTCTCATAGGCGGTGGTCCAACATCTGGCTGGACGGCAGCCATGTTGGAACCCTTCTTGAACCAGCCCATCTCTTTCCTCCTATGTGCAAGGCCACGATGCAGCGGTATATCTGCCCAGCCAAAGAAAAATACGCTGGTTCCTGGGATCCTCTCGGTCAGAGCAGCGCCTATAGCTGAGCAGGGAGGATGGCATGACGCATGAGATTGTTTTTCTCGCACATAATCTCGAGGAGCGAGGACCTTACCTCGAGCCTCCTTTCCACAATCCTCCAAGCTCACCTCCTCCCCCAGGGGGTACAAGGGCAGAAGGTCCACGGCTCCCATGCACGGGTGAATACCGTCATGCGCAGTCATGTCGATCAACGAGAACGCCCGCTCTGACGCCGAAAGGACCGCTTCTCCTAAAACATATCAGCCAAAAGCACGAACCCACGTGTGGCCCTTTCATTTTATAAACTATTTTGTATAGTGTCAAATCCCACAATGCATTGCAATGGGACCTTTAGATTAGAGGTCCCCAACATTTTTTTGCCTCATGGACCAGTTTAAAATTTTTACCATTGAGTGGGACGGGACTGCATGGGGCGTCTGGGGGCATCAAGTCAAGTACAATAATCTGCGTTTTATGTTAACATTATACATATAATTATTAATAAAATGTTGCACATATGAGGTTGTATCAAAAGGTTTTGAGACTTGCTCTGTTTACAAGAAAGTACTTTATTGATCTGTTTTTTACACACTATCACCCTCAAAATAATCCCCTTGTACAGCAACACAGCACTCCTAGTGTTCCTGCAACTTCTGGAACGTGCTTAGGGAGTCTTCTCTTCTAAACGTGTCCAGCTCCCTCTGCTTTTTGCGCTGGATCTTTGGCGTCGAAGTGGCAACCTTTGAGCATCTTCCGGAAGTCTGCAGGAGCCAAATCTGACGAGTAGGATGGATGCGAAAGTGATATCATGTGCATTGTTCTCCGACGATCGTTATGCACGAGTTACCGAGTGGTTTCGACATTTTCGGGGTTTGAACTCGTTTAAGGTCTACCTGATCTCTCGCTCGTCTTCCAGATACAACATTGATAGAACATTGTATAATGAAACTGTAGCTGCAAACATATTGCAGAATCAGTAAGAGCTTGATTTATTTAACCATAGAAAAAATGACCCCTGCTTTAGATGGCACGTTAAAAAAAAAAACAAGACCTTACCGATCATCTCAAGGTCGGCTACTATGGTAAGAACCGAACGGTTGTAATCGTGATCACTGAAGATGTTCAGGACGGTTGTGCCTTTACGTCTTCCTCCTTATTGCACATTCAGAGATTCGGTGTGGAAAAAAAAGAAATGTATGAATATATAGTTAAACATTTTCAGCTTTGTCTTGTGGCACAACACTCTGTCGTCCATTATTCTCATATAACGGCAGACCCCATATATCCCATATGTAGTGGGCCTATCTCACCAAGCTGGTGGCTGATGGCTGCCTGTGCCACTTTCTCCACCACATCTCTTTCCCGAGCTTCAGAGATGTTCAGAAGGCACGCAACCAGGCGGCGACCCAGGGCACAAGCCATGCCTTAAAACAAGGAATGCAGTGATCTATTAGAAAAACCCTCCATGATGTTTTAACATTGGTGAGCCGTGCATTTCACACCGAGGCCCTCAGTGGTGTCCTTGACTGAGGCAATCCACCTCTAAATACCATCACATCTATATAAACCATCCATATTATAGAAAAACGCAGTAGAATAGAGCGCTGGAATCTCATACAGAGACAATGAATGTCATTACTAAAGCGAATGAACACAACAAGTCTCCTTTCAATGCAGCCACAGCTTTAATGTTTACCTTAATAATCTACAAGAACCCGGCAGATTGATTCTGATTATCCCATGATGTGACAGCTGAAATCTGTTTCTATCTATTTATCTGTCTGTCTGTCTGTCTGTCTGTCTGTCTGTCTGAGAGGGAATGCACACATGTTCTAGGCATTTCTAGTTTGTTGACAAACTCCACCCCAATTCTCGAATCTATAATATATTCAGGATGACATTAAAACAGCATTTCAACATTTTTTCATTTCTCAGACCAACTTTTTGATTTTCTGCCTTGGTTGCAGTTGAGCTGTTTCTACAGTACAAACTGTCGCAAAAACTGTCGCAAAAAAGCGCAACTTTTTTTTTAACAACAGTCTAAATATTCTCAAAACATGCAACCATAAATATGTATATAAAATTAAATACATAAATAATAAAACAAATATATGCATATATACTATTACATTCCCAGGAAGAGATAAGTAGTTTACTTGCTTTACAATCTCGCGTGTATTAACATACCAAAGTCCAGGCGTTTTGTTTGTTTGTTGTTTTAACCCTATCGAAGTTTTACGCCTGACTTCAAAATCATACGCGCGTATATGCTTTAAAGCTCAAGTTTACGGCATACGTTGAAGATCAGTGGTCAGGACTTCCGCGTTCTTCCGGCCAATCCTGCAGCGACTGGGTTCGCGCATGCGTAGTGCTGGAATTAATAAGATTATCGGGAGAATGCAATGTATCTGTTAATAAAAATTACCATACAAATAAATATGAATGACAGTTTGAATTAGAATAATTTTAATTCGAATTTACGATTAATGGAGATATTTAAATCTGTTTGTTTTTTTACGTCGTAACACCTGCACCGTGGGAAAGATGGCGGATTGAAGCTGGTAACTATAGTAACACAATGGCGGTCCTGCATATGTAATGTATTTCAGGGAGCGGCTTGAGTGCAACGTGTAAAGCGTGTGTGTGTGTGTGTGTGTGTGTGTGTGATCTCTGATCTGGAGGTGCAGGAGTTTTGGAGCTCCTCGTGGTGTCGTGTAGCTGTGATGAGCAGCACTTCTGCAAGTCTAAGTCTGGGTCTGGATCCTGGAGCAGGTATAAGTGCGGCCCGGGCGTTGTCTCCAGGCGGCAGCCTGCTCCGGCTCTCCGACGTTCAAGGTTACGAGCAACACCGCCTCAACGATGTCTTACTCCTGCGGCCCAAAGCGCAGGAAACGCGGACGGCGCGCAGCAACAACGCGCACGTCGTGTTCTTCCCCGGAGACATCCAGGTGAGTCTGAGCCTGAACTTCAGCCTCTCATCCTGGTCCACAGAGCTGTCATGGCTTCATGTTGTGTTTAACTGTACATCAGCTCAAAGCTGTTCTCCACCAGGGGCTGGGTGATATTATCACTTTAATCATTCACCTTTTACTCAATTCACAAGATCAGAATTTATTTCTCACAACATCTCCAGATGTTCAAATATAAATACTGAATGTGATCAAGAACACGGGAAGAATACAGCAGTGGTGATAGGATGGGTTTGGGAATAGGGGGATGAAAGAAAAAGGGAGGAAGGAAGGAAGAGGAAAGGAAGAATGAGGCGAAATAAAATATTTAAACACAGTGAAAAAGGGAAAGAACTAAAGAAAGAAAGAAAGAAAGAAAGAAAGAAAGAAAGAAAGAAAGAAAGAGAAAAAAGGGATAAGAAAGCAAGAAAGAAAAAGAAGTGGAAAGAAAGAAAGGAAGGAAGGAAGGAAGAAAGACAAGAGGAAGAAAGGGGTAAGGAAGCAAGAAAGAAAAAGAAGTGGAAAGAAAGAAAGAAAGAAAGAAGTGGAATGTAAGAAAGAAAGAAAGAGAAAAAAGGGGTAAGAAAGCAAGAAAGAAAAAGAAGTGGAAAGAAAGAAAGAAAGAAAGAAGTGGAATGTAAGAAAGAAAGAAAGAGAAAAAAGGGGTAAGGAAGCAAGAAAGAAAAAGAAGTGGAAAGAAAGAAAGAAAGAGAAAGAAGTGGAATGTAAGAAAGAAAGAAAGAAAGAAAAAAGAAGTGAATGTAATAAAAAAAGAAAGAGAAGAGGAAGAAAGAAAGAAAAAGAAGTGGAAAGAAAGAAAGAGAAAGAAAGAAAGAAAGAAAAAGAAGTGAAATGTAAGAAAGAGGAAGAAAGGGGTAAAAAAGAAAGAAAGAAAGAATGAAAGAAAGAAAAGTGAAGGAAGAAGAAAGAGAGAAAGAGGGAAAATAAAAGATTTAAACAGATTGAAAAGGAAAAGAAAGAAAGAAAGACAGACAGAAAGAAAGAAAGAAAGCAAGAAAGGGGTAAGGAAGCAAGAAAGAAAAAGAAGTGGAAAGACAGAAAGAAAGAAAGACAGAAAGAAAGAAAGGGGAAAGGAAGCATGTAAGAAAAAGAAGTGGAATGAAAGAAATGGGAAAGTAAATGAGAGAGAAAGAAGGGAAGAAAGAGAGGAAGAAAAATGGGGAAGGAAAGGAGAGGGGAAACGGAGAAATAAATAAATGGAAACAGAAAGAGAGAAGAAGTTTTAAAATACACACCTTCACTAATGATTATGTGAATAATGGATTCTCTCCGTCGTCACGCTTCCAGAATTTCCATCAGGAGATGGCCGTGCAGCCGGATGCCTCTCCGTGGATCTCGTTCAGTCTGGAGCGCGTAGCTTTAACGCTAGGCGTTCGCTTCCCGGGACGGCACGTGTGGCTGGTGCGTCCCTCACGTCTCCACCTGCACAAGTTCAGCTGCTACGTCAACTTCGTTTCGTGCGACATGTTCGGAGCGCCTCAGCATTCGCCGGACTACGGAGCATGGCGCCACTTGCGAGCCCTCCTGGGCCACGCCATGGAGCGAGCGGCCGTCGCCGAGCCTCTGCCACCACTGGGAGGTGCCATGGTGCCCGCTCCTCTCCCTGCAGGCTTCTCGCTCATCCTAGTGGCCTTCAGTAAAGGCTGCGTGGTGCTGAATCAGATGGTACACGAGCTGGCGTCATCTCGCACAGACCCAGAGCTGAGGGAATTTCTGGAATGCGTCTCGGACATGTACTGGCTAGACGGTGGACACCCGGGCACCGGAGACACGTGGGTGACTGATAAGCAGGCGCTGGCCGAGTTGGCGTCCAGCGGCGTGGCCGTGCACGCCCACGTCACCCCCTACGAAGTGTGCGACCCGGCTAGGGCGTGGGTGGGACGCGAGCACCGGTGCTTCGTCAAGACGCTGGAACAGCTCGGCGCCCGCATCACGAAAAAACTCCACTTCAAGGACGAGCCAGCGTGCATCGCAAACCACTTCCGGGTCATCGAGGAGTTCTGAGAAGATCGCCGCTAAAGCTGCTCCCGGCTCTCGGGTTCTCTTGCACTTCAAGCCCCGCAACAAAGCACTAAATATTTTGGACAAGAAGCGTTCTAAAGCTTTTATACGGAGTCTTAGGTTTCGACGTTTCCTTATTCTAGAGGTTCTTTCTTTCTCGTTCGTCACAGGCCACTTTCACCAGAGTCAATAAAAAAATAAATTAATAGACCAAATACCTAAACGTTTAGCTGTAACGTAGAATATATCGTTTTGCTCAGGTTGCATCGTCTGCTTCGTAATTATAAGCCACGTCTCATAAATAATAAACAGTGTATAGATCGGGTACACTAACGCTCGTAAACAAAACCCGCGGTAAAGTTCTATCCTGCTGAATGACAGAAAGTGCTCACCAGGCAAGTTCTGTTCGCCCCATCAAGCACGTACATTATTATAAGTAGCACATAGCGCCAGTATACATTAGCATTTCACGTTAGCAAGATTCGATGCGATTCAACCGACGCGAATAGTAAAATAGTTTACGGGACGGCTTTCGTTTTCGCACCTTGAAAAACGCTCAATCGCACTCTAAATTGTTTGGCAAAGTCAAAATCGGAAGACTAATGTTTACAACCGTGTGGATTCTGCTTGTGGTTACGCTATTGCTGCCAGCTTCAGTGTAAGACTTCAGCTTGTGAGGCTGCAACGATTCCAGCACGTGGATGCACTCGTGTCGGACCTGTACTACGTTTGACATGCATGTCGCCATTCCATGCTTTTCTAAATATATGTTCTTGACACATTTGTTCTGTTGGGATTACTTAATAATAAAGTAATGCTGAGCTCTGTTATTAGCCACAGTGGCATCCTTTGTGTTGTGTTGTTGTGGTGGTGGTACCTCTGTTCTGCAGGATACAGTCATTGAGTCGACCATGAACTCCTGCCTAATATTGTGTTGGCCCCCCTCTTGCTGCTAAAACACTACTGACCCATTGAGCATTATTATTACCTTCTTTAACAGTTTGAACTGTTGAATCGGACCACACGGACCAGCCTTCACTTCCCACTTGCACCAATGAGCCTCGGCCCTCCATGACCATGTCGCCGGTTCACCACTGTTCCTTCCTTGGAGCACTTTTGATAGACCCTTGCAGACCGGGAACATCCTAAAAGAGCTGCAGTTTTCGAGATTCTCTGACCCAGACGTCTAGACATCACATTTTGGCCCTTGTCAAACTCGCTTAAACCCTTGCGCTCGCCCATTTTTCCTGCTCCTAACACGTCAACTTTGAGGATAAAATGATCACTTCCTGCATAATAAATCCCACCCACTAACAGGTGCCATGATGATGAGGTTATCAGTGTTCTTCACTTCACCGCACATAATGCTGGAAGGCCATCTGGCCAATAACTTCGTCAAAATTGGGTCATGCAACAGGACAATGATCCCAAGCACACCAGAAGAGCTACAACAGAACAAAGAACAAAATCAAGGCAATGCAATGTTTTAATTAAAGTCCAGACCTAAAACCCGACTCAAATGCTGGACCTTGAAAGAGCAACAGCCCAGAAACCCCAATGAGCTAAAAATACATCGAGAAGATTGAGCTCAAATTCCATCACAACGTAAAACTAGACTGCTAGTCATGCAGAACACCATTGTTAACAAATGTGCTAGCTCAGCATTTAAGGCATTTGACTTTGAACTGGAAGGTCATGAGGTCAAATTTCCAGCACCTCCACCGCAACAAGACCCTTAACTCACAAATGCCAAGTTGGAAGTCGTTCAGGATAAAGGGGGCATCTGCAAACATAAAAAAAATGCCATAAATGTAAAATGTAATTAAAGGTGGTTCTACAAGCTACTGAAACTACCGGTGGACTTCCTGACATGGATGATTAGGATAAGGATTCCTGATAAGGTAGGACAAAGAGGGGGTACTTTCTTTTTACACCACCGTATAACATTTAAAAACTGATACGAACCATCTAAGGTTCTGGGTAAAGACTGGAAGAGGTCTGTCTGAATATTTGATTCTGATTGGCTGGTAGTTGTGAAACCGGAAATTTCTGGTTAATTGAATCACCTTTAATAAATTTTATGCTTAATAAATCAAACAAACCTGCATTTATATTTACGGCATTTGGCAGACGCTCTTATCCAGAACCACTTACAATTATGACCTTTATACAACCGAGCAGAAATGGGGTTAAGGGCCTTGTTTGGGGGCCAAGATGTGGCTGGGATTCGAACTCACGACCTTCGGTCACGTGACCATGGTAATTGGTTATACGTTGACAGGTGATTTGCATTTCAAGGCTTTTTGGCTTGCAATTAGCTAATAAATGAGCATCTGAAGCTTAAGGGCCTCACTCAAGGGCCCAGCAGTTGGTGGTGAACGTTGGTAATGATTAAAATTTGTGCATATATAAGCAGCCAATTATTAAATAAATACAATCCTTGGACCTGGCAAATGATCGCAGTGTACATTAACTGCAAGTACCTGAGATTTGCTTGTTAAAAAAATTAATAAATAATGATATATAAAATATAAAATATACACCACCTTGGAACGTGAAGGGCCGTGCCACTCGTTAAACACGTACCAATTGGGATGCCGCTGTATGCGTGGCATGCGGTTTGCCAGGTTTATAACCCGACATGTCAAGGCACATGTTACTCCCTCATTAAATTCTGTAAAGTAAAAAAAAAAAACCTCCTGCCTGCCTTAGAAACGAACAAAAGAACACACAATACACACTGGAAGGGAATTTGATTTGATTTATTTGAAACCCACAGAATTGTTCAGATGTTCAGTCATGGCACTTTAAGACGGACACAAACCCGCATGAGGCACTTTTGCAGAACGCTTTTAAAACATCTGTATTGGTCAGCTAGAACAAAATCATTGTTACTACCATGTGAATGGTGTAAAAATGACATGAGCTGCATAGTACTATCAAAATCCTCAGCTAGCAGCCCTGAAAGCCCGTCGCATGACGTCCCTGAGGCGTGTGAACCTGGTTGAAAATGAGAAACACGTCGGGTTTATGTCAGGAGAATATTGCAGGTAGGTGGTGTTAATTTTAAAATTCAACAAAACTTCCAGATCTTATCAAGGTATCGGTGACATAAACCATGAGATATCAAGGTTGGAGGATGGTTTTGAGCGACAGGAGAGCTCTAGATCTCATCAAGGTATTGTGGCAAACCACAAACCATCATGAGACATCTTGGTGACATCATGGTTTGGTGCAAGAGAAAATGTCAACAAGGTATTGGTCAAACAAAACCACGATGAGACATCATGAGATCATGGTTTGGAGTTTGGAGACTTCCAGGCCTCACCAAGGAGATCTGTCTCATCATGGTTTGTATCACCAATGCCTTGGTGAGACCTGATGTCTCCTGTCGCTCCAAACCATCATAAGACAACAGACAACATCCAAAACGAGGTATCAGTCATCTGAGACATCATGGTTTGAAGAAACAAGAAATTAGTTTCACAGACGACTCATTTTCTCTGGGACATCGCCACTAAAAACACATCCCTTCAACTTACTTGAACCAACATACCGCCTCTCAAAGGCCGCAAAAAATACTATTTCCGGTTCGACGCTCTCTCGTGAAACATCGCGTTCATCAGATCACAGCCGCTTAAACAATTCTTTCTCGGCAATACTGTATCTTAGTAGAACCAACCACCTGTGTTTAGCTTCGGGCTGGAGAATTTCTCACACTCGATTTTCTCAGTTCTATTTCCCTGACAATGAGTCGCCTCTCCGATATAACATTATACAACATTGGCACTTTATCTCCAAATACCAACGTCACACATATCCATCTGCATCCTGCATGTTTTAGACCAGCCCTTGTTCATATATATACATATACATATATATATATATATATATAAAAAAACCTACAGAACAATTGTTTTCATCCAGTTCTGAGAAGCAGAAAATCGAAAGCACACATTTGACATCGTAAAATAATCCGACAAACGATCCGAATAAAAGATTTCGGCGCTATTCGTTTATATAATAAAGAGAAAGGAAAAACCTGAATCGACAAATTGTGACACAAACCCTGAGAATCGAAGGCACGAAAATATGAGATCATCCGGTCTGAGTGCATAGATTAGAGAATGTTCTAGAAATACAACCCTTGCTTGGAAGTGTGTGTGTGTATATTATATTATATACACACACACACACACACACACAGTACTATCTTTCTCAATATATGTAGTATACAAGAGCTACAAAAATATTCCTAAAATTAGCTTTTTATATTTATTTAATTTTTTTTAATAAAAAGTATCAATTCAGGATTCTTTTCTTTCCCTTCATATAACATCGAGGCGCAAAGAGATGTCAAGGGTTAAGTACTTTATATATCAGGCAAATCTGTGACCAAGGGGAAGTGCATTTCGCAAAAAATTTGCCCAAATACGGCCAACAAACAGCACGAACGCTACCATAATAACGAGTTCATTTGCGGTTTACTACAACGAATACGACGAGCACCTCAGCCCAATGCCCTTTTTTTATTTATATATCTTTTCATTATTAATACACGCGATCTTGTGTTTTCCCCGCAGTCCAGCATATTGATTCAAAGCACCGAGAAGTGATCGCGATACGTGGAAAAATCACCACAAAAAAGAAACCCAACACCATTTCTATTAAAACGTCGCAGGTTTGGCACAGCCTGTTTTAAAACAACGCACCGAATTGGACCTCAAATAAATATTACACAAGGGAAAAAAAACAAAACACAGATAATTGATCAAATTAAAAAATGTACACGGACAATAAAATTACACGGACGAGAGAAGGAGCTGTAGAAGGAGTGCGATTCAGTGGCAGGAAACCTGGTGCAAGAAGTTCAGGTAATCATCTTTGGTGGGTTTTTTTTTTGTGTGTTTGGTCCCAGAGGTGGTTTAAGAGGACCTGGAGAGAAATCTCACCCTGATCAAACAGGGGAAAAAAACAAACAAAACAAAAAACGACAGGTTTAGATGTTGATGTCTCGAGGCGCCTGAGCGTCATCCTCGAAGCGGAACCTCTTGGACTGTGGAGAATCCAGAATGTTTTCTTTGTCCTCGAGGTCCCCGGGAGCCGAAGACCACTTGGCACCACCGCTGCGTTCTCTGGGGACACGCTGGCTTACGGGCGGAAGAGGAGGGAGTTCGGGGCTTAGGCACTGCTGCCACAACCAGGGGTGTCTCAGACAGTCGGCGGCACTCGGACGGTCCCTGGGGAAAGAAGAGCCGGAAAGATTCAGGTCAATGATTTTATGTCAAAAAGTTTGCGGAAACCTCACAATCTTGAATAAACATCTGGAAATGATTTCCCTTCACTCCTATAATACTGTTTTTCCCAGATTTTGGGGTGTGGCTATGAGGATTTAAAAAACTGAGAGCTACTTTAAGTGTACTAACTTATTAGAAAGGTCTTGTTTAATACAACTTTCTGAATAATAAAGTGGCACGGTTCACCCTTTTCAAGGTCAAACCCTCACAGTAGTCAGTGGAGTTGAGATTTAGACCTCGGGACAGGATTTAATGTTTGTACTGTAATATCGGAAACTCTTGTTTCCATTGTAAGTTGTAATTCTCGAGCAAACGTTAGCGTTCTATACAATTGTGCAATTTTGTGGCAATGGTTTGGGAAAGAACAGGGTATGTTGTTAAGGTGTCCACATACATCAATAATAAAAAAAAAAAAACAGTAAAGAATGATAATCATGTCAAACTTGTAGAATCTTCTGTTGCTGTAGGTTTTATTTTTAGCAGCCATTTAATGTTACACCTGAATCAGTAATAAATACTAGAGATCGAGCGATTCATCGGTTATCATCACTGATACTTGATTTGCTGGAGCTATCCATATTCATATATCCAAAATCCATATCAATAGTTTTTCCGGGTTGCGCTAACAGTATAAAAGCGGCCTCTAGTGGCGAATCACCGGCGCTGTTTTGTCTTATTTCATTTTGAATATAGCTGTTTTGATTTCCTTGTTACTTTTTGTTTCAGTTTAGAATGCACACTTTTAGATTCATATTTTTTTTTTATTTTGCACATTTTCATGATTCAGTACAGTTTTTTTTTTTCCAGTATTATTTAGTTCAGTATTATTTTACATGGTGTTTATTTTTTTTGTTTTGTTTTATAAGGTATATATTTAAAAATGTAGCGGATGATTAATCAGTATCGGCAAGTATGATCCAACCTAGCTATCGCTATCTGTAAAACCTCTAATAAATATAGGACGTCCTAGCAGAGAGAAGACATCGCATCATAAAGCTTTACAGAACATTTGAGCCAACGGAGCTGGCAGGATTGAAATAATTTGCATATAGTGCTATTCAGATTATTCAGGAGCTCCATTCAGGAGCAAAAAAGCCACAGTGCTGCAACTTTATGCAACAGGAAGTGGCAAGTCCTGCTTGAGCTCACATCTAATCAGACTTTATGCAAACAACGGATATTTTTAAACTTGGACTCAGTCATATGAAAAGAGCTGTTATTCTGGATAACTATTCCAACCTGCAAAAGGCGGTGTTCATTTTAGAGCTGCAGCTATCGATTATTTTATTATCTTAGACTAATTAAAAAGCAATACGAAATATACAAGACGGGTCTCTTAAAATGAACATTTACAAAATCTGTAAAAAAAAAAAAAAAAAAAAACAATTTTGGTGATTTTAACTGCCGTATTACATCAAAACACAAATATAAATGTATAAATAAAAAGTCTAATAAAAATATAAAAATCAATTTTCAAACAATTAAATTATTTAAAAGCGATTTTTATCATTGTAATTAGATTTTTATTGATTTATACATTTGTATTTTGATCATATTTTGTAATATGGCAGTTATTTATATTTTCATTCTTATTTATTTATTATTCTCATTTCTTAATAAACCCCCAGAGCGGTCCAGAGTTTAGCGGGTGGTGCGTGATTAATAATGGTTGTTGGGGAAACACGGTGCTCTGTGTTTAGTTAAATGTATTAAACGAACCCTCGAGGCTAGAATTGGTGTGCATTTGTGAAGGACAGAAGGAACTCACTCTGGCGCTTTGACCAGCAGTTCCCGGATGAAATGCACAGCGAGCTCGGACATGCGAGAGAAGGCCTCCTTGCCGTAGTCCACGTTCACCTGCGAGACGTTCAGGAATGTCTGCTGCTTGTCCTCGCCGGCGAACGGAGACTCCCCCGTGATCAGCATGTACGTGATCACGCCGACGCTCCTGACACGCACAAGGATACAGAACGTGAGATCACACTTACTGACTCACTATTTACTTTTTAGATTACGACTAAGTGAACAGTGAAGCAGTGGTTAATCATTACAGCATGAGGTCAGTCATAAAATGATAAAAAGTCCCTCGCTCTCGAATGTGCTACGAAATCTCAGCGTGGCTATTCTTTACAGTGGTCTGGAAGTTCTCTTCAATTTGAAGACCACAAACTAAAGACCCATGAAGCTGGATCTGTATAGTTATCGGATTGTTTTAGACTACCATCATCATGTCTCCGTGAGATGAGGTCCTCTTGAGTTCCCCTCAAGGTTTCTTTCTAAAATCATTACTATGCCAATGTCACCATTGTCTTGCTCATTAGGGATCAACCTAAAGGCTAATTTATGCATTTTAATTCTATATTTACTACTGTAAAACTATTCTGGGACATTGTCCATTGTTAAAGAAATGAAAACGAATGACATCAAATTGACTACACATCCAACATGATGCATGAATCTTGGCATGTTCAGCAAGAAATATAGCCATGCCTGTTAACACCTTATAGACGTACCAGAGATCTGTGGCGGTAGTGATGGGCTCATAGTTCAGGATTTCTGGAGCTAAATATAAAAACATTCACAAAAACATTCAAACTTGAACCAGGTGGATACAGTACATGTAAAAATTAAGAAAGAATCAAAAAATATAGAATTTGCTGAATGATTTTGGAAAAAATGTTCAAAATTCAGCAAAAAGACAAATTTGCACAGTCTATGTTGTTCTTCAAGTCATAAGTCGAACTAATAACCACCCAATGGGTTTATTGAACTCAGTTACCCCCCAATGGTTGTACTAAACCCAATTACCACCCCATGGGTTTACTGAACCCAATTACCACCCCGTGAGTTTACCAAACCCAATTACCACCCCATAGGTTAACTAAACCCAATTACCCCAAAAATGATTGGACTGAACCCAGTTACCCCCCCTAATAGGTTTACTGAACCCAATTACCACCCATAGGTTTACTAAACCTAGTTAGCACCCAATCGGTATACGGAACCCAATTACCCCCAAATGGTTGGACTGAACCCAATTACCCAAAATTGTTGTACTAAATCCAATTACCACCTCATGGGTTTACTGAACCCAATTCCCACCCAATCACTATACTAAACCCAATTACCCCAAAGGGTATACTGAACTCAATTACCACCCAATGGTTGTACCGAACCCAATCACCCAAAATTGTTGTACTGAACTCAATTACCACCCAATGGCTGTAATGAACAGAAGGATGATAGAAAGCGACGTAATCACATACCTACATACTCTGGCGTCCCCACTATCTCTCGCAGTTCTCCGACAGAGCCGAGACGCCTCGCCAACCCGAAGTCTACGATCTTAATGTCCCCCAGAGGATTCAGACTGGTCAGAAGAATGTTTTGAGGCTGCAAATTGAGAATCTGGGTCTCAAACATGCGCTGTAAACTCACTTCTACTTACTTTCTACCTCAACTGGTGCAACAGACACACAATTTGTTTTTCCTATGTAGGAAAAAACCCAGGACGTATTACTAGATTTCAGGAAATCGTGATAGATTAACAAAATCGAAAGAAAAATATACTTAATGCTGTTTTGTGTCCCGGATTCAATTTCGCTTGAATTTTGATTGTAGCAGCTGTGTGTTAAAACAAACCTTAAGGTCAAGGTGGACCACGTTGGTCTGGTGGAGCAAATTGACGCCTTCGAGGATCTGTCGGATCAAACGAACGATCTGACCTTCCGACAGCAGCTCGTCAGACACGCAGTGGTCAAAGATCTCACCACCTGCCGCACTGGGGAGAGACAATTTTTAATCAGGTACTTACTACAAAAGCCATTCACTATGGTTGCCAGATTGCACATAGATTTTACATAATAATGCAATAGGCCCAGACTAGTCCATATAAACAGTCCTGGAGTTGACTCCAGTTTGAGAAAAACTCCGACTTGGGACTCACTATTCGAGCAGCAGGACGATGTCGTGCTCGTTCTCGTAGGCGGCATGCAAGTCGACGATGCGAGGGTTGGACCTGGCTACCTCCAGCACCGCCAGCTCGTGGAGCACATCGGCCCTGCAGTCACGACCTCGGCGACGCTTCCGCACGAACTTCGCAGCGAACTCTTTACCCGTCGCCTTCTCCACGCATTTCTTTACCACTGCAAACTTTCCCCTGAGGAAAAGGTCAGGTGTCAAGATCAGTAGACTGAAGATTACGATTCGGATCACACATACACATTATATATACACATTCAACACATTACAATTCAATGCGTTACGACGCAATTCAAAAATCTCATAGTTCACGAGAAGACGTGAAAGGCTCGACGGTTCGGATTAACATTTCAAAACAGTTTGTACCAATAAATGACAGAAAAATTTTCGAAAAACTATTTTATTATTGTATTATTCATTCAAAGTAGTAAATAAAACATTTATGACAAGTATTTCACAATCTTTGTTGAGTTTACACTACAGTATATACACAAATCCCCCTTGAAAAAAGAACCATCAAAAGGAGAGTCAAAACCTTGTGATTTTGTTGTTACCCGAGAGGGGTGTGTGTGCACTAAACCACCAGGAAATCCACACACACACTCGGTGATTTGGTTCCGACCACGTGTGTCTTTGTGTAGAGGTTTCAAACCGAGATTGTATCATCTTTAAGTTATGATGTAGATTTAGATTGAACGTTCCATCTGCCAATTCATACAATTTAAATGAGATAGTAATAGAAGTACACTGATGAGATCGGTGACTTCATCTGCTGCACGTCATGTGACGCGGTGTTATCGAATGATTCTAAAGAGACCAGTGTACAGAACTTTATAAGAATGGACCTCCATTCCCTTGTGGAAACATATCAACTTCCCCTATATTACCCCCAAACACACACACAACAATATGACACCTTTGTTCTCATCATGACAAGAGGATCAGACAGACACATGGATCCTTCTGAAAGTGTTTCACAATGGCACAGGTTCGACTTCTAAAGCTCTAATTACACTTCAGTGTTTAATGACAGCGAAGCAGCACAGACACCCAACACACCCACACCCAACACACCCACACACGTTCATGTGACGTTCCTCTCAAAGCTCCCAAGAACCATTTACATATTCTCGTGT
This sequence comes from Silurus asotus, assembly GCA_024362625.1. NCBI lineage: Eukaryota > Metazoa > Chordata > Actinopteri > Siluriformes > Siluridae > Silurus > Silurus asotus. Next base: position 12,610,879 of record MU545793.1, on the reverse strand, counting down.
CACGGGTTTGTGCCTGGGCCTTTTATGAGACAAAATGTTCGCCGTCACTCACATACTCAATCACACACATTTACTCAATCGTTCTCTCACACGCACACACACACACACACACACACACAAATGGGCTGTAAGAAGAGCTTCCTGTAAAGAAAAGCCTTCCTGCATTGCGACAAAGGCCTGTATAGAATAATAGAATAAGCTCGGCATAATACAACAAGTAAGAAAGAGCGAGAGAGAAAAAAAGAAAAAAGCAATAGACAAGAAGAGCATGACAAGAAGTACCCACTTCTGTTTTCTTGGTGCGTTCACATAGTGCTGCTTCCCTCCACGGTTTCCTTCCTCTTTACAACCACAAGTAACGCAACACACATTAAATATACACAAACACACACACACACACACACACACACACAAATGGGCTGTAAGAAGAGCTTCCTGTAAAGAAAAGCCTTCCTGCACTGCGACAAAGGCCTGTATAGAATAATAGAATAAGCTCGGCGTAATACAACAAGTAAGAAAGAGCGAAAAAAAAAAGAAAAAAGCAATAGACAAGAAGAGCATGACAAAAAGTACCCACTTCTGTTTTCTTGGTGCGTTCACATAGTGCTGCTTCCCTCCACGGTTTCCTTCCTCTTTACAACCACAAGTAACGCAACACACATTAAATATACACAAAACTTACACACCCACACATAAGAACGAGTGTAAGACACAGAGCAGTGTGTTTGTTTACTGACTCGGCTGTTTCGTGGGGACCAAAGCAGCACAACTTCCAGGGTTTATGCCCGGCAATTACATGAGCAATCATTTTAATGTCTTAATAATGCATTATAATGCACGCCTGATTTTCCACTTATTTCAGCACAAACCATGTGAAGTAGAAAGCAGTACAAGATGGATTTTTTAGTCCTGCTCCTGCAAAGTTCTAACCAGCTTCCTCAAAAATAAAGATAATTTTGTCCAGGTCCCGCAAAAACCTGCAGGTAAAATGTAGTTTTATTTTCAATGCACTGACCGCTTCTCCTTGCTACTCTGCTTTTTTCCCCGCTTCCCCTTTTGAATACGAATGAAAGGGAAACGGAAAATGAACAAAAGTTTTGTTTTATTCGAGTCGACTTGTGTAAATGATGAACAGGGACATGAACAAGGAACTTTTCAGAACATTGAACATCAACCAAATCTTATAAAAAAATATGGCCAGGTTTGTGTTGTGTTGTTTGTTTTTTTCCTTTCTGTAATAATGAAGTCATATCTGTAGCACTCAGTGGTTCTCTGCTGTCCTACGCTTCAGATGTTGTGTCTCAGTGTGCTCTAGTAGGTACCTCACATGATCCATGATCAGACAGAAGCCACTCCTCAGTAAAAGACACATGACAGCCCACCTGGAGTTTTCCAAAAAGCACCTGAAGGACTCTCAGACCATGAGAAACAATGATTAAACTCTTTGGCCCAAATCCCAAGGATCATATCTGGAGGAAACCAGGCACCACTCATTACCTGGACAATACCATCCATACAGTGAAGCATGGTGGTGGCAGCATCATGCTGTAGGGATGCTTTTCTGCGGCAGGTATTGGTAGTTAAGTTACCTAATCTACGTTATTAAAACACAATACTTATAAAGGAAATTGATGCCCTTTCTTTCATAGTACAACATTTGTGTTCGGGTCACCAAAACGAGGGACACTCTAGTCTCGGGTGGATGCAGATTCCGTGAAAAGGATTTGCATAGATTCTTTATAGATAGTTTTCCTGATTGTTGATAAACCAAATAATAGGCAGTTATTTAGTTATACAGTTTAATTAAGCAAATCTAATTATTTAACAATTTTTTTACCCGAATGTTTGTCTCCTTTAAACGATTAAAAACAGCAGGGCATGTTTTATAGCTTTGGGCAAAACAAAGTTCCTATTCATATTTCGGTAACGCCACATCCTGGAGCATTTTATACCCCTTCGGCAGTAGCCACTCGCCAATTTTAACAGCGTGTACAGTAACGCCCATGCCGTTTATGGTTTACTATGGACTTTAATCAAACAAATATATAAATGTCCAGATGTTCCACCTTATATTAATTTGAAAAATACTCCCCTAAAAGCTTTACACACTCTCGTTCCTTTCTCGAAATGGTCAGCTGAAATACTTTGCCGTGTCTCTTGTAAAACAAAGGTGTTCTTCGCAAGTCCTTCCCCGGAGAAGTTCAATAGGATTTAGGAGCAGTGACTAGGCAGGTTGTTCCATGATAAATAACACTCCAGATGACTGTTTGCTGTCTAAATAACGCTTACAGAGCGTGAACGTACGATTCGGGTCATTGTCTTGCTGTATGGTGAAATCAGTTCAAAGTAGCCACAGTTCATACGGAAGTATGGAATGGTAGCAATTTTGGACCATTGAACTGTATCACTGTGGGGTAAAGCAGTCTGCGAACATCTTCTCTCCTGGTCTTAATCTTACTCTTCTGTTAGAGCCAAAAGATTTCACATTTGGACTCCGCAGAACTTTCTTGCAGATCTTTTTTGCCTTTTACCCAAACAAAAGGAACATGAACGAGCCTTAAAAACTTAATTTTGCTTCGTATTAAATCCACGTTTGCACTACCATTAAGGTCTCGAGCCATGCTCTGAGCTTGACCTGTTAAAACTTTTAAGAATATTTTATGCAGAATATGAATCAACACCTTCTAACCAATCACAATGGAGAATTCAACAGCACTGTGAAATATTATAGTTTTTATTAGACTAAATAAAAACACTCGTGCTTGTTATGTAACATAATTCCATAGCACAGGTATCATTAGTAGTAATAAGATGTTGGTTTGTAATGCTATACTGCTAGCAGCAGTACAAGCGTATCGGATTCATGTCAAGCTTTGACTCGACACCTGGACCCTAAAAAAAAAATCACGACAAGATGACACACCTACAGCCACTTTAATGACACCTTGTACAAAGAACAATGTACGCTTATATGAGCTACGATAATTACAGGTTACAGGTCACTGTCATACAATTAGACTGATTCCTCAAACGCTTACTAGAACTTTCAAGTATAACGCTTGAGATTAGTTTCTTTCTGTCTCACCCCAAACGAAATAATGATGCCTTCAAGGGCTTCTGACCTCCTAACCTTTAGGTAATTCTAACGCTAGCGATAACTCTAATCGACGGATAACTCAAACCTTCAGGTAATTCTAATCTGCAGACAACTACAAATAACTGTAACCTACAGGAAACTCAAACGTACAGGCAACTCAAACTTACATATAACAAACTTACAAATATCTCTAACCTACAGGTGACTAACCTACACGCATCAAACTTACAGATATCTCTAAAAATACAGGTGACTCTAACCTACAGGCGAATCCAACCTACAGGCATCAAACTTACAGATATCTATAACCTACAGGTGACTAACCTACATGTGACTCTAACCTACAGGCGACTCTAACCTACAGATATCTTTAACCTACAGGTGACTAACCTACATGTGACTCTAACCTACATGTGACTCTAACCTACAGGCGACTCTAACCTACAGGCATCAAACTTACAGATATCTATAACCTACAGGTGACTAACCTACAGGCGAATCCAACCTACAGGCATCAAACTTACAGATATCTCTAACCTACAGGTGACTAACCTACATGTGACTCCAACCTACAGGCATCAAACTTACAGATATCTATTACCTACAGGTGACTCTAACCTACAGGCATCAAACTTACAGATATCTATAACCCACAGGCGACTCTAACCAACATATAACAAACGTACAGATATCTCCAACCTACAGGTGACAGCTGTCTACATTTGTATATCCGTAAAACATGCCAAGTCACACACATTTCTCCCAGGAAACTAGTGCCTGCGAAATACTGCAGTAATCATCATAATCATAAACGCTTTGTTACGCATGTACTGAACTTCCTTTCGGCACACACTGCGTTATTTAGCTTTGATACGGTTAATGATTTACAGTATACCTCCCCCCTCAATCTGGAGTCACAGAGAAGAGGTTTCTATTTGATTCTGGTTCCTCTGAAGGTTTTTTTCTCTAAGGGGCTTTTTCCTTGTCAATATCTCCTCTTTGTTTTACTCATGATCTGAAGTATGAAGTCTGGATTTCTGTAAAGTGGCTTTGTAACAATGTTAATTGTGAAGAAAAAAAGTAAAGGTAAGATTAGAACCCTGACTTCAAGATTTGTCTATAGATGGTAAGTAAGTTAGAAGTTTGAACCCAACACCTGCAGCACCACTTAAACCTGTATTAATGTTTACAAACCTCCAGCCACAGGAGCTACAGTGACCAGCAGAGTGTCTATACAATTTTCAATTCAATTCAGCTTTATTTATATAGCACTTTTTAAAAGAATGACAGATATGTGGAGATAAATAGGTTCTAAAAACACTTTATATAAGCCAGTGGAAATAATGGCAAGGAAAATCACCCTGAGATGGTATGAGGAAGAAACCATTTCTCAAAAAGGAACCTGTCCTCATTTGGGTGGAACAAATTAATCATTCAGTCATTATTTATTGTTTTCTTAGCCACATACCTTTTTTTGTTTAGAGGTTATGGCAATGTTTTTTATATATACAGTATATATCGCATATTCCCAAATCCACTATAACACCTTTTACTGAACCCAAATTCACCACAACATCCCTGATTACTCTGTTTATAATCACCAGCCATGGAGACCTGGAAAAACTCTTAAATGGGTAGAACATCAGGTTCTCCAAGAGCAGGAACAAGAATACAGTGGCTAAAAAAAACAGGAAAACCGCAGTGGCCTGTAGAACAGAGTGTCCATAAGCAATCAAACAGGAAGTGATTTTCAAACAACATAAAAATCATAAACGTTGCTTTGTTCTGTCTGGTTTTGGGTTCAAATGTTATATTATCACATTTTATATATATTGCTTGTCAGCTGTAGAAACAATTATTAACAACTATTACACCTGTAATCGAACCCAAATTAACTACAAATTAAAATGCACTTGAAAAGCAGCTGCTTGGTACTTGGTTATTTTGGAAAATGACCGGATTTTCTCCTCCACATCTGTCTATGACTCACTCTTGATGCATGTCATGATGCCTCGGTCACATGTCTTACCTCCATTCACTACCTTCTTAAAGGAGCTCCGGTCACATGTCTTACCTCCATTCACTACCTTCTTAAAGGAGCTCCGGTCACATGTCTTACCTCCATCCACTACCTTCTTAAAGGAGCTCTGGTCACATGTCTTACCTCCATCCACTACCTTCTTAAAGGAGCTCCGGTCACATGTCTTACCTCCATTTACTACCTTCTTAAAGGATCTCCGGTCACATGACTTTCCTCCATCCACTACCTTTTTAAAGGAGCTCCGGTCACATGTCTTACCTCCATCCACTACCTTCTTAAAGGAGCTCCGGTCACATGTCTTCCCTCCATCCACTACCTTCTTAAAGGAGCTCCGGTCACATGCCTTTCCTCCATCCACTACCTTCTTAAAGGAGCTCCGGTCACATGTCTTATCATTGTAA
>MU545793.1:12568356-12604504 GCA_024362625.1 Silurus asotus | reverse complement strand
CCTCCATCCACTACCTTCTTAAAGGAGCTCCGTTCACATGGTATACCTCCATCCACTACCTTTTTAGAGGAGCTCCGGGCCGTAACACATAATTCATTACTGCTAAATTCAAAATTAACTTAATTGAATCCAAATTCATTGTAAGTCAAAATGCACTTGAATAAAGCAACTCTGTGCTTGGAAACTTTGTTGATACACAATTTACTATTACTTGTTTTATTTAAAAAGTTTTTTGTATCTATTTTTTTTATATCAATAAGAAACAGGGAAGTAGTAGTAGCCGGTGTAAAAAAAATAAATAAAAATAGATCGAAAGTAAACGTACAAACAACAAACATCTATTCTGCTTTGTAATTTTTTTTTTCAGCCATATAAAAAAAAAAAAAGAAATAGACAATTGCATCTTCAATAAATACACTTGATACCATTTTTGCATTTGTTTTTTTTGTTTTGATATTAGCTTCTATACTGTATATTCAACTGTAAACTTCTAGAAACATGGCAGCAACAGTGATCAAATAGGAAGTGAATCCAAAACAACATGAGATCCAGAAGCCTGTTTTTTTTTTTATGGGTTTTCACTAAAACCTGGTCTGGTATTTCTGGTTGTATTCACTGTGAAAAATCTATCTAAAGCTGAAAGATCTACATGTTCAGGAGGAGAAAGCACTAACCTGCCGATCTCTCCAGTGATGTGGAAAAGTGAGTCAAGCGGCTCGGTCAGTATTGGGGTCTGGATATCCGCCAGGAGCCCACCGCGACCCTCCACCCGCCTCCGGGCCATGAGCCTGCAGGGGTTAGGGGGGAAAAGGGTGCAGAGAAAAACTCTTTTTAGATGGTGGATCAAGCAAAGTTTTAGACTTTTAGAAGCAGAAATATCTCACTAAAACCAGCTCCTGGAGGACATCATGCAGAATTGGATTGATGACGTCATTACACTGTTGTTGTTTATTTGTTTGTTTGATCGGTGCGACTTACCGAGTTCAGGAATGTAAAGTGGGAAGTGGGAATTATCTCGGGTCCGGAAACAGGATCTCGTTCAAGATCGTCTCCACGACATGGTGCATCTCCTCGGGTCGGAAGGATTCAATAAAATATTGTTGTTGTTTTTTTTCTCTTATTACAATTTCAGGAACGTTGACAAATAGCACCAATTCTGGTTCCAGTTAGTTCCCTTTCCGATCAAAATCTGTTGGTCCAAACCTCTGTTTTTCACACCTTAGAACCTTGTTTATGGTGTCATTTTCATATTTTTCTTTATATAATCCGGTTTTCTTCGCACTGCAAAAATAAATCCTGATGATCATGAGCTTCCTGTCTTCACCGATTTGAAAAGTGCAGCCCGTTGGCACCATGACACATTCCCACTTCCGGGTTTGGCTTAACGTCATGACGTAGGACGCTCGAAGGCGGGGCCAACACGACAACGCGTGCTCCCTCCTTGAACCTGCTGTATACGGGGGTTCCTGTGTACGCTGGTTATGGAGAACCCGATGTTCTAGGCATTTTGGTGTTTTTACATTTACAGCATCTTTTCGAGAGCAACTTATAGTTATATCAGCTAAGCGATTAAGAGGTTAAGGGGCCTTACTCAAGGGCCCAAAAGTGGCAGATTGGTGGTGCTGGGATATGAACTCATGCCCTTCTGATCAGAAATGTAGAACAGCTTATCCACCAAACTATGGTCTGCCAGCCCGGGTTCGATTGCGTTTTAAGAATTTAACTGCACTGTAATTTACATGTTACACAAAGTTAGACTATGAATGTGTAGGTTCTTTAGGGTTAGGAACCCGTCCACTAGATCTTCATTCATCTTTAATAATAATTGTATTAATGTGGCACATCGTTCTGAGTCATTCTGAATCCAGAATAGGATGAGACCCCTGGTCCATAGCGGGGTACAACGCATACACTCATTCACACCTGGGGTCAATTGTTGATCCAGCAGGTTTCTCTGAGTACATGAGGAGAACATGTGGTGGAACCCTAGACCTAAGCTCAGGAGCATTTAGAGTCCTGATTTAGCGGTCCTGATTTTCACAACAGGGTAATATTCCTATTTACAAACCCAGAAGCCATTTTTTTGTACCGCATTATACCAAAGCCTATCAGATGAATCGCTTCATAAGGTGTAAAAGATCAAACTAGCACATTTACAGAGATTTTAGTCAGAACATCATGAACAGTGGTAGCTTAGTGGGTAATTATTCTATCAATTGACATTGTCCTATAGGTTATCAAATTATAATTTTTTGTCAGTGCTTATAAATGTATCCCTAATTAGTGAACAGGGGCGCCAGTGGCAAGGAAAAAGTCCCTGCTGAGATGCCATGAGGAAGAAACCTTGAGAGGAACCAGATTTAAAATCGAACCCATCCACATCTGGTTGGCACCGAAGAGTTTCATCATTGCTGAGGTGTACTGTTTGGTAAACCGTTCAACTGATAGATGCTAATAACATTGGGAAAGGGCTAGCTCAGTGGTTAGGTATTGGACTTCTTTTCAGAAGGTCATGAGTTTAAATCCCACCACCACTGGTCCCTTGAACAAAGGCCTTTAACCCTGGACTAATAAATGTAAATGCACCAAAACAGTGGATGTCATCTGATCTGAAGGGGGTGAAGTCCAAAATCCCAGGACCACCATGTTGCCATTGCTGGATACACTTGAAGGGCGTAAATGTAAATACTGTATAGAGACCTGAGGGAGGTTCCTTCATTTCTCCCAGAAGAACCTTGACAATTACATGGCAGACAATTCAAGGTGCCTGGTTCGGTTAAAGAAAAACCCACAGGAGGATCGGTTTCTCTGATTGATCATGCTGATACCAAACTCATGTTGCAACAGAAATCAAGGTTCATCAAATTTCTAATTTCAGATTTCAGCACTCAGCAGGTGATCCTGTGCCCACGGTCGCATGAGATTCCCAATCTAGAGTGACACGAACGAAATATGGAGACAGGTATTCTGCTATTTTACTTCTTGTCATTCGTTCTGAAATGTTCTTTTCTGATTACCACGATTGTCATGAGTCAATTACCATAGACTTCAGGGCCATTTCTAGCCTTTTTGTTATTAACATGTTAATTTTGTATATAACGTATATTATATATATATATATATATATATATATATATATAAAACGTTATTCATATTCTTATACATAAGGTTATACTTTATATTTGTATTTATTTTATTGTGACATTTTTCTATTTACATCTTGGACAGTAAACATCTCGCATTTCACTACATGTCGTAATTGTATTTGGCTCCGCCCTCTCTCCGCAATGCTCCACGCCCACATCGTACAAGGTTAAACTCATTTTATAATATTGCGAAATTTAACAATGTCAAAAATATATTGTATAATAAACTTTCTCAGCAGAAAAACATGTAAATAGTGGGTCGAGGGAGGCAGGAAACGGTGCTGTTCCTGTTAGAATAAACAGGAAGTCAGGCTGCATGAGCTTTGATTTCAAAAAGACTTATGCCTACTGGATGTTTTATATTTTTTTAAAGATTTGTGGTGTAAATTCTATCTACCTAGCAATTCTTAAATATTTATATGATTTCGTACGGCAACAAGATCATATTTTTGCACTTTTTATGCATTGCACAGTTGCCACATGGGCATGCGGTCATATAAAAGTGAGTGCGTATTAACTTTCCCATCAAATTTCCCATACTTTCACAGCTAGTGATATTGAAACAGTTCTTGGTAATGACTGTGGGTCCTTCATGAGGGGGATTTTTTTGCAGCACTTTCTGTATCTGATTTGGGATTTTTTTGTACTTTACGGTGATAAAAAAAAATAAAAAGATGCAAAGTTTCCACAGAAATCCTATAAACTATAAACTAGTGACTATAAAACAATCTTGAAGCTCATAAAATTGAAGCACAAAACAGAAAGCTACAAAGGAAAAGGAGATAATTTTGGGAACAAAAAATTTAAGAAATTCAAAAGACTGGACATTGCACTTTTTTTCCCCCTGCAGTGATTTTATAAGTATATTTATGTCATCTGGTAGATTAGTTGTTAAGTCATTAAACTTTGGATTTGAAGGTCATGAGATTGAATCCCAGCCACACCAAGCTGCCACTCCTGGGCCCCTCAGCGAGGCCCTTAACCCCATATTCGCTCATTTGTATGAATAAAGGAGTCTAATGCCATTAATATAAATGTTGATATACCAGTTTTGTTCATCTGGAAATCTAGATCTAAATACTAAGATCTTTATTAGGCACCATCTCTGAACTAGATCCAAAATACTGGTCATGAAAGCAGAAAAAAGTTTACCATAACCCCATTTGGTACATTCAGTGCAAAATATATTTTGAAACAAGACAGGCATCCATATAATACAACTATATACAGACATGGACATGATTGTGAACAACATGCATGGTCATGGTCTCAACAACACGTCTGTCAGCAGGTGCTACAGAAGTTCATGGACAAGAGCGTCTATAACATCTGTAAATCGAAACAGGTGAAAACGATTTTGTCGTTTGTTTGTTTTTTTTCTTCTTTAACCCCATCGGTTGGTAACAGCAACTCCTCATGCAAGTAAAACTAATCAGGACCGGCATGTGGTCGCTACTTCCAGCATGCAATAACAAGCTATGACACCTAAGGGTCAAACTCAGGTACTGCATTTTCTGACCCTGCATGCATAAGTTTGAACTAGAAATTCGGTTTATACAGAGAAAACAAAAGAGCACGGAGGATTCGGAGACGAATTAGAAATCGTGTTGTGTACGTAGAAAGATGCACGTGTGGACTGAGGGGAATCGGTCGGAGTGATCCGGGAGGGAATTTCGTTTCGTGCACGTCGTGAGATTCTGACGCCTGGGGATTTCACAGGCTGATCAACGTATGACATGTTAATAACCATTAAAATTCCCTAAATATCACCAAATCATTTGGTCCAACTTTTGTCATTTAACATACATTCAATAAATGCCTTCCAGAACCTTCCTCCTCTACATCCAGTTAGAGATGCAAGTTATGTGGAAAAGTACAAAGTCCCTTCGACATCATCCGAAGGCCTCGCGAACAATTCCTCCTCTCCAAAACCCCGAACGACGTATGAACGGTTATTAAGATGCCTTCATTAATATCATGGTGGAGACAATGAACGTGACGTCAAAAGTGGCCCAGGAGACACAGTGACATGCAGTTTGAGCATTACGATGTGAAAATAAAAATATATCAGGAAAGTATTAGCCTGTCTGAGGGTGTATTAGATATACTGTAGCATGGGATCTGTGGCACATTTAAATACAATCATTGTGAATGGTCTGAATGTGTGGAAAAATAACGTCACAATATTTGATCTCATTACGGAGAAACAACGAGCAGGGGTGATTCTCGGTTTGACGATAAAACCGGAACTCGGCTGCATCGAGTTTCGATGTGGTGCCGCCGAAGGACAAAAATCCACCCTGGATAACTTGTATTAAGTCCTAAGAAGCCATCGATTAAGCCATTTCTTTCTTTCTTGTTTGCTTGTTATCATTTCATTTTTAAAACTTAATTTAAACATGATCTCCAACTAACATCAAAGTTGTTTTCTCGTTATCATGATTCGATTTTCTTTTGATCTTGACTTCATCTAAAATGCAGGTTCAGGGATGCTATATTGTTGTTGTTGTTGTTGTTGTTGTCATATTATGTGTAAATCCCTGATCAAAGGGCGAATGCGATCATCTATGAAGAGATCACGAGAAAACAATGTCGAGATCATGAGGAAATTAAATCGTGATTATAATAAAAAAAAAAAAAACGTTTCTAATAAATGCTTTTCAGTCACATTTTTGATAGTGATGCCCTCATATTTAACTTCTCCAGGGTCAGCTTTCAAACTTTCAACCTTGATCCCACCGTCGATGGCATTAACCTCGTCGTCTTATAGATCACGATTGAGCCAAGTTGAACTTCTGATGGCCTAACAATGCTATCTGATAGTCCAGTGTCTACACCGATGTCTTCCTTGCTTGTATGTAGAAGTGGTTAAGCCATAATGAGTCAATAGAATGAAATTGAACGTTCCTGGGAAAGGGAGGAATGAAAAATAAAGCACTGGCTTTAATGTAGAACCAACCAACCCCCTCGGGGTGGAGCTTTCCTTTAGGTACACAATACGCCAAAAATTTGTGGACACCTGACAATTTTCGGTTCTTCTTCAAACGGTTGTTGCAAAAACTCGAAGCCGAAAATAGGAGTGCCAGCATTACGATGCCCATGTGAACGAAGCCAGCTTAGTGAAAACTTGGTGTTGAGTTTGGTTCAAGGTACTCAAGTTTCCTGCACAGAAACCCTGACCTGAGATGATCTGGAACACTGACTGAAACCAAGACCTCCTCAAATATGCTGGCATCAAACCGTTTCTAGACTAATGGTGCTCATGGTGCTATTCTGATAAGGTGCATTACCACGTCTGTGATTTCACCATGGACAGAGAGTTAGAACAAAGAGCAATCGTGAAATTCGTCGTGAACCCATGCAGATCTGACACGGAGATGATCGCCGGAAGATGGCGAGAGATCAGGAACGAGCTCAACCCCTGAAAATGTCGAAACCGTTCAGCAACTTGTGCATGATGATCATCAGAGAACAATCGACACGATCTCACCTCAGCACCCACCCTTCACGCCGTATTTGGCTCCTCTTCCCGAAGATCAAGGTCCATCTCAAATGTCACCGTTTTGACACCGTTGACAAAATCCAGCACGAGATGCTTCCAGGACACGTGACAGGAACACAGGGAACGCTGTATTTCTGTGCAAGGGGACCATTTTGAAGGTGATACCACCTCGTATACCGCCACCACCCACACCCCGGAATCTAGAGGATACCGTCCCAAAAGAAAGGAACACAAATCTAGGATGGGATATTCAACCCCAAGGTGTCAGGTGTCCACAAATATTTGGCGAGCAGCACAGAAGAAACATTAATCAACTCCAAGATACACGGCATCAGCACGGTTGCCAGAGCGGTTTGAAGCTGTCTGAGACGTCTTTATGGGAAACCCTCACGTCCCACGTCCCCTAAAGTCGTTACGTCTTACAAGATAAGTGTAATAACCTGTAGTAAAGTTCTTGAAATTCGGTGTCTGGCTCGTTCAAATAAGCGTTCGATCAAATGCCCTAAAAGCCGACGAGGGGTGAGCGGGTGGTATTCGCCAAAATCCGCAAAAAAAAATTGTTTTTCATTATGCAAAGCACCATGTAACTGAAGGGTTTTGTATTGCTTCAGCTGGAAACCTGTCTAGAATGTCGGTAAGTAAATATCGCACAGATTCCACAAAAGCACGTTCATCTCTCGTCCGTTTGGATGAGGAACTAGCTCGAAACTAACGATGGTGCTGAAAGACCTGCCGAGGGTGAAAATACTGTACTGTACATGCGCACGGGTCGAGGTGTGACTGTTAGTTCCTGTAAACTGTAAATGTTAGTATGCTGTGTTTTGCGTTGTAAGAAAGACTTTCTGTGTTTAAGACTTCATGTTCCTGCTCAGTATCTAATGCGTTCACAATGTGTGTGTGAGTGTGTGTGTGTGTGTGTGTGTGTGTGAAGACCCAGAAGGGAATAGGTCCCAGAAAGAGCCGTCATGCTGTAGTCACAATAAAACCTGGTTTCATAGCAGAGGAAGAAAAAAGGGGGTCCAGGATACAAGGCCATTACCGAGACAGGAGATGAGCACTGGGGTACAGAATAAAAGGCAAAAAAGGTTTCCAGTTTTCTAGAACACGATCACCGGTTGGTGAGGAAAGGCTGTGTAAGAGCCTCACTCCAGGCCAAACGTGCTCGTTTCCTCCACAGCAGTGAGCACCTTCTCATAAAGCATGGAGAAGGAGTGGTACGGGGGAAGATCCAGGCGGTTAAAGCATGTGTGAGCCCTGTGAATACACATGGAGAAAAAATGATGCATTTGCAGATTTGTGCATAAGATATTGGCTATGTCATGCCATGTCTCGCTTTTATAACATATCATATATTATATCATGTCATGTCATGCTGTCATATTATATATCTCATGCCATATTAAGTAATGTCATGCCTATTTTTATGTCACGTCTTGTCTTTTCTCGTCTTGTCTTGCCATCTAATAACTTGTCATTCCATTTTTAGTCTTTTCTCATCTTATGTCATGTCCTGTCTAGTCTGTTGTTATGTCTTGTCATGCCATTCCATGTCTTGTCTAGTCATGCCATGTCTTGTCATATGATGTCATGCATTGTCTTGTCTTGTGTTGTCATGTTTGTCTCGTCTCGTCATGTCTCGTCATGTCATGTCATGTCATGTCTTGTCTTGTCATGTCTTGTCATCTCATTAACAGATTATCTGAACTAAATGCAGTAATGAAAGGGCTTTATTTTTTTCTATTTTTTTTAACAAAAAGCAAACATTGAATTCAAAAATGCTGAAGAAAAGCTATAAAACATTAGTACTGCTTATAACACCTTGGACTCTTGTCAGAAACTGAATAAATATGATAAATACTCTATTTCTGTGTAATAAACAATGCAAACAATGTGTATTTTAATTAATTGAAATGAAACAAATGTGTACATTCTTATGAACAGAGGTTATAACGGTAAATAATGTTCTTTAGGATAAGCATAGCTTAAAAAGACAATTAGCCGTACCTTGGAAGGGAGGTAACTTTGCCCCATTTTTCGACGCAGAAACGCCGTGGCCCGTTGCTCCCCCGAAGAGATGCGAAGCCTTCATAGGGAACGCTCGAAGTGCCTGTGACAAACTACACCAAACAAAAAAAAATGACACAATAGTCCTCAGGAAATCATAAGGTCACTAGAAAAACTAGAGAAAAAGGAAACTCTGTTCAGTCAAGATCAAGGTTTTGACGTACCTGAAGAAGCCTCAGTCTCTGCTCGTTGTTGAAACGCTCGACCGCCACCCAGAACCATCGGATCACGACGTGTCCATCGTGATAACCTTCAGTGAAAGATGCGAAAAACATGCAATCATCTGGTCCTTAAGTATAATATACGATTATAGAATCAATTGCCTTTATGCATTCATACAGTATCTCGATTCACTTATTATCATGTGAATATAAAAAAATGAACAATTCTGAAAAAAAAAAATCGAACCTCCTCGATACTCTGTGTTGTTTCTCCAGTCAGCCAGGTCGATTTCTGCAGTCCCAGCGATGACAAGCTCCAGCTCACGAGCGTCAAAGACAGAGACCAGCCGCACGTCCACGACCTGCACGAGCAAGCGATCTCAGAATTCAAAAGCAGGTTGGAAATTTCACTTTCACCACTTTCGCCATGATAATTTCATCAAAACTGCTTTCGTTTGCACGAGGTGACTATTTTCCCCACGATATCAAATCTAGTGTCACACTCGAAGATGAAGTTTTACCTCGTAAAAGCCTCGCACCAGGCTCTCGGTCTGCTGCGCCACACCTCTCTCGATACGCCACTTCACCATGCGCTCGATGTACTCCTTCTTGTTTTTCTCACACACTGGGACGCCGGCTCCACCAGGCTTCAGCTCGCGTTCTGTAATCTGCGGTGCAGGAAAGGCAAAAAAAAAACGTTACATTTTATTTGCAGAAAGATGCACGAGGCCCATGAAGGATTATTGGACCAGGTTTAATCCAAAACAAATACAAATCAATAAAAAGATAATTTTTTCCACACAAATCTTTTTTTTGGCAATTTATGCTGATGCAACGATGCCAACCGGTGAATCTTACCATCCCTTATACAGATATTCAGTCTCTTTATTTTTACATACACTTGGTTTGCCACATCAGTTTGTATATCTAGTTTGTCAGCCTCAGAGGTCACTTTAAAACTATTGATTTGAGCCTGATTTATTTCAGCTTCACTTTTATAGACCAGGATTCCAGTCGAAGGTTTCTATCCTTTCGAGTTGTCTGATACTTCAAAAGTTTTGGATGGTTTTCAAGTCAAGTCAAGTAGCTTATGTTATCATTCTAACTGCCATTTCGAATAATTGTAATGTGCTTTGCCTGGGGATACGGTCACACACTGTCACACAGACTAAGCCTGCAGTATCTTGGCTTGTTCAAAACGCTGCCACCTCTAGGTTCTTGACTGGAATTACAAGAATATTCTTCCTCTTCCTCTTCTTCTTTCAGCTTCTCCCATTAGGGGTCGCCACAGCGGATCATCCGTCTCCATACCCCCTCCCTGTCCTCTAACACTTTTTGACATTTTGCAACAAACAGTTTTTGTATTCAAGCATCCATCAGTGAACAGTCGATCACCTCAACAGTGATGGAACAATAATGAATGGACTTTTGACAGCAGTCAGATGTAAATAAGTTCCAATTTGGCTCTGGTTCCTCTCAAGGTTTCTCCCTTATACCATCTCAGGCTTGTTCAAAAGGCCTGCTGCCTCTAGGTTCTTGACTGGAACTAGAAAATTGTAGTCTATAACTCCAGTACTTGCTTGTTTCTCCTGACTCATGTCTCATCTAGAATATGAAGTTCTTTCATTTCTGTGGAAGAAATGAATCCACTGTAACCACTGGTCCTGTTCCCTTCCTTCTGATTCATCTTGATGCTCTACTTCTTTTTTTTTCAAATCAGAGACCACTCGCTGCTGTTGAGGATGGTTCCCAATGAACCATAAAGATCCATGAGGTTACTGTGGAGAATTAAACTCAAGAACCTTGAGAATGGATTTGGACTGTAAGTAATAGAAAGTCTGCTACAATGGCTTACAGTTGCTGTGAACCGTTTTGCATTTAAACATCCATCAGTGAACAAATGATAACCTCAACAATTAGAAGTCCGGTTCCTCTCAAGGATTCTTCCTCCTACCATCTCAGGGAGTTTGTCCTTGTTACATTTGTTAAAAAGAGATACAATTTAAAGGGATAAACTTTTATGGTGGTGATTTATACATTTAAAACTAATATAAACACATTTCTTAAAATGTAAAAGCTTCTAATTGGATGATTGTCAATTATTGAGAGCAGATATGTGGCTGTGTTAGGAACTAGAGTCACTTTGCTCTCCATACAATGGAAAAACTCACCCAAGACCTCAGAAAAAAATGTTTGGGCAACCACAGGTCTGGTTCAGATGAACCCCAAAACAACAGCTAAGCTTTTTTAAATGAACAACAACAAAAA
The DNA here is from genome assembly GCA_024362625.1 of Silurus asotus. Lineage (NCBI taxonomy): Eukaryota > Metazoa > Chordata > Actinopteri > Siluriformes > Siluridae > Silurus > Silurus asotus. The sequence goes on along the minus strand of MU545793.1, from coordinate 12,593,363 downwards.
AAACAGCCGAAAGGCAGAAAAAGAATCGAGGACAAGGTCATGGTTGGTAAAACATAACAGGGTATACAGTAATAAAGATGTTTCAGATGGCAAGAAAACAGAAGGACTGTGGACAGAAAGAAGAAGAAGATTAAAAAACGAGTGAGCGTGAGTGAACACCATCCCAACTGTGAAGCATGGTGGGGGTAGTATTGTGCTGTGGGGCTGTTGTGCTGGAAAAGGCAAATAGACGACATCAGGAAGAAGAAGGACTGTCAATAAATAATGATGAAATGCCTTGGGACCTCAGTCAGAGGATTAAAACCATCTTGGAACTGGGTCTTTCAACAGAACAATGTACTGGCTGCTATATACATTATAAAATATTATTACAAACTAAAACAATTATAATTTTGCATAGAATTATGTTTGTATTAATCTAGATGTTGGAAAAGAATTAGGGCTAATATGTAATACCCAAGAGCACACAACTGACCTGTCCGAACACCTCCTCATTGACAGTGAAGGTAAGATCCAGCATGTTCTCGATGTCATTGTCTTTCATCCATTGCAGGCTCTGATGGAACTCCTCATCCAGAAACATTATATATATATATATATATATACACAGAATATATATATATATATATATATATATATATATATATGCCAGAAATAGACGATTTTCGGGGACTGTTTAATCAATGGAGCTAGTCAGGGAAATTGTGGAGGACATTATGATGCTGTTGAGCAGCCTACAAGGTGGTATCAAAAAGTTTCAAGACTTGATCTGTTTACAAGAAGGTACTTTATTTATTTATCTTTATGTACTTCCTGCGATTGGTGCCGGGTCTCTGGATCTCGGCAGTGGTGTCAAAAAGGCATCCTTTGCGCTGGATCTTCAAGAAGAAGTGGGCAAAGTCAGCAGGAGCCAAATCTGGCAAGTAGGTTGGGTGGGTTCACATGGATCGTTTTCCGCCGATCATGATGCACAAGTTGCTGAATGGTTTTGACATTTTCGGGGTTTAAGCTCATTAAGCTCAAAGGTCTTCCTGATCTTCCTGATGAAGCACGCTTAAACGCCTCTAAAGACTGATTGCAGCATCGCCGTATGTCCAACGTATGTCGTTTCCAACAGCTCTGTGGCCGATTTGCCGAATTCTATGCGGAATTTCACGTTTGGTCCTTTGTTCTAGCTACTGATGATAAAATCGTGGCCGTGGAAACACACGTTTTGATACCACCTTGTATTTCTCAAGAACAATTTTCCATTCTATTACAACAGAAGGAGATTTGTTTCAGTGTAGACACATCTCAGTCGAAAGACTTACATGCGCAAAAGGCCTTTGTAGAAGGGCCGTGTGAAGAAGGCATCCAGGAGGTACTGGTGAATCAGAGCGAGGCCCAAAATTCGCCCACTGAACCGGAACCTGAGGAACAAGTGTTACTGCGTATTAACACCATTTTCTCCAGTGGTGAATTAATTGCGCCGCATTATCCTTTTTACTGATCATTATAAATCATTATTCATCCCACAGTGGGTAAATTACCATGTTACAGCAACAGAAATGTGTGTTTTATGGTGACTGCTCACCATTCATGGTGGTTATCCACAAAGGCCGACATTGGGCTGATCTGCACAGTGTAGGTGTCATTAGCTGAGTATTCAAAGAGTCCGTAATATGGGTTAAAGAGCTCACGGGACACCAGGAAGAAGAACTCCCTTGACGGGCCGCTGTAGTCCAATCTGATTGAGAAAATAAAGACGCCATAAGAGGAGAAGCTGTTTGAGAAGCTCAGTGGTGCCATGTTTTAGGATTACACTTTACTGCGTAAAGATATCTGACATGGGCAGTCCTATGTATACAATTGTTGACAATTATACAGGATGGTGCAGGGAAAGGGGAAATCTTGGAACTCAGCTTTGGCGACCCTAGGGTGTCACAATTGTTTGGAACTGGCGCGACTTCGTTTTCAACCCAGAGTGTTCAGGGTGGCTCAGGGAAAGGGACAATTTTAAACTAGGAGTTGGCGAGCCTGGGACTTCGGCAATTGTTTGGAGACAGTTTGGCCTTGTTTCAAACCCCTAGCCATAAGTTATAACTGATCAGTGGAGTGGTGCGCCTCGAGCATTCGCTGTGAAAGCCTTTTTGTAAGAATTGTTATAGTGTGAGTGCTGTATTAAGGGAATTTCAGTGTCGTTACAGTTAGGACGTAAATAAAAAAGATTTGTAGTATTTGTCACATATACACCACAGCACAGTGAAATTCTTCTTTTTCATATCCCAGTTTGATTGAAACCTGGAGTCAGAGAACAGGGTCAGCCATGATACAGCACCCATGGAGCACATTGGGTTAAGGGCCCAATAGTGGCAGCTTGATGATACTGACCTTCCAATCAGTAAGCCAGTGCCTTAACCACTCAGCTACCACTCCCCTTACAAATATATTGACAGATGAATCCAAATGTGCCATGTTTGCCTCTAACAGAAGAACGTAAAGTATGTAAGACCGAGACCAGAATCGAAGATGTTAACAGACTTCAATCAAACAATCAAACATAGAGGTGGATGCTGAATGGTTTGGGGCTGTTTTGAAGCAGGGAAGGTTGAAGACTTATTTCAGGAAGAAAAAGGAATCTTGACCCAACATGGCTAAAATTCCATACTTTGGACTGTGGCTCATTGGAACTGACTTCACCATACGACAAGCCGAAGCGTGCGTCCTAGCATACGTATGTTTTCAACGGAAATAAAGTGGAACGTCTGGATATTTATCCAGTATCTCACAAAAGTGAGTGCAACTATACACTGCTATACAAGTTGCACATTCACTACTCTAAAGTATATCCAGTTTTTATTTTTATAGTATTGTCCCTTGCTGAAATGTGAGGGGTGTACTCACTTTTGTGTGATACTGAATATTTGTTTGTTCAAAATTGATCTTCATATCATTAAATGACCAAGTATGTTGCATATAACGAAAAGTAAACTTCATGTGTCTCAAAAAAACTATAAGAATAGGTGTTTCCAAATTTTGGAAGTCTCCCAAACTAGTGAAATTGACTTACTAAACGTTTTCACACATGGGGATAGAAAGGGACATAGACATTACAGTATAAGCACATTCATCTTAGATCTCAGATTACCAGATATTAATCAGTATCCGATTCTGCAGGCTAATCTAAAGCATAGACATGTGATGCTGTGGTGTATACTCACCCCTCCTCCCCTACGAAGCTGACGTACAGTTTGCTTCTCTGCAGATCCTTACGTGAGTAGCACATGATCTGGTTAAAGGCATCTTCCAGGAGATGATCTCTGCGGATGATCAATCTGGGATCGGGACGGTAAAAGCAGCGGGATATTTCAAATCCAGTGTCGAGCGCTTAATACTTTAAACCTGTTCTGTGTATATTTCTGCAAAGGGTTACAATGTATAAAGACTAAAAATGGTTAATATAACAACTTCTAACATATATATCTAGGAATTACAGAATGTAGAATTATGAATTATAGATTGGCAGACTTGAAAAGTAGCTTTTTTCTAATAGCCACAAAGGTTCTTAAGATCCTTCAACCACCCAATCTATGAGGGACCTTCAAGTCAAACCAGGACTTTGAATTTTACAGGTATAAAAATAGATGCTATCTTGGCAGTACTACACCCAGTAGTAAGTGTCTAGTGTGTCCTATTTCCAATAGGTGGCGCACATGTCTCAAGCCAGTCCAATCAAGATGAAAGATGACAGTGTTAGTGCATTGGACAGCGGGTGGTGCTGAAGTTTCTTGTGAATGAAGGCGTAAAAACCTGCGGTTATCTACGGAAGACTTAGAGCGCAGTACGGCTGCTGTAGGACATATAAATGGTGTAAACATTTCAAAGGTGGACGTGGTGGTTCCCTGATGATGAAGTGAAGCCAGGCATCCAGGCGTTCTTTTATTTGTTTTACACACAAAAGTCCTGGTTTGACTTGAATGTCCTCTTATTTTCAATTTGGATCTACACAACCTCAATCTGTGCAATACTTTTTCTTGAACCATCTGGTCCTCTGATTCGGAATTAGTGCAGCTAATATTCTTGTGTGATTCTGGATAGAGCTCAAATGGCAGCAAAAAACAGACCACCAATGATAAAGGGATAATCCACAGCTAGGAGTGTGTTGCATGTGTATATTTTTTCAACTGCATGCCAACTGTTCCGTATCCTTCTGTATATATCTTGGTCATTTGCCAACACTGAAACGGTAAAGGTGTCATTGATATTTGGAGAGCAAAGCTATGTAACTGTACAGTTACAGTTGTTCAATTCAGTGCATTTGTTTAGAAATGTATAATAGTAATTAAACTGGAGATTTCTGCATGAGTGTTTAGATCTTCATACATTTCAGGGTATTATAGGTAAACATAAAATCTGCATATATAGACAAAAGTATTGGGATACTAGACTTTTCCAGCCATATATATATATATATTTTGCATTCACTTGAACTTTGGAAACCCTAGTGCACAAAGTGAGCTCCTTGAAGATCTGGTTTACATGCTTTGGAGAGGAAGATCTTGCTGCTATAGAGCTCTGATCTCATCCCTACTGAACACCTTTGGGATGAATGTGAACTCTGACTGCACCCCAGGTCTCCTCACCTACATCAGTACCTGCCTTTCATAACACCCTTGTGGCTGATGAACACAAATATCCATAAGCACACGCCAAAATCTAGTGGATCATCTTCCCAGAAGAGTGGAGGGAATTATAAGAGCAAATTGGGACTAAATGTGGGATTTAATGCTTAAAAATCACATACCGTACTTATGATCAGGTGACCCAATACTTTTGGCAATATAGTATACATTTCGTAATATATATGTGTGTGTATAAAAATGGGGAAATTCCCACTTCCCACTTACTTCACTTTTCCAGGGCCCTGCCCGTAACCTTTAGTCTCCAGTTTGCGGTAGAAATTTCGTAGTTTAGCCTCGAAATCACGTTTGTAAGGTGCAGGGGCGCGAGCATTTGCACGAGGAGTTCCTTAAGAGTGTGCGAGAGAAAGAGCCAAAGATACAGTAGTAAGACAATGGGAATTGTGATAGCTTAAAAAAAAATTCTACCCATGCCACCATGCTTTGTATAGCTAAATTATGTCAAAAAATTGTTTTAGCTTGTAAATATGCAATATCTGCTTTTGACACTGATACCAGTGAAGAATAACAGAGAATCGTAAAAGTAAAGAAAAATAAAGGGGACATATGGTAAGGGACGGTCATGTGACCTCTCACCGGGGGAGCTTTGTGGGGACGCATGACAGTAGCTGGCGTGGAGTAAGGCGTGGGGCGGCACATACGACATCACTTCCTCTTCAAAAAGACTGCAAAGAGAGATGGGCCATGTAATGTATAAACATACAACTCTGACATACACACTATAGTGTAAAACACACACTCACACACACACACACACATATACACACACACAGGCACCGACCTGAGCAGCATCACAAGATCGGCGTCGCTAGAGAGCCGAGCTAATCCGGACGCGCCTTCGTTCCGAATAAACTGGACTTTCTCTCTGCAAATATTTGTCCCCCCCACACAAAAATAATGAATGATTCGAACATCATTCATCAAGTTACCGTGATTTCGCACGAAAGATCTTTGCTGTTAGCTTCGCTTTCAACATACCTGAGGGAATGGTTTCTCACAAGCTCCGGTTGCCTCTCCTGAAGGATCTCTAAGATGTTCGGTTGTCGCAGGAACGCAACGATTTTCTCATTGTAAGCTGAAGAAAAACACACGCATGTTTGTCAGTTTAAGGTGTTAAACACCATTACTGTGACACTGATACTCAATAAACACTGGTCAGTTCTTCATAAAAATGTGTTGGGATGTCATTATTTTTAGTCACCACCTGGGCCTTCAGTGGTGTCTTACCCGAATCAAATCCACCTCTTAATACCATCAGACGTGACGTGACGGCTCTAGAAACCGTCAATATTTTAGAGAAACGCAGTAGCGTTGCATCACAGACTGGAATGAATGTCATAACTGAAGCAAGAAACCCAATGAATACAATTCAACACAAGTCTCCTTTCACTGGAGCCACAATTGCATCACCCGCATTCACCATCTTTTGCACAAGCATCAACATTAAACTCATAAAATGACCCCTTTGCATTTGTGTGCATTTTTTTTTCTGTGCATTAATGTTTTCCTTTTTTTTTTTTTGCAACGTTTACAGGAAAGAAAAACACAAACACTGGTGAAATGGTTTATAAAAAAAGCTCAACAACTGTTTTGATCTGTTTTGGCCCTACCTTTCCTCACGATTTCCCTTTTTTGGAAACGTCCATCTTGTAAATGTCTTTGTGAGTATATCTGCAAGCAAATCAATGTATGCCTCACACTGCAACTAGTCATTGTGCATGGACATCGTCTCAGAAGGAAGCCTCTACTGAAGCTGGCTCACAAGAAAGCCTGCAAACATCTGAAGACAACCTGTCCAAGAGCATGAATTACCAACAAAATAATGACCCCAAACACACCACCAAGATGACAACTGCCTTTCTGAAGGTGAAACTGATGGATTGACTAAGTATGTCTCCAGACCTGAACCCTATTTAGCACCTGTGGGGAATGTGGAGAAGCACTATGTGTCTAACATCCAGAGGCTCTGTAATAGAGGAGTGGAAGAAAATCCCAGCAACAACCTGTGTAGCTCTGGTGAATTCCATGCCCAGGATTAAATCAGTGCAAGATAACAATGTTTACACAATGTTGAGTCATTTACAGAGAACAGTAAAATGTCCCTTGAGAAAATATACTAAAGCCTCACTTTATTTAGCTTCAATTGTGTATTCTTCCCATTATAACTATGATTTTTAGAATAAAGGATTACTCTTAGTGTAGACCAAGACCTTACTGTCTGAGGGAAAAGCCTAAGAATCTGAGACAAATCCAAGTTAATACAAAAAAACATTTGAGACCAGACTCATGTCCTACTCCAGCACTAATTCTCTGCCCTGACTAAAATAAAATCTACTCTCAAATGAGGTCTCAATAACAAGGGCACTACTCAGCAGGACAAATCCTTCCCCAAGAAGTGTGTTTTTGCACTCCAACCTACCCATAGGTACCAGGTCTTGGTACTGATTGCGACTAGAGCTGGTGAAAGTGCTCGAGGGTCGGGCTTGCATGGGCGGGCTTGGGGAGCGCGAGTCATCTGCCACCTGGGGTACGAATATAAACAAAACAAGCATGTACACTTTTTATCTGGAAAAAAGTAATAAAGTAATAAAGAGTGGCAGTAAAGGCAAAGACGTTATACCTGGACTTCTCCAGCGCTGTGGCTCCTCTGGCGGCTCAGATGCTGTCGATGTGCCAAGAGGCCGCTGGAGCGCGAGCTTTGCAGGGGCAGCCGGGGGTCAATAAATGTCGTAGCACGACAGTTATGATCCACGAAGAAGAGCTAATGAGAGAGGACATTCGGAAAACTCTTTAGGCGCTTATTTGATCAGATAAAACCAAATAAAAAACAAATATTGAATTTGTGATTGTGACACCTCATGTACAGGAAGGGGAAAGCAGCTGGAGCTTAATTAGAGCGGCGGCTCCTCACTGTCTTTGAGGCTGGTAGCGACTATAAAAGGCCACCTGGAGGAGAGTACCTGACTAATGGTGGCTCTCTCTCCTCTATCATCTCTCACTACAGGCAAAGATGGAAGATGCGGAAGAGGTTTTCCTGGCAGACCTATGTGATGCCTTATGGAGACTCCTCGGCCTTGAGGCAGGAAGTCCCTGACTCCTAAACGCCGATGGCGACCTGGGCAGGGGCAGCCCACCTGCCGGGATCTGAGGCATGGCATGCGCCTTCTGCTCAAGCCACTCCACATCCCTTTTCCTGGGCACTAGAACACTTCTCCTCCTGTTTTACTTTAAGTTTAATCTTGAGTCCCCATAGTGATTAAACATGACGAGGCGGTGTGATGAGTTTGAGTTGATCTCAAATCACAGCAATTTGCCAATAATTATTTTTAATCGATAAACAGGACGTTATAAGTTTTAAAACTTTACAATTACTGTGTAAATGTGTCAGCATTTGATTTTCCCTTCACCTGAACTAGGAAACCCAAACCTGTACCAGCATGACAATGTTGTTGTCAAAAATCCCTTGTTTTCAAAGCCAGATCCATAAAGATATGTGTACATGGGTTAAAGTGGAAAATCTAAGCTCTGGCTTTAACCCTATTTAACATCTTTGAGATGAATGTGAATGCTGAATCAGGCCTCCTCACCTCAGCCTATATCAGTACCTGACTTTACTACCACACTTGTGGCTGAATGAAATCTCACAAATCTCCAAAATCTAGTACACTCTGAAGTCTAGTGGAACACCTTCTCAGAAGAGTGGAGGTTATTAGAACAGCAAACTTGGACTTAATGTGGAATTAGGTTGCTAAAAAAAAAAACATAGGAATCTTATGGGCAGGTGTCCACAAACCTTTCCTGAATTAAGAGGAATTCTCTTGTTCAGTAGCTCTGGTTTTAAGATCTTTTCACACAAATCAAGCAAACTAAATAACACTAAATAATACAAAATAATAAGCAAACTAAAAAAACGACATTTCTTGTTTCAAGAAATCTTGAACAAACCAAGTGAAATAATTTAACTGCACTGGCAGATCATTTACCTGCTTTCTAGTCTGTATCTTTTTGAATCATGCATTTATTTCTTCTATTTAGCCGAATATGTTGTGTAGTGTGCACGCACCTTGCCAGCATGGTCATGTTTCATCTCCCAACCGCGTGGCAGCTCGAGCTGCTTGTTGGTAAACAAGTTGAGGAAGTTGACCAGGTCTCGGTTGTGCTGGTAGCGTTCGAAGTGCTGCACGTCGCGCCGGATTCTGCTGATCATGTGCTTCAGGCAAGTGTTGCTTGTAAACATGCGATAGGCACTCTGAAAGACAAAATCAAATTGATGGAGTTTTTTCTGTTCTGAAGCTATTAATATACCTTAAATGGATTGCTTCTTGGCAATTCAAATCCCACAGGAAATAAGGGTTTTGTTCATACAAAGTATTGGTTTATTCATTTATTTTATGGTCCAGAGCTTTTCCCAGGAAAATTGGGTGTGTGGTGAGAGAACACCCTGGAGAGATGGAACGCAAGAAACCATGCCATTACGTTCAAACCTGAAAACTCTGTAGAACCCAATGCACACCCTTGAAGAAACATGAACCGAAACAACACTGAAACAGGAATCCTGGTTCAATTTGATTTCTTTTTTCATAAGTAACAAAAGAAATTATACATTTTAAATCTCTTAATTACATTAAAATCGCAGGCCATCTCCATACAATCCAACAAATATATTTGGAGAATTATGGAGAAATACCCTTTGTTCTTTGTACTTTATCAGCACTATTTATTAGAACAATGCGTTCCCTGAATTTTGGGCATGTGTGTGTAAGTTTGTGTGTGTGTTGTGCACTCACAGGGTTGGAATGCAGCACAGTGAAGAAGTCAGGACTGGAGAGGAACTTGGCTCCAGGAGATTGAAGCAGCAGGGAGAGACGGGAGTGAGAGCTGGTCTGAGCCAAAGCACCGTCTCTACGGTAGTCTGGCAAGAACACATAAAAGCAAAGCAATTCGATTCTAGGGTTGGCAGGATGTCTTCGGTTCAAGCCACAATGCCAGGTCTTAAATCCCAATGATGGATCTTTGGAAAAAATGCTGAGCAGAGGATAATTTAAACACTGTATTACTATATAACATTCTCGATTTTTCTCTGTAACTTACACTAAACCTTTTCTCCGTGTACAGAAGTTACTGTATTTTTGTTGTTAAAACTTTAAGAACAAGCAAAACGAAAATATTAAGACTAGACTGGTGATAAAGTAATTTAGAACTCACCAGAGATGGATTGGGACAGCACTTCCAGGTCATCAGGAGGAGGAAAGTCTGCACTTTGTTCCTCTGAGCTCCTCTCGCTGGTCATGGTTCTACGGATGCTCTGGTACCTGATGGAAAACCAGACGCAACCTTGTTAGGAAATAATATTCAAAACATAATAAATATATAGAGAACGTTCTGTATAGGTTCTCTTTAGGGTTGTCACAAAAACCTCCCTGCAACATCCTGGAAAAAAAACAATTCAATTGGTTCCTTACAATTTTAAGTTTATCCCTAATGAGTGAGCCAGTGGCGACTGTGGCAGTGAAAAAAACTCCCTGAGATGGAATAAGGAAGAAACTTTGAGAGGAACCAGACTCAAAAGGAAAACCATCCTCATCTGGATTTGCACCGAATTTCCATTTATTGAACGTTATTATTCGGTTCCCATAAATACCTAAATGGGAACCTTTTAAAAAAAATTAGAGAATTTTGTTCAATTCAGTTTTTACAAACCAGCTTTATTTATTAATTTATTATTTATAAAATGGGAAAAAAAATTCAACATTTTGTTCAATTCAGTTGTTACAAAACAGCTTTATTTATTTATTTATTATAAAATGAAAAAGAAAATGAGAAAATTAAATTCAGTTGTTACAAAAAAAAGCTTTATTTATTTATTTATTATAAAATAAGAAATTTGAAAATAATGAAAATTCAGTTACATTTAGTTGTTACAAAACAGCTTTATTTATTTATTTATTTATTTATTTATTTATCTATTTATTTGATTATTTGATTATTTGTTTTTTATATGTACAGTATTGTATAGAATCACAAAGGAACAAATCCTTGACACCAAGCGTCTATCCATTAGAGTTCCATCATTGTTGAGGTTATCAATTGTCCCCTGGCAGCTACTAGAGTAATAAACTCAAGTTCATGGCTATTCCATCTCTAAGCCATTGTCGCAACCTGTTTCTATTGCCTACAGTCCAAATCCATCTTCATGGTTATCTGCCCAGTGTATGTCCAAAAACTATCCTTCATTTCAATAACTTTCAATAATGATTTAATAATGATTAATTGTGATAGACAATTCTTCTTTAAAACAATAGTGTGGCTCTTTTATTAGCTTGGAACTTGCCCAATTAATACGCAAATCAATCATTGTGATGTCATGAGCTTTAGGATATGTTGCAAACCAAGACTCCAAGCTCCAAGACTGCAAATGTATTACTCTAGACATGGCCTAAGCCAGCTCTTCTATGTTCAGCAGTTATATGTTGTGAGTTCTGACCTGCGATTGAGCTGCTCCATCTGCTGGATGGAGCTGGACCGGGTTAAGCCCTGAGGAGCAGGAGGGCCTGTAGGTCTCTGCCACGTAGTGGTCCGGTTCACATGATCCACGAAGAAGATGCGACCGTGACTGTCGATCCGAGCCTCCCAGTCTGTGGCATATACAAGAGGCAGACAGGGTCAGAAAAATGGCTTCGTCAGAGGCTTTCACTGATGCAGACGCTAGAAGGCCCCTGGTGTAGGAAGTGTTCTATCAAATTGCATTTATCTTTTATTTTTACAGAATTTACAGAATATTTCTAAAAATTTAAAAAAATGTCAATCACAAGACAATTCGTCCAAACAAACATAACGTACACAGACGTACAAAGACGTACAAACAAACCTACACAGTGGTACACAGGTAAACAAATGGGAATGTAAGCGCATGCAAACGAACATAAACACATACACACACTCACTGGGTGGAAGCGGCTCATCCACACGCTGGTACCGATGGATGTCTTGTCTAACAGAAGGAAGTGAATGAACTTGCTGATGTCCGTTAAGCTGAGTGGGACCTGTACAAGAGTGAGAACATACAATTATTAGCATATAAAAACTTAAAAAAGCTCCCAATTGAATCATTTACTCAGTAATCAGCTACTTTTTGTAAACTGAAAGTTTACAAGGTTAGTCTTCAAGGTTTTGAGCAAGCTAACAATTTTACCTGGATCTGTGTTCGTGTCTGTAGCGAACGTCTCCGAGTCCACCGAACCTCCTTCTCCTGAATGCATTAACTCCTCCTCCTCGTCCTCCTCCTGCGACACACCCGCAGTTGCCTCCAGACTCCACCTCCGGGACATCGTGTCCTCCTCCACGTCGTCATCCTCCTCGTTGGCCAGTAACTCTGAAGGCGGTGTGTGTAGTTCGAAGTCATCGTTCGGAGGAGGTTCACATACAGCATCAATGACTTCATAGGTGGTGGGTGGGTCATCTGAGAGATCCTCTCCCCCTGGATCAATAGCCATCTCTGCAACTTGATCTGATTCCTTGTATGAGCAAATAAAAAAAATACGCGAATATGTTCTAAAAGCAACCAAAAAAACTGGACTCTAATGTTTGGGATGAAATTCACCTGAGCGGCCGACAGAGGCATTGGGCCACAATCCGATGCCATGGAGGAGATATCCACCTCTGTGGCCAACTCTTCACTAGGCCCCATTCCTTCTTCTTCTTCACCCTCTCCTTCGTCCTGTCTCTCCATCAGACTTGCTGTCTCTATTTGAGGAGCCAAAGAACTGGGCGGAACCTCCGGCTCCAGAGCCACCCCAGTTCCTAAACTCAGTGTCTCCACCTCTGACTCTAGCCCAACTTCTTCAACAGGCTCCCTGAGTTCCTCCAAGTCCTCCGGAGGTTTATGGAGCATTACTGGACACCTGGTAAGACCGTTCACAGCACCCGGCATAGGATCGATACCAGCAGACCTCTCCTCATCCTCGTCCGAGTCGATGTGAAGCATATCGCTGAGGCGGGTATGCGTGGGGAAGCTGGAGCTCAGCTTTGGAGATGCTGCACACATCGGACGCTCCCCTGGTCCTTTGGGAGCCTCAATGGCATCTAGCTGCTCACTAAAGGTTCTCTGGAGTATGCTAAGGGATGGTAGAGCTTCTTCATCCAAAGCACCTGAACAAATCTCAGCATCAGATGATAGAGCACAACCTCCTTCATCGGTTCGCCGGAAACTTTGCGAACGTACAGGGTACAGAATAGCGGAAGAGAGAGGTAGTGCATGGGGCAAGTCTTCATCATCTGAAGGGGTGCCGGGGGGCCCAATTTGGGCTGCTGCCCCGAGGATTGACTCAGGGGTGACATCTAGGATTTGGAAATTTACATTCACATTTGGCGCATTTGGCAAATATCCAGAGCAACTAACAGTTATCTGAGTCATACAGATGGTCAAGGGCCCAGCAGTGGCAGCTTGGTGGTGCTTGTTGGGATTTAAACCCATGACCCTCCGATCAGAGATCCAATGTATCCACCAAGTTACCACTTCCCTATATATAAATATATAGTATATGTATTCCACACTATCCATTACTTTGTTTGCACACATTTTTTATCTAATCTTAAAGGCAATTGGGCACCGGACCTCAGTATTTGTACTAAATGTGTGTGTGTGTGTGAGATCTTACCGTCCTGGTTAGTCGAGGTGATATCCACTTTAAACTGAAGCTGACCACTTACATTATCAGTAGGCAAGCGACGGCACAATGAGAAGCTCGAGGATTGGTTCCTGTAAGAAATCCAAATTTTCGGATTTAAACTATTTGGACGACCCTTTCCTTCTTAACCATGCTTTATCATGCTGCTAATAAAAAAATGACAAGAATTAGCAAGGGAGAAAGAAGCCGCACTGACCCTGATGCGTGTCTGTCCAGAAGCCTCTGAACAGGAATGTTCAGCTGACCCAAGAAGCGTTTAATGATTGGACGACTTTTCGCAAACTTGTCCTTTACCTCGATTACGAGGACATCGGTTATCAGGGCTACGAATGTGTGTCTCTGCAAGGGACGCACAACAAAAACCAAGTCTGTCCAAGGTTAGAGTTATATTCGGGTATATGATTCAGACTTGGTTTGTAACTTTATCCATTTTCAACAACAAAAAGCTCTACTTGAAATCATTAGAAGCTAAACGAAATGTATTTATTAATATGAATTAGCTATTTTGTATAACATAGCTATGAAATGAAGCTAAATCGAAAAAGAAACCAATGACATGGACATAAAGAGCCTGTCAAATTTTTCACTTTGACCAGACAAATATATAAATGCCAGGAAGTTCTTAGTTTTTAAACCCTTCCTTAGCATGAATTAAAGCTTTACACACTGTCAGAATCTGGACAATTTTTGTAAAATGCCTCTTGTAAAAATTTGCCAAAGTTGTTCTTCACTAGTTGGAGATTTCTATCTTGAGCTGTCCAGTTCATCCCAGAGAAGTTCAACAGGATTTAGGTGCAGTGACCGAGCCATGTTGGCTCAGGATTTCTTTCTCCTGGATTAAGTCTCCAACCTTTCCTGCTTCAAAAAACCCCAACACATTAAGCTTCTATCTCAGGTGTAATTACCGTGGTGTGGAAGTCTGCTGAAATCTTTACTCCTTGTCTTACATAAGTTCTTCTGAGACAAAAATTTCCAATTTGGACTCATCTGTATCCTAATTTTCTTCCAGTCGTTCATTGTCTAATTCTTATGTTTTAAGAAACCAGGATTGACTGTATGATTAGATTAAGTCATAAAATTGTCCTTTATATGTGTGTGTGCATGTGTGTACGTGTGTGTGTGCCCAACCTCTCCATGCCACACAGGGTTCGTAGTATTGGTTGTAATTCCAGATCTTCTTTCTTGGCCATGATGGGAGAAGGTGGGAAAGCCACTCCTTTTGCCTGGATGAATGCTCATCTTTAAATAGGGGTCAGGATTAAAAAACATGCCTTTCTTCAGTCCCATGGCTCGGATATCTATAAAGAGCACAGCACGACAACCAAATTCATTCAATACATTTTCTTATCTTATGTACATAATCTTATGTCTGTACTTTTGACAGTCACTAACGGTTGGAACCAAATTCCTTGTGTGTGTCAACACACTTGGTCAATAAACCAAAATTTTTACTTTAATGGTAAAAATAAAAAAGCATAAGTAATTGACAGGAGAAATAGAGGACTAAACTACAAAATGTCCAGGAGCTTACTGATGCCCTGATCCAGGGCTGGGAGAAGATCCCTCAAGATGCAATCCATCAACTTATTAGGAGCATGTCCAGATGTTGTAAGACGTGCAAACAGTAATATTGGGAGTGCATACAGCTTACAGACACTAAATTACATTGAAATGTATACAATTTGGACAAATACATACACTGAACAAAAATTATAAACGCAACCCATTTTTACTGCCAAATTCTCTCAAACACCTTTGTAGATAGCTTTTGGTAGAGAAATGAACATTTAATTCACAGGCAACAGCTCTGGTGGACATTCCTGTAGTCCAACTGCACGCTCCCTCAAAACTAGCGACATCTGTGGCATTGTGCTGTGCGATAAAACTGCACATTTAGAGTGGCGTTTTATTGTGGCCACCTGTGCAATAATTATGTTGTCTAATCAGCATCTTGATCTGCCACACCTGTGAGGTGGATAGATGATCTCGGCAAAGGAGAAGTGCTCACTAACACAGATTTAGACAGCTTTGTGAACAATATTTGAGAGAAATATGTTTTTTGGGGGCAAAAACAAAAGTGTAGCGTTTATAATATTGTTCAGTGTATATAAAGAGAGAGAGAGAGAGAGAGAGAGGGATGTGCATCTCCATAACTGATTTGCATCTTGATGCAAAGCCACCAATAAAATACATTAAAGATTCATATGAAGCAGCTACCGAACTCACGCGATCCGATTTACCCGTTACGACGAAGTGCGATCCGATTTCGATTTGATTCAACACAATGCGATTCAATGCATTACGATGCAATGGAAAAAATATGATGCTATACAATTCTATATGGTACAGTTATGGTATGGTTCGCTTTTATTTCTTTCGTTCAGACAGACAGCAAATCATCGATTTACTAATAAGTGCCTTTTGACTTCTAACGCGGGGCCCTTTCACAAAAAAGCCTTTGGAGTGCAGAAAAAAAAAGAAAAAAGTTATTTAGCTGTTCTGTGTGCAGGAAGTTACAGCTCTACCTCTGCCATGTTAATCTGTATTCTATGTGACTCTCAACACACGCCTCGGTCTCCGCAGTGTAGCAGCAGCGGTGCTGAGAGAACGAGGAGAAATCGAACTACATATCGAATATCGTTTGCAAATTATTGGTGACTTTCTAAATAATAAAAATGTAGCGCATTTACTAAGAATTATAACAAAATATAGAAAAACGACAAATGAAAACTTGTATCTATTGCACAGTTTTAAATCGATGCATCACATATATATGTACACACACACACACACACACACACACACACACACACACACACACACATACACACACACACACTAACACAATTTAACAAATATAACATTTATGAAGACAATTATTGTTCAATAAAATTATATTATTATAATATGAACACATATTTACATTTACATACACATTATTATATAAGACACATTTAATAAATATAATATATATATATGGCTATAATAAATCTTTCTAGACTCGTGCACTAGTCCCGGCTCCAGCTGACCTGAAAGGGTGAAGCTGACCAGTTTTCGGCTCGAGTCTGAAGTCAGCTGTCCTTCGCCTTGGCTGTCGGCCTAAACAACATACCAAAATCAATGTCCAGCTCATTCACGCTGTCTTTTTCTCTCAATCATTCATTCTTTTTCCTTCACACACACTCTGATGACTTAATACACACATTCAATTATTTACTATTTGTCTCACTGTGTATACATTGGTGAATGTCTAAATATGAAATATTAATAATTTTTATATCTGTATATGTGTTATTTATATATAAACATTAATTCTGTTAATGTACATAAGTACAGACCGAATATCGAGGATTCTTTACAGTGATGCACGGCGTTGTGGCTCTCAAAGCGCCGGTCAAGCCGTGATAGTACTTGAAGCAGATTCTGGTCTCAGCTAGAGTTCAAAAACCCCAAAAAATGAACATGAGAATTCAGGGATAGTTCATTAGTCCAAATGTCTACAATAGTTCAAATGTCCTGAAGGAAAGACAACGTTAGCAGCCATACTGACCATCCAGGAAGTATGGACCAGCCTCAAGCCTCCAGACGATCTGACCACACTGTGTCCCGTTCACACCACGATTCTTGCAGTCCCACACGTTTGATGGACAAGTCTCATCTTAAAAAAAAAAAAAAAAAAAAAAAAACACAAGTGTCTGCATGCTGGCGTATAAATTCCTTGAAAGATGGTTAAATTTGCACTAAGTACTAAAGACATTCATATATACACCGATCAGGCATCACATTTAGCCACCTGCGTAATAGCAATTTCAGCTACAGGAGCTCGTCTGTTGGATCGGACCACACGGGCCAGTCTTCGTTCCCCATGTGCATCAAAGAGCCTCTGCTGCCAACGACCCTGTCGCCGGTTCACCACTGTTCCTCCTTTGGACCACTTTTGATTGATACTGACCACTGCAGACCAGGAACATCCCACAAGAGCTGCAGTTTTGGAGACGCTCTGACCCAGACGTCTAGACATCACAATTTGTCAAACTACTCAAATCCTTACGCGCCACCATTTTTTCTTCTTCTAACACATCAACTTTGAGGACAAAATGTTGCTGCCTTATAAATAAACCCACACACTAACAGGTGCCATGATGAAGAGATCATCAGTGTTCCTAATGTTATGTCATATGCTATGCCTGGTTGGTATATTTATTTATACATAGCTACACAATCAGATATTAGAAGACAACAAAGGAGGGCTGAAAGGGTTATTGGTGCTCCTCTCCCATGAAGAAAAGGCCTCAGAAAATCACTTTAGATCCCACACATCCAAACCATATACTACAGAGCACCAAACACCAGGACAGTCTGGCAGAAGAGAACTTTGTTGCCCCAGGTGGTCTATCTCATGAATATTTTAAAGGCTCTCCTGAATGTGCAATAAAAATAAAAAAATATATGCAATCCCACTTTTTATTTGTATTATTAATAAAAAAAATTCAGCACAATATCAATTTTTTTTTTCATGAAAAATGTGCAATACCATTTTTTTTTTTTTTTTTTTTTTTTTTTTTTTTTTTTTTTTTATTGTATTTATTTTCTTTTATTTATCTTTTTATAAAAATGTGCAAGCTTCTGTCACCAAAACAAATTTAAGTGAAAACATACTTATCAAAAAGATTCTATTTGATTCCGATTTCAGTGTTGGACAGTAACAGAGTAAATGTAATTCGTTACTCTACTTAAGTAGCTTTTACGTGTATCTGGATTTTCGGAAGTATTTTAATTTAGGGAGACTTTACCCTTATTAAGTTTTCAAGTCAAATCGTACTCTTTGCTCAACCTCATTTTGCAAAGTTGGTCGTTCCTTTTTATTTATGAACGGATAAAAATGTAACTGGTCAAACACACAGCAACTCATGAATCAGGGTTTTGAACTTGTTTTGATTGGCGCTTGGTGGTATCTAATCATCACCAACATACAGTTCAGCATCAGTTAAACAGCAAGCAGAACATTTAAAGAGATGATGAAGAAACTCCTGAACTCGAACTCCCCACAAAAAAAATCGTTTTGGGTTCATGATAATTTGAATAGAAATCAACCAGTGTTTGACTCATTAATATCATTCTATTAATAGATCAATGTGCTGAGAGTCACATTAGAGTCTTGATTTGAGTTGATTAAGTAAAGAGTCTTGTGACAAAAATTATAATAGGAACATTATAGCCATAATAAATCATAGTATTTTGGAGACTGAAGTACATTTAAAGGCAAATACTTGTACTTATACACTTGACACCTTTACTTTTACTGGAGTCACATTCTTAGTATATCCCACCACTGTCTGATTCTGATTGAGTGGAACCAAACTCAAAAGGATACCTTTCGTCATCTGAGAGGCACCGAATGCCTATTCATTAAACCATGCAAATTATGCTCTTCATGCTTTGTTACCCTCAAACATGCTTATATAAGCCCAGAGTAAGAGGCAGATCACATTGATGCCATCATTGAATGTCTGCTTCGTTGCAGAAATGAAGAGCACTGTAGGGATGAGCCCCCTGTGAAGGTAATGAAGTCCCGAGGCCTCCGGGTCAATAGCCCGAGGCAAGGTGCCCAGATGGATCTTTATTTTTTTATTTTATTTATTTAT
Source organism: Silurus asotus (assembly GCA_024362625.1). Taxonomy (NCBI): domain Eukaryota; kingdom Metazoa; phylum Chordata; class Actinopteri; order Siluriformes; family Siluridae; genus Silurus; species Silurus asotus. The sequence continues at coordinate 12,574,352 of MU545793.1, read as the reverse complement.
TTTTAGCCTGGCGATCGGGATTAAGGTATTTAAACGCCGGATTTGCTTTGCATATGCGCGCATGTGTTCTGTCTGAATTATAAGATTAACAGTGCATTTATTATTTAAAAGCATTCATTTTAAAGTCCTTCAATCCTCCTCGTCATCAAGAAGCCATGGTTAAATGGCATCGGGAGATGCCAACTCAGGGACATTCAGGCTTCCCATGAGTGTGATTGGAAGGCTTGAGTTTCAGCCACTAAGGCTCCAGGATAGCAGACGTGATCTATAGCTTGATCTAAAACTGAATCGCTAAAGTCAAAGGGTAATACTTTATAGGTCAAGTCATTTGACCAAGGTTATGAGTTGTGTTTAATGAAATATAAAAAAAATACAATGAAACTAGCAAGAGTTTTAGCTGAGGAACTGTCTTTAAAAGAGGTGGAAAGAGAATTTAAACGTTCTACTTGAGTAAAAGTACTGTTACTTCAATGAAATTTCACTTATTTCACAAATAAAATACTCAATTATAGTAACGGGAGTAAATGTAATTCGTTACTTTCAACCTCTGTGTAGAAAAAATAAAATTCTGCCATATTATGAACCTAAAAACCAAGCGATCAATTCACCAACTCTTACCTATGTGATAGAGGCCGATCCAGTCAGTAGAATCAACCTCCTCCTTGATGTCCCATGAGATGACCAGGTTCTGTCCACGCCCGAGGGTGAACTCCAGTGTAGAGGCCGTGAGGGAGGAGCGACTCTGAGAACTGACCAAGTCAGTGTCACTGTTAGCTCGAGTAAGTCCAGACGTTTCGGTACCACCACGCTCGGCTAGGCTCCTCAGGTTTTCAGGGCTAAGCGTATGACGAAGATGAGGGATACGTCTTCGCGCACCCTGCTGCTGCTCCCGAGCCACCAGGTGCTCCCGCCCCTGGGGCGCCATACTGGGCGCCTGTTGGGAGCGGGGCCTGGATGGCAGGACCGCTGTGGCAAGAGAGGGCCGAATGGTTGCTGATGGTAGGGGGGCCGGGCCAGGAAATAAGTGGTATTTATTTAAAAGGGGGTGAATTGGTGGTTGTTATATGAAGGTAACCGAATCGTTAACTTGTATTGGAGCCGATGTGAGAAAGATTTAGTGGTTCGGTTACTTTTACATGCCGATGATCACTATGGATCCTGGGTCCAAGACAAGGTACAGATTAGGAAAACTCGGATCAGTTGAGAGGGTGGATTTTGGTTAACCATCTATACAAGTCTTGATAAGGAGCCTCAACCTGGAAGATACGACAAGAAAAAAAGTAAAAGAGATTAGCATTAGCCATTACTATTTAGCCCCTATAGTGTATTTTGCCTCTTTACCCTATGTCTGAGTGACTGTATTCATTCTGAAAATGGGCTACATTTGGAGTGCCTTTTCACTACACCCATGATGGGACGCTGCTAAAACAGTTCTAATCGGTTATCATTTGAGTCTGTCCTGTGTACATCTATAACTGTCTGGTTTGGTTCAGCTAGCAAATCAGACATCAAGAGGCTACAGTGGACAGTCAGGACTGCTGAGAGGATTATAGGTGCCCCACTTCCCAACCTCCAAGATCTCCACTCCTCTAGAGTGGAGAAAAGGGCTAAGAAAATCACCTTGGACCCCACAAACCAGCCCACTCTCTCTTTAAACTGTTGCCTTCTGGTTAGCGCTACAGAGCACCGACCACCACAACAGCCAGGAACAAAAACAGGCTATAATCAGCATGAACCATTAAAATACTCATAACTACACATTGTCCCTCATAACTGACACACTTGTAAATAACATCTCTACATTCATTTTAAACAATATTTCTACTTCTGTATATTGTGCATTATTTAATTGTCTGTTTTACTTATATTTTGTTATATTATATTTGTACGTCTCCTGCACTGGAAGCTCCTGTTGCCAAGTCAAATTCCTTGTGTGAGTAAACATACTTGGTAATAAAGCTATTTCTGATTCTGATTCTGATTCTGATCATGCGCTCTCTAAAACACACACATACACTTATCAATCCACCTACAGGCATAACGAAACCTGAGACCCCATAAGAAACTCGTGCTCACAAAAATGCCACCTGCTCTACTTGATCAAATGCGCAATTAAAGATGATGGAAGATGTTCCACAGCAAAAATGCTTCCCAAGGTTTACAGCAGATATTTGATCCTGCGTCCCCACAAACCATTATTGTGGTACGCCCCGGATAAATGCTTCTACAGATTCAATTATACGAAGCATGCACACGGAACGTCTGTTGAAATTATGAGTTCTGTGGCCTGATGAGAACAAAACAGCTATTTGGAGAAAAACTGGTAGCTTTTTATACAGTCTATGCATTATTAAAACGGTATAGAGTTATTAATATGATGGGCCAGGGTGGGTGTGTGTGTGTGTGTGTGTGTGTAGTTATCAGTAATAACGAAATATTATCCTACATGACTCTTGCAATATCAAGTTAAATGAAGGCTTTGTGATATAAGCCTTTATGTAACCCAGGATTCTGAAAGATCTGCTGACCTCCAGTCCTACGAATATTATATCTAATTATTATAATTCATTAGAAAAGATTAATCAGACAAAAAGATATCCTTGGCTCTACTTCTAGGTGACAAGTAATCCGTCTCTTCGGTCTGCCTCGAAGGGTTTTGTAGGCTTATAATCATCCCTGAGCATCCCTGATTTCCCTAAACCAATCAACATTCGTTTTAAAAACAAAGGTAGCCAATCATATTTTGAGTTGAATTCTCTAGAACCGCCCCCTAATGGTTGAGTTTTTTTGCTTTGAAAAGCTTGAGCGTCCAAGAAAGTGGTAGATCTTGGACTTCTGATCAGATGATTGTAAATCCAAATCCCAGTACTACCAAGTACGACTTCTGGGCCCTTGAGAAAGGCCCTCAACTGTTCAATTGTAAAAATGAGATCATTGTAAAGTTGCTTTGGATAAAAGTCAATAATTTAAGTTCAGTATGCAACTGAAGAGACTGTTACTGAAGTAAAGTCTGGATTCATTGAGCTTTTCATTAATCACTCACAAAGTGTACTGATGAGATTCGCTTTCAATTTTGTTTTTGAGTTGATGCAATTTTCTATTTAATGAACATATCAAGTTGAAATCTCTTATTTAGGATGATGTGAAGGTCATCATTTTGTTGTTTTTAGCGCTCTGGTGGGTTTTTTTATGAGGTTTTTGTGGGACAGAAATTGATTGATATGTGATTTGGGAGACTTTTCTTTATAATATATAATCTGCTTGAAATTTAGCAAAATTAGCAAAACATTTCTTTCATGCAGGAAACTGGCCACTCAGCTAAAAATCCCACATCAGTGGAGGAATGTTCAGTGGACATTCTGCAAGTTTCTGGACTGGCTGGACAGACAGTTCCACCATGGGTCTTTGTTGTCCCAAACGTCCTTTCATGTGATCTTTAATCCAATGCAGCACAACAATCTTCCTGTCTCTGAGCCTTAGGGAATGTTTTAGGGAAAACTTGCCTCAATGCGATTTTACAGGTGGCAAAAAAGTCTGTTTTTGTTTAGTCTGTAAAGATGATGCAATAAAGACTTGTAGATATGGATGCACAGGAACTTGTCTGTGTGTGTGTGTGTGTGTGTGTGTGTGTGTAGCTTGGTAGTGTTGTATCAGTAGGGAGATCCCTGTTGTGCTCCAGTAGACATTACTGCAGCACTCTTGCTGCCTGACAGAATGGGCACCTTGGGGAGCTGGCAGACAAAATGGTACTGGGGCCCCTATTTGTTCCATAGTGCATGCGTATGTGTGTGTGTGTGTGTGTGTGTGTGTGTGTGTGTGTTATTCATAAAACAAAACAAACAGCACTCACGTCAGTTAAACTTTCACAAAAAAACCCAGCGACACTGTTATATCACGCGTGAATCCGCAAATCCACGTGACCGTGTCCCTTTCATTATTTATCATGACTACATACTGGAATAAGTCGTTTATAGCAGCAGAACGAACTAAAGGAATAATTTATAAACCCTAACTGCACTGCAGTGGACGCATTTCCTATTCCTGTGCTTCAAATTGAAAACAGACGGAAAAAGGTTGTTGGAGACGCTGCGTTTCGGAAAAATGTGAGGATTATTTCTTTGCGTTCGTGACAAACGAGGTGAACCCTGAACTTTCGAGTGGAGAAAAGCCGATGCGGGCTCTCGACCAGTCAGTGAAACATCTTCCATTATTTGGGTTTTCTTTTGCTGCTTCCAGAACGTTAAGGTTAAGGTGCTGGGTTACTGATTGGATGGTCAGGGGTTCAAGCTGCAGTATTACCAAGCTGCCACTGTTGGGCCCTTGAGCGAGGCCCTTAACACTCTGTGCTTCAGGGGCGGGGTATCATGGCTGACCCTGCGCTCTGACCCCAACTTCTGAGCAAGCTAGGATATGCGAAGTACAAATGTCACTGTGCTGTAATGTGACAAATAAAGGCTATTCTATTCTATTTGACCTCTCGCAATTCCTACTTCCCCCATATATATAATTTATATACCAACTTTTTAAGTCGGAATTCTGAGAATTTTTTTTTGAAAATTGTGAAATAAAATATTGCATTAACCAATCAGATTGCATTTAGGGAGGACGCCCCCTAAAGGCCTGGGTGTAAAACGTACAGCCTGCAACTGATAATTAATATTTGTCTTGCGTATATGTGATATGAATTCAAGAGTCTTGGATGTTTAGATGGTTGTTGAATTGCACAAATCAGCAAATGGAAAATACTGTGTGCTAATTTGGGATTTCCGCAGGTCTGAAAGAGTTCCTACGTCATGAGGACGAGGTTTAAGTAGTGCAAAAAAAACAGCCCAGAGATTTACAGACAATTTTCCAGCTACACAGTTTTGTTTGGTAGCTACACGAATAAAGAAACCGTTCCTGAGAGCATCTTATAAAACACTGAAGCCTGAACATCAGTTTACAATCTGGACATGTTTATGTGATGTGTTTTGTAGCCAGAGGTTCAGGCATCTCGTAAAGATTGATGAAATCATGATTAGTACCGGGATATTTCAGCTTTAAACCAGGTTGCCTCTTAAATAAGGTTCAGACACTATATGGACCAACATTTGTGGACACCTAACCCTAAGATTTCCCATTTTACATTTAGTCCTGTTATAATATTCTCCACTCTTCTGGGAAGATGTTCCAGTAGATTTTAGAGTGTGCTTTGAGATTTGAGATTTGAATAGGCTACAAGGGTTTTAGTGAAGTAATTATGTAGGTGAGGTTGAGCAGGCCGGCGGAGGTCAATAGTGTTTATAGCAAGTCAATCAAGATTTTCACTCCATCCTTTATTAAAAATATAGATATCTTCATGGAGCTGATGGAGCTTGCTTTCTGAACAGAGACATTATCATGCTGGAACAGGTTTGAGTCTCTTAGTGTGAGTGTCATTGCTTTTAAAAAGACATTTAAATCTCCATTTTGCTATACGTTCGGTTGCATTTTGAAACACACACACCGAATTTCGCTACAAATATTTTATTGTGTTCTAGGACAAATAACGTTCCAATGATCCCATTTCTGCTTGGACGTGTTCCACATACCGAATCAGTGTGCGTAATACATTTTCATTTTTGCAACCTACAAAGCGTTTAAAATCGGTGCGATTTACATTTTGCACTGACGCTAATGGAACATGTCGATTAAAATACATTTCCATTTGATTGTTTCATTGCTATTTCGCATATTATTTAATTTTTCAATTAAATTTTGCTACCTCTAGGCTTTTCCAGACCCACAACGCTTTTGCTCGTATAGTTTAGTTTCTAAATCAACAAAGAAAAGTTGAAATGGAGAAACTAGGAAGAATTGTATTGATGGAGTCTGAAGTTTAATAATATGCCCAATTTTTCTACATTTTCATAAAATGTCAAATGTAACTAACTCTTTTATTATAAACTCCTTGAAGTTCAGGGATTATTTCAAAGTATAGCCAACATATTTCACATTTTAAACCCCCCCCCCAAAAA
>MU545793.1:12526858-12565843 GCA_024362625.1 Silurus asotus | reverse complement strand
CCCCCCCTCCCTTCCCCTGCAGTGGCAGGCAGCACAGCGCAACACACACGCGCACACACACACACACACACACACACACACACACACACCTTTCAGCAGCCAGAGTTGCTGATGACGACCAGAACAGAGTGCTCCTGCAGGGGCAAAATAACTGATCCGTGTGTGTGTGTGTGTGTGTGTGTGTGTGTGTGTGTGTGTTTATCATCCTGGGGGAAGAAAAGGAAGTGAATGGATTGGGCATTCGACAGATGCAAGGAAAAAAGGACTGAGGGAAATGCTAAACAGGAAGAAAAGAAGAGAAGGAGGAAGAAAGAAAGAAAGAAAGAAAGAAAGAAAAAGAAAGAAAGAAAGTGTCCATCATTTATTTTGATGGAGGTAAAATACAGAATGGATGAAAGGAAAAAGGAAAATGAGCAAAGAACAAATGCATGGAAGGAAATGGTAGGAGGGAATGTACAAGATCAAATAAAGGTAATACAAGGAGGAAATTGAAGGGCAGAAGAAAGTAAGAGATGACGAAAAGGTCAAAGAATAAAGATAAACGGAGAGAAAGAAAGAAAGACATACTAAGTACATTATGAAGGAATGGAAGAAAAAGGAATTGATCGAAATCCACAGATGCGAAGGAAGCAAAGAAAATAGTGAGAGAAATGTACAGGAAGAAATAAGAGAAGGGGGGAAAGAAATGAGGGGGGAAAAAAACAAAGGAAGAAATCAATAAAGGAAGAATGGATAGAGGACAAAAGTAATAGGAAGTAATTTAAGGAGGAAATGAAGGGTGTGGGAAAAGGGAAAGGGGGAATTGTAGTGTAGAAAGAAGAAATAATGGATGGAAGGAAGGAATTTTGTATCTGATTACATAAAAAATTCCAGAGGAAATTTCCTATGCATTTCCTTCATCTACTTGAAAAAACTTCATAGGTCATCAAGATCATCTGAAACAGTGACAGATGCAAAAAATCTATTGTGAGCCTTTTGCACATGTTCTGGACCTGCTCATGGTGGCATCATTTAAAAAAAAATCGATTTTCAACATACAAAAGTTTCTGAAATACTAAAAGGTTGCCATATCCCAATCCCCATTTACTGCCATATTTGGGATCACATCCCAGAATAAGCACCTTAACAATCACAACATGATAAAGTTGGCCTTCAGCACACTATTGACCCGGAGTATTCTGTTTAAACTGAAGGACCTTATGTACAGAAAGATTTGGCAACCCCCACTTTTTTATTTTTTTGCCAAAATGTAAACAGCCCCTATACAACCATTCCAGTCCTGAGGTACTTTTTTTTAGATATACCTTTACTTTGCTCCATTCAGCTTTCCCTCAACCCTGACCTGAAGTCCCTGCTGCAGAAAAACATCCTCACAGCATGATACTACCACCACCATGCTTCACTTTTGGCATAGTTTTGGACACACTTTCGACTTTTTCAGTGTTTTTTCTTTCATTCTTTCTTTTTATTATTTTCAACCTTAACAATTAATACTGGACATGATTAATATTCAAGGTTGTCCATTTGCCTTCAACGACAGCTTGGAGACAACTTATGATATTCTCTCATCAGATTCACATCGTAGTCTCAAGAAATGGTTTTTAGGTCACGGATGAGAATCCAGGTTCTCATGAGGACCGTGTCCACTTGACCAATTTTAACTGCGTAATTAATGCCGATTTGTAAAAAATTTTTATATTATATTAGTTGCAACATTTTCATGTCAAAACAGAAATCCTTATGAACTGCCTTTATAGAGATTATGCTTTTTCTAAACTTAGCTGAACAACAAAGAACACCACTATTACTAGCATTAGCAGCACTAAGTGGGAAAAAAAAGATGGACACCCGGATATCATTTTTCCAGAATCTTTAATCAAACTCCTCATAAAACTCATTACTCAGCATTTTATTTGAGAAACCATCCACACACATTTCATATAAACATTAGTGTAACATATATATATATTTTAAAAAACCCACACAATTAAAAGCCACCTAACAGCTTTAGAACACAACTTAGAATAAGATCCTGAGAATGAAGAACGTTCGCGTCGGCACTTGACCATGGCAACAATCGGCTTGCGCTTTTAATTCATTTTTATTTGTATAGCGCTTTTAATCACATAAATTAGATCTGGAACTTTTTTTTTCTCCAAACATTGACTTCTGACAGTATACACACTTTTTTTTTGTCGACGCCCCCTAAAACTGCCCACATCCCTAAACATCCAGATTTCCTTGACCAGAAAACCATAAATAGTCACCAGCAGCATTTACACCATCACACCAATTAACAATGGTTTATTACATGTTCTTGGCTAATAACATTAAATTAAAGGTTTGGTCATTGCAGTAAGACACAAAAATAACCACAGGTTCAAGCGTAGAGTTTTTAGTTTCAAGCGGACCAACATAATAATCCTATCATAGTTAGCTTTCGGTCCTTAAGAATATTGCGTAACACTGGTCTGTTAGACCGGAAAAGAATTACATCGAACACGGCGTCAAAATTGTTCATTCACATCCTGTAAACATGAAGCATTAAACAAGGTGTATGACCTCATTCAAGACCTTGTTTCCAATATCAAGCTTATAAAATAATAAAGTGTGGCAAAAAAACAAATAAAAAAACCCAGGAAAAAATAATCCAAATTAGACACTATAACTGAATACCTATGACGTGTTTTAGCGCCTCGTAAAAATAAATACAACTAGGATACAATCGTTGCAATATGAGAATAAAGTCGCAATTGCGAAAATAAAGTCGTAGCTATACGAGAATAATGTCGTAGCAGCACTGGTTAAATCTGGCGCAACAATTTATTTTACCATAGAGGGCGCCATTTCTCAAATGCAGCTTAAAATTGATGACCCGGAATAGTTCGCTATGCAAACAGAATAAATTCAAACATCAGCAGCCACTGTTCATTGAAAGTCCGTGCGGCGACGTGCCTAATGTCGTGCACTTGACCTTTATTCTCTTAGTGCTACATCTTTATTCTCGTAATCTTACTGTTTATTTTAAGTGCCACTAAAACACCGTTGTACAACTCCCTATAGGCACTAATAACTTCCGCTTTCGCTTGCCGTTTTATTTCAAGACTTAAAGTCTTAACCTTAAACTCTTTCTATTGCTTGTTGTTTGTAAGGTGAAGAGTTAAAGCTACACCGGTGTAATAAAAGGCAAGGTTTGCTCTGTGGAAAAAAATGGTGTGCGTCGAGTGTTAGGTTGAAATCTAGTCAAAAATGTAGTGTAAATTGAAAAATCCAATGTCAATTGAGGGTCAATACTTATTTATATTACATTTACGGTGTTTGGCAAATGCACTTATCTAGAGCAACTCGCATCTAAGCTGAGCAGTGGGGGTTAAGGCTTTGCTCAGGGGCCCAGCAGGGGGCAGATGGGTGTGGCTGGGATTTGAACTCACGACCTTCAGAACCAAAGTTCAAAGTCTTAACTATTAGTGCAAATTTTTAGAGTAACAGTTCGAATGTTACGGAGCTGATTAGCCGAGACACGTCTGGGTAGGTTTGGGCGATATAGCGAAAAGTAAAAATCTTCATGATTTTTTTTTACTGATTCACAATTAAGATTTTATTTCTTTATGTAGTCAACTTTAAACATTACTACAACAACGTGACTGAAGTACAGTCTCTTTATTAATAATTTGAAAATTAGGTTATGGAACGTTTTAGTGGCCATGCACATAAATAGTCAACATGTTGTAAATAAATGTTAAAAATCAAACGATTTAAACGAAATACGAAAGCAAATATTGTGCAATTTTAATTAAACATTTTCAGCTGTGTCTTTTTTACGCAAATGCTGGAATAAATTAATCAAATTTGTAATAAGTTTGTTCATCGCCGGACCTCTCGAATCCAAACCATTTCCAAACAACAAAGAAAATGTTACTACCTTTCTTTGGAATAAGGTCATCCTGACGTGAGGAGGTGCGCCCTCATGTGGCTGGAGACAATATTGTCTCTTGACCATTCTGCCATTGGTGCAATGACAATGTATCTGATTGAATGCGTGCGGCAACATTTTTGTTACGAATCGTGATACCGCGGTTTAAAATCAAATAAAATCATCTAACGTAAATTAAAATCAATTGTCCAATTTTCATTTTTTTATCAGTTTTACGAATGAAATAAGGTACAATTTTGATCATTTTCTTCTCCACCACTGAACAAACGGTCACTTTCGGCCATAGTCCGGCCCAATGACGTAGAAATAGTTCGCAATCACGGCATGTCACAGTGTACACCATTAGAAATTGTTTTTTTTACAAATCTCCAGATTGATAGAAAACCCTCCCTAGAAAAAAGAACCTGCTTGCATTAAGATTTACACCACACGAAAGAAGAAACCACACGGCAACACTGATTAGCATTTAGACCCTAAACATTAAGAGAAAATAGGTACAGTCACAGTGAAGGAAAACACACCAGCACATCCCTCGTTCCTCAGGAGTGTGTTTTTTTTGAGAGCTTGGTCCTAACTGAGAAATTCCCATTTCTATAAGAATGGAGTGTTGGATTGAAATCGTAAGCGCTGTTCAGATTAACAATCGTCGTTCTGTTTATGAACAGGACATGCAGAAAGGCACTGGATCTCGGCGTGATCGGACAAGCGGGACAATTTAGGCGTGTGCTAATTCTAAGCCCAGGGAGACGGCGGAGATCCTGCACAGAGCGCCAGCCCACGCTGTCTAGAGTGGAACCCGGGGAAAACGAGTGTTGCCGAGAGCACTATGGGAAAAGGTTGACTACAGTCGCATCGCTTTGTACATGTCAAATGGCTTTCGACTTTAACGCGTGCACATACAAGGTGGTATCAAAAAGTTTTTTAAACTAGCCTGCCACAGATCCAGTTACTTTCGACGAGTGTCCTACCTCGGACGCCAAAAAACCTGAAAGTAGAACTCGCTATTGACAGTCTGGTCCCTGGGGACGAATTCTCAATGCACAATGTTACGAATGTCAAAAAAGATGATGAGCATCCACTTCGTCGAGCTCCGCGCTGTGTGAAGATGATTACACAGTGAAGACTGTTGCTTGATCCTTGGGTCATCCACAGCATACTGGCTCTTTTTGGTAGACTTCGATGCAGTGTTTCTTCTGCACCCAAGTCAGCAGCCTGTGGACGAACTCAGCAGCTAGACGGTGCATATTCATACCACACGTGAGGTGAGGATCGCCTGGACTGTTCCGTATGATACAGCGATAATAGCAGCGATTTTGGTGGATTGTTCTCCGACGATCATCACGCACAAGTTTCCTAATGGTTTTCGGGGGTTGAGCTCCTTGCAGGTCTTCCTGATCTCTTTTTGACGTTCTTTGGCTCTTGAAGTGAGCGAGTCATACGCACAATTTCTACGTTTGCACTTTGTTCTAACTTGCTGTCCACGATGAAATCGCAGACGTTTTAATGCAAATGGTCAGAATAGTGCCAGTTGCACAGATCCACACACTGTTGTTGGCACACCGACTTATGAAGGTCGGTGCTCCCTGTGACTGCGCGTGCAGCCTCGCGCTGCCACCTGTTGGTGTGTTACAAAACTAGCCTTGAAATTTTTGATACCACCTCGTACAGAAGACATTCATGATCCAAAAAAAAAAAGGTCCTGCCCTTCTACAATATAAAGGACCTTTTAGTGTAGTGTGTGCAATTTTAGGTCAATTTTTAAAAATGAAATTCAGTAAAAAAAAAAAACTTGCACTGCATTGAAAATAGGAAAGGACGGTTATGTAGGCTATAAAAGATGTCAATAGGTCTCTCGATTCACCCCAAAACAGATTTCCTCATCATGCATTTGTTCTCAGTATAAGATGTTCCCAAGGTTACATTAAAAGGGTCTTAACCACACATTTAAGGCTGCAGGAAGAAAAAAACTGGATGCACACAGCGATTTACGTTATTTCACAAGACAGGACACAGCAGCGTAGGCTAAAATTGACCCGAAAACAGATTAGCGTGTGTATGTGCTTGAAAAGTAAACATAAAATAGGTTGAATCTTGTCGTCTGCCTCCTATTTCCTTCCCCTATGAGCCTTTGAAAACTCATTTCATTGCTTGTTAATTGGGCCGGAACTCCAGAGCAAACCTTTGGACATCATATCTTGGTTCATAAGGCTCATAATCTGAGGTGAAATTGGAGAAATGTTTACACAAAAACATCCATGTTAAAAAAAAAGGCCATGACACTGCAGGATTCGACGGTTGTTGTGCTTGTCGTGAACAAAATCCGCATTTTAGAGGGTCCACGGTTCTTAAGAACGCAGCGCCACCGAGTGGTACGACAGTCTTAGCGCGCAAATATTCACAAATAATGCACATACTTGACCCGAAAAATTGATTTAAGGCTGGGCACGCAAACAAAAAAGCGAAGGAACACAAAGGCAGAAGAAGCCGGCCGAGCCCGGTGCTGGTCGACAAGGTACACACATGACAGCATGACTCTCTTACGGGACTCGGATACCCTGTTCGGCAGCGTGATGTCACATGACCGACGACACGATTTTACAATCCACTGGAACACCTCCGTTGTGAGGACAAGGCTGTTTCGGTCTGGCACGAAGAGCTGAGACGGGGGTCAAAGGTAGCAGGAAGCCGCCAGCAGCGTCAGAGCAGCTGACAGGAAGTAAGTGACCCGATAGAGATGAAGGGTGGAAAAGGTCAACATGGCAACACTGAGAGGGAGCAGGACGCATACGGTGGCCTGCCGGATCAGCTTACTGCAGGAGATGTGAAAAGACATGTCCAGACACACAATAAATAACACGCTTTCAAAACATGCGTTACAAGGACCCCTAAAAAGGTTCCGGAAACGATGTAATGGGGTCCTGAAATTTTCAGTTGTCTTATAAATCGATGCAGGAATAGTCGGCCAGTTCAAAACAGTTGTTAAGCTTTTTCATGAACGGGTTTTGTATCTGGTAGAATTTGCACAAAAAACAGAACATAATTGCATGGGGAAAAAATGCGTAAAAATGCACAAGGTCATTTTATGAGTTTAATACGGTGCAGCTGTGGCTCCAGTGAAAGGAGACTTGTGGTAAATGGGTTTCTTGCTTTATTGATGACATTCATCTGCAGCTGGTATACTGCGTTTCTCTATAATATTGATGGTTTCTACAGCTGTGGCATCATAATGATGGTATTAAGAGGTGGATTGACAGGACACCACTAAAGGCACCACTGCTTTTCTCACAACTGGAAATAATTTTCCAGACTTTTCATAAATTTTATACAATTCTGAAATTGAGACTGTGGTCGGGAAATCCTTACTTACCTGTGGTAAAGAGTGAGCGTATTGCAATTTACAACTAACACAGAGGAGATGAGAAGAGGCAAAGTGTGGGGCCAGAATGGGTCTGGATCGAGATGAGCTGAAAACCTGAAAAGTATTGACAATAAGACAGTCATTTACGTAAAAGTAAGAATTTGCAGGTTTTTTGGCTGTGGGATCGGTGTACGAGAAAACCACCTGAAGTTCCGGCTCCAGTAGATGAGCGAGGGTGCGCCGAGCATCACCGGTAGCGTCAGCAACGCAGACACGGTCAGGTGAAGCTGCAGGTCGTCTCGGACCTCCTGCAGTGCGGACTCCGAGAGCAGTGAGGTGCCATTACAATCGTTATGCCTCCTCTGGCTTTCGTTTGCCCTGCAGCCGTTTTCAGGGTTCTGCTGCATGCTTTGGGGTGCCTGGTCAGAAGGTGGTTAATTAATAATAAATAATAATATTTATGCTTAGAGAAGTTCACGAAACAAAATAAGGGACACTCGGAAGAGGATAGAATGGAATTCATTTGGAGGGGTGATCAATAATCAAAAAAATATCACTAAAAATACATATCAGCCTCCCTCGAAGCCTATTTTAGCCAAATGAATAAGTTCGGAGATCTCCAAATAAACCTCAACAATCAGCTATAGAGCAGAGCTGTAAACCAAAGCATAAGAGCACTGTATCCATACGAGAGCAAAGGACGCCATAACGTTACACAAGATCGCATGTGCAAAAGTATTGGAACAAAATAAGCACAAAATCTACACAACCACACTCCAAAAATCACGATTGTGATTAACAATCGTGATTTCCAGCACTTACTAGGTTCAGCATGTGGCGCAAAGACCTTTCGGTCATCTGTAATCGGAGGACCTATAAAATAAGACGAGGAAAAGAGATTTAAACATATAGAAACATAAAACAAACCAATGTAGCACCGCTTGGAAACGTTCTGCAGGTCCACTTACCCGGTAGAGGTGGAGCAAAAAACCGGCGGTGACTGACAGGGCTCCGCAGGTGACTCCGCCCAGCGTGGTCAGACCGAGGATGAGGAGGATCTGAGCGGGAAGTCGAAGTGTACCACAGTGGCGAGAGACTGAAGGTCTGCAGCAGAAATACGACGATTCAGTTTCTCGGTCAGAACACAAACAATGGGCTTTGGAATTGTTGGGTTTTTACCTGTGCAGTGGAGCCAAGAGGAAAGACAGGACACGTAAAGACTTGCTGAGGACAGCACTTCCCCAAAATGCCACGGCAGCACCCAGAATGCACAGCAGAGGTGAAACAAGGCGGGGCCAGTCATGCCCAGGCCCCGCTACATCATGTGAAATGGCTTCAAACGGGGTTAGAGGAAAGTAGTCTACTGTGGGGAGCCCTAGGGCAGACCAGCTTTCCTGGAACCAGCCCTGTCTGAGAGAGAGACAGACAGAATTTGTTGATTGAATATTATTGTAACATTTATTTATTGGTTGAACACATATGCATTTATATATTACGACTCTGGGTTGCTAATAGGAAGGTTGGCGATTCAAGAACCAATATCGCCAAGCTGCCACTTTTAGGGACTTGAGCAAGGCCAGTAACCCACTGTGCTTCAAGGGTGCTGTATCATGGTTGACCCTGGCTTCTTAACATCCATGAGATATATAGAAAAATAATTTAATATATGTGTGTGTATGTGTTCATTCCCAGACTTATTACTGCCCTGCTACCAATGAACCCACTTAGTTGTAAAATGTTCC
The DNA here is from genome assembly GCA_024362625.1 of Silurus asotus. NCBI lineage: Eukaryota > Metazoa > Chordata > Actinopteri > Siluriformes > Siluridae > Silurus > Silurus asotus. Next base: position 12,556,809 of record MU545793.1, on the reverse strand, counting down.
TCAAGCTGGTACGTTTTAGTAACACACATTTTTCCAAGCCTTTTAAAGCCTTTATTTTAAGAAAATATGTGGTTTTACCAACATTTTATACAGAGTCCCAACTTTATATTAGAGGTCAACCAATTTAAAGGTTTTGCCGATCAATCGGCAGTGATAGTTGATTGCTGGAACTATTGTGGTATTGTATGAGGAAGTGTGTTGTGACAGAAAAGTATGAGGGTGGTGCAGGACATGTATGAGGACAATGTGACAGCAGTGAAGTTTGCAGTAGCAACGACAGAATGGTTCAAGGTGGAGGTTGGACTGCATCAAGGATCAGCTCTAAGCCCTTTTCTGTTTGCAATAGTGATGGTCAGGTTGATAGACAAGGTCAGACAGGAGTCTCCGTGGACTATGATGTTTGCGGATGATATTGTGATTTGTGGTCAGAGTAGGGAGAAGGTGGAGAAGAGCCTGGAGAGGTGGAGATATGTGCTGGAGAGGAGGGGAATAAAAGTCAGTAGGAGTAAGACAGAAAACGTGTGTGAATGAGAGGGAGGGCAGTGGAGTGGTGCGGTTGCAGGAAGAAGAGGAAGTGAAGGTGTTTAGGTACTTGTGGTCAAACAGTGCAGAGTAATAGAGTGTGTGTTTGAGAAGTGAAGAAAAGAGTGCAGGCAGGGTGAAGTGAGTGGAGAAGAATAACAGGAGTGATTTGTGATAGAAGAGTATCTGTGAGAGTGAAAGGGAAAGTTTATGGGACTGTGGTGAGACCTTAGATGATGTATGGTTCAGAGACAGTGGCATTGAGTAAGAGACAGGAGGTGGAGCTGGAGGTAGCAGAGCTGAAGATGTTGAGATTTTCATTGGGAGTAACGATGATGGACAGGCTTAGGAATTAGTTTATTAGAGGGACAGCGCATGTAGGACATTTTGGGGAAAAAGTGAGAGAGACGCGATTGAGATGGTTTGGACATGTGCAGGGGAGGGACATGGGGTATACAGTGGTTCCCCATGCTTGCGGGGGTTTAGTTTTAAGACCCCTGCAGGTTCCGAAAGTCTTTGTTACTTGTTACTTTAATACAATAATGTGTTTTAAAAAAAATTATGCCAAGACGGGTTGCATTTGGAACTGGCATCGCAAGGTTTCATCAAAGAAGTTGAGTCTTCATGCTGTGCGTCAGGTGCAGAAGCTGCTTAAAAAAAAAAAGTGCTTCAAAGGCTGTAGAAGCAGAAGGTCCACTTGACAGTGCTCAGATCGTACGAGCACCCCATCATCCCAGAAGGAGCCCCTTCTCAAGCTGGCTCACAAGAAAGCCTGCACACAGTTTGCTGAAAACAACCTGTACAAGAGCATGAATTACTGGAACCATATCCTGTGGTCTGATGAGGCTAAGATAAACTTGTTTGGCTTAGATGGTGCCCAGCATGTGTGGTGACGCCCTGGTGAGAAGAACCAAGAAAACAGTGTCTTGCCTACAGTCAAGCATGGTGGTGGCAACATCATGGTCTGGGGCTGCATGAGTGCTGCTGGTACTGGGGAGCTGCTTGATTCATGAGTGAAACATGAATTCCAACATGCACTGTGACATTCTGGAGCAGAACATGATGCCCTCATGAGTTCCCTTCAAAAACTGGGCCGAAAGGCGGTTTTCCAACATAATGACCCCAAACACACCACCAAGATGACAACTGCCTTGCTGAAGGTGATGGAGCGGCCAAGTATGTCTCCAGACCTCAACCCTATTGAGCACCTATGGGGCCTGCTCAAGCGGAAGGTGGACAAGTGCCATGTGTATAACATCCAGAAGCTCCGTAATGTCTTTATGGAGGAGTGGAAGAGGATCCCAGGAACAACCTGTGCAGCTCTGGTGAATTCCATGCCCAGGAGGATTAAAGCAGTGCGAGATAACAGTTGTGCTCACGCAAAATATTGACAACTTTGACATGACCACTCAGGGTGTACTTACTTGTGTTGGCGGTTATTTAGACAATATTGTCTGGTTGTTGAGTTATTTTCAGAGGACAGTAAATCTCATAGTAAATCTATAATATTGTCCCTTGAGAAGATATAATAAAATGGTTGCTAAATTGTACTCACTTTTGTGAGGTACTGTGCATGTGAGCAGTAAAGAAACTTGCCTGAGAAACAGGTGCAGCAGCAAGACAGGAGGCTCTAGTTTATGTAGCTGCACACTTTTCGCTACAGCGTCTCTCACGTTTGCAGGTCGTCCCGTTCGCAGCACAGAATGCAGCTGACCCTTCAGAGCGAGCAACAGCGCCACAGCCACGTACACCGGCATTGCGGGTCCGCAGAAACGCAGGATCTGAGGGAAACATCATCATCTCGAATATCAATATAATTCGTTTTGGTTGATCATGGAATCATTTACGTTTTCTGAAACTGAGAATGTGAACTGGAAGCTTGGAAGAAAAGATTGGTACCTGTCCAAGCACTTTAGGGAAGGAGCTGCGCACTGAGATCTGCGAAATCGAACATTGCGTGAGTTGATTACTAAACTAATGGGTGGGGGAAAAAAACACCAGGGGGCATTTGCAGTGCTGTGAAAGAGTATGTGCTCTTTTCCTGATTATTATTATTGATTTATGTTTGCACATTTGTCACACTGAAATGATTCAGATCAAAGATTACACAACCCCAGTAAATGCAAAAAGCTGCTTTTTAAATTATTCTTCAATTTATTAAGCGACAAAGCTGCCCAAACCTATGTGAAAAAATAAAGGCTGATCTGAATATGCAAAAAAAAATAATAATTTCAAGACATCACCTTGTACTGGCAGTTGGGGGCAGTGTGGAGCTCTAAGAGGGCACTTGAGGTATTGTCTTGACGGCTTGTATGCAGCATGCCACTGATCTCTGTGACCGAAGGAATGCTGGAAATCAACGGACATCCATAATTATTGGAACATCGTTACCAAAACACTACATTAATAGGTTTGCTCTAATACCCTGCCGTGACGAAGGAATCTTCTCGAAACCATGGCACCTTCAATCTGAAGACACTGGGCAGTCTTTCTATCGGGGGGGAAAAAACAATTAGTAAACAGATGTTTACAGTATTATGTTTGGGATGTCAAATGGAATGTTCCGTTAATCAGTTTACCTTTCGGGGTCTTGCATTGGCTGCTCACGGTGATTATAAAGGCCTGATAAACCTGTTGGTTGGTGAACATGGAGCAGATGAAATACTCTTATCAAAAACTTTTGGTGTGGGCCTAACCTTTCTTTAAAAAAAAAAATTAATCTTTGAAGGGTATGGAAACGCAAATATTTTTCCAGTTTATCATGTTTACAAAATGAGTCATGGTCCAACAGAAAGCCAGGAGCTTCAGGGATTACTTAGTGTTTGTGCATGGTGAGCTTTACCTGGTGAAAGTGCTGCAGTTGGAGTGTGTGTAGTAGCCTGGAGGAGTTGATAGTGACCTCACTTACTGTCAATCCTGGAAATAAAAACCCCACATTATTCCTATACAGTTAAACAGTAATTATTTAATTTAATAGAATTCAGTTTTATATGTATAGCACTTTTCAGAACTGGCGTAAAGCATCTTTTAAGAGATTAGTAGGTTGTAAATAAAGTTTATCTCTCTCATTATGGAGAAACATTGAAAGGAACCAGACTTAAAAGGGAATCCATCTTGGTGGCACCAAATGTCAATCCATTATAGTTCAATCATTTTTGAGATGATCAACCGTTTCCAGTGGCAAGGAAAAATTGAGATGGTATAAGGAAGAAACTCTGAAAGGAACCAGAATTAAAACCAAACCCATAATTCATCTGGGTGGCACTAAAGGTTTTTGTAGTTCCATAGTTCCAAAACAGTATTATTTCCACTGCTGTTTCGGACTGTAAAGCTCATAGCTGACCTGAAACAGTTTCTGCATCCAAGCGTCCATCAGTAAACAGTTAATAACCCCAACAAATGATGAAACTAGAATGGGTGGAGGTTCGGTGTCACCCCAGATGATGATGATGGATCTATGGTTTTACCTCAAGGAGTTTTTTTTCATGCTAATGTTGCCACCGCTTCGCTCATTAGCATAAATCAGGGAAGGGTTGAACACCTCAATAATGATGGCACTATAACGGATGGAGGTTTGGTGTCACCCAAATGAAGACGGGTTTCCTTTCTCATCATGAAGTTTCTGCTCATCATGAACGGCTGATCACCTCAACAATGGCAGATAGGATGGATTCCATCCAAACGGATGCCACCCCAAAAAATGCTATTTAATGTATACAGTTCTATACTGTATAACATTATTTTATAATAAATAAATTACATTTGAATTAATCAATGTCATTATTTCAACACGAAACTCCATAAAAACAATTCCCTATAAGTTTTTTGGTCTATCGTTCTATCCCCGAGAAACCGGGAAAATCAGCCAAACTTATTAATTATGTAGCAAAATGTAATTTCACGATAAACCAGGAGGGGCGCCAGACTCTAAGCGCAGTAAATATGAGAATTACTGTATTTAACCGAGTCGTGATATTTTTAGGTCTGAGGTAGGTCAAAAAGCCAGATATAGCAAACAGAGACTGATACGGTGACACAGCAGTCATGGGAATGTGTGTATGGGAAATTGAGCTCACCAAAAGAAAGAACATGAGGGACAGGAAGAGCGACGGTCAGGCTTTCATCTCTTTGCCACTCGCACTCCAATATAAACTGGAAATGTTTTTTCAATAGAACAAGTTATTCAGAAATAATATCTGAAATAATACAGAGAATTATACAGAAAAATCAGTGTTAAATATCCAAATATCGAAGTTTTTTATAATTAACATATTTAAAAGGGTTTTCGGTTCGGTGCACGTGTTCCGAAGACAATCCTTTTAACGTGCGGAAGTTAAAAAAGTTCAAATCCGAGTTCCCTCATGAACATATTAAGTGTTGGACCGCAAGTTTGTTTAATGTCCGTAACGTACGTGAGTGCAGTCACTGTTTTTATTTTTTATTTATTTATTGTTATTACTATTATTATTGTTACAATTGAAAACATACACAACAATGTCATTGGTACAAAAAAGAAACTAGAGCTAGCACAGTGTCACTGTGGCTACACACGTCGTACCGGAAATACGATTTGTCCGGTTTCGGAAATTTCTCTTAAAAGGAAAAATCCTGACAATTCCGCATTTCGTGGAAGTAAATGAATGAAGGATGGAGGGAATAAAGACATTTGTTAAAGAATGCTGAAATAAGACGACCAGTTAAGTAAAACATATCTTGATTGAAAAGAATCGTGAATTAAAAACCGAAATGTTGTGTACCGTTACAACCCGTAGCTTTGCGGATGGTTGCGTACCTGTCGTGCATTGGTGTTTGAGGCATCGATGACCAGGTGAGAGACCGTCAAAAGCTCACTTAGTTTCACAGTTAGAACCTAGAGAAAAAGAGAACAAAGAGTGAAGGTCACCTCGAAAGTTACGTAAAAGGTCGTCAGTTAGTAATTTTACAACTACATTTGTACATTTTATCTATAAACTAGTAAAATATCTATATATAAATTTAAACCGAAATAACGGCATCGATAAAACCAGTTAACGACCAAAAAAAGAACATTTCAGCATCTGTAGGAACCTACTATGATGCCCACACTGGATTTTCTGGACTAATTTAAGCTTGTTGTTCAGTGAAAGAACAATTCCTTGATCTCTTGTTAACTCCTACTGGTTCAATCACCAACAAACCAGGAAGTGTGAAGTGTTGTGTTTTCTCAGAAATCCAAAGCCAACCAACCACATCTGTCCACCTCATAGTTCAAGATTCTTCTCTGTTTCTTTCTTCTAGGTTCTGGAAAATGATTTTCGTCTGCTTTCTAGCTTTATTACTTCACAAACAAATGTTTTAAATTGTGAACTCATTAAACCAGTATCAGGAAACTGTCCTGAACTCGGAGCAAAGCTGTTATATTACATCCAGGTTGCTCACGAGTACCTCAAACTCAAATAATAAGTCAAAGAATAAAACGGCAGGAAGTTATAAATGAGGCGAATTTTAAATATTTTAGATTTCCATTTTTTTTTTTTTTTTTTTTTTTTTTTGAATTAACACAATGAACACAATTGCAGCATTGGCCAACAACAACAAAAACCCCAATCACATACCTTATAAGCTGGAAGAAGTTCTGTACTGAAGGACAAATCCACGGCTTGCACACTGACGAAGAAGGAAAAAAAAGTCATTAATTGTAACAAATGATCAGCTCTAGTTTCTTTCTTAAGTGCTGTTTATATTACAAACGATGTTTACGGTAAACCAATGGTTATGCGGTAATTAACGATGAATATTCAAAACATCCTGCTATATTAAACCGAATTTATATTGGGTCTTGCGCCGCAGTGTTTGTGTTTACCACCGAGCCTACTTTAATCAAAAGGTGCAGGCTATTTGTTGGTACCTTGAATAGTGAGGAATATATTAAGGGGCTGAACTTTCTCTTACAACACCTCAGTTATAAAACAGACTTCCATTTAGTGTATGGGACACGGCCTTTCCATCTGCCCATCTCTCCTGAGGTACCAATGACCAGTAACCTACCTATTGATGGAGGTCTCTTCAATTGGAGACCACTCCATGCAGTTCTACATAAACATCATTAGATCCATGAAGTTATTGAGCAACTCAAAAATGGATTTGGACTGGAATTAATATCAACAGTTTTGCATTTAAGCGCCAATCACAAGTCAACAATGCGGAAATTTTAACGAACGGACATTCGGCACCACCGTATGAGGACGGGTTCCAGTTTGAGTCTGGTTCTGCTCAAGGTTTGGACAATTTGATAACCCCATTCTCTGTAAAGCTGCTTTTGGACAATGTCTGTAGTTAAAAGCGCTGTACAATTAAAACTATATTGAATGGACCTTCAATTGCTCACCACATGGAGCCGTTCATCAGGGTGCAGCCGAAGATCCAGCTGGACATTTCCTGTCAGACAGAAGAGAAAACCATTTTAATGATTACATTTTATTGAATTACCTCAATTTGAAGAATGTCAGGCAACAAAGGTCCTCTACTACTAGCATTCACACAATGCTCACCAGTTTGCTGTTGCGGCAGTAGAAATGAGTGTAGGCTTTCCTCCGGCTGGAAAGCGCAAACAGGAAGTACTGAACTCGGGTGTCCTGAGGGGTCAGGGATAAAAAGGCAAAAGTTGGGACATGAACCAAATCGGGTAGAGTAACTATAAAGTAATAGAGTAGAGGATATGCATTACCTTGGGGGCGCTGTAGAATAGACGGAGTGTGTTCACTTCACTCCAGTCTTCCAGGCTGCCTAGATACATAGATTAGATCAGACAGAAGAAATAAACAAGACAGACATTTTTTACTCACGTTGTACTACAAATCACTCAAACACATTTCATACACACACCTGAGAAGCTGACTGGTGTGTTGACTTGCTCGTTAGGAAGTCGTCCCGGGTGGCGAATGAAATGATGATTCAGTATAGACGTCGTCTTTTCGGTATCGTTTGTGAACTGCAGAGCGACACACCATCAGTACAATCCTGAACGCAGACAGAATGGCGATAGAAGGCATTTCTGAACCCACCTGCCCAGTTTCAGGGTCAATGAGGTCAAAGAACGCTCGAACGGTAGCCAGCACCAGTTCCTTACACCTGAGAAAGAGGAAACCCGAACCCCCGATTTAGAACCGCCTCAGACAAACTTCCTCAGACAAACTTCCTAGTTGGACACTAATGTGAGTGAACTACGTACCACACGATGGACAGGTGATCCGTAGACACCCATGTCCTGGGAACGGCAGTCACCTATGGAAATATAGGGCGAACCTCAACACCATGCCGTGTTCGTTATTATGCAGAGGCATGATAGAATGCCAGATCATAATCATAGGCTTTGTGTGATGTGGTCTTTGTCTTTTGGTCTCTCAGACCAGATTAAGAACGAAGGATAAAACGCAACAAAGTCATCCTCACCACAACGGCCATCTTGTTCAGGTCATCCTCAGGGCAGGTCAAGGAGGTCAAGCCCGAGCGGACCTGATAGTCCCGATATCCGCCACCCATAGACAAGACAGTCACGTTGCGTAAATCCTCGGCTCGGCCGATCCAGCGCCGTCGCACGGACGAGTAGAAATCTAAAGCAGAGACTGAAATGAATGAGCGGCGATATATAAACTCCATGACAACACTCACGTCAGGCTTTGCGAACTTCCCTACCGAGTATGAAGGGATCCAAGGAGAGAACAGGGGCCAGGTGAGGCGAGGCCTGGGTGAGGATGAGGATGACCAGGCGAGGGTTGAAGCGAGGAAGGGCGAACAGAGCTCTCGCGATCACACCGCCCATAGAGTGGCCCACCAACACGACACCGCTCGGAGGATCCGGGTGGTCCTGTTCAAGTCGAAAAAGAGGGTTTGTTTCACGATTGGTCGTACAGCCGAGAGAAGTTCAAAAATCCTAGATGAAAACTTAAGAGGAATTTATGAGAAATTTGAGGAATTGCATATAAACAGTATCATGTGCATGCAAAAAAAAGGCATACTTATGTAAACAAATTTATGCGAATATATTTATGTATTTAATACATTTTGTGTGCAGGGGGTGTGGCCTAGTAAGTGTGGACCTTGCTCAAGGCCCAAGCAATGGCAACCTGATGGAATTGGGATTTGAACTCACAGCTTTTCTGAACTGTTCTACATTGACCCTTTGCAAGGTTCCACTCCCTCAGACACCTTCATAAAAAAAGGAGCCGTGATCTTAGGCTCTGGTGCAGCAAGAAAACCTTCTACCCAATGTTTCATTCCATTATCTACTTCACTCAACCGCTTTTTCACTGACCTTGTAAAGTTGCAGGATGACCTTGATGCTCTCATGGAGGAAGCGGGTTTGCCGAATCAGGCTTCCACCGTACAGGGCCACCAGCTCCTCGTTAAAATCGACGGTGAAGACGTTGAGGTGGATCCCTCCGTCCAACCCCTCGGCTTTTCTCAACGCCACCGAGCCCAGAGATCGAGCTGAAGGTTTCGGAATACAGAACAGCAAAGAGCTCTAGGATTATACATTCCATGACTGAGAAGGTTCAAATCCCTTGAAATGGATCGGATTCCAGATCAGTTCTGATAGAAGACAAAACCAGCAATGTCTGCCTTACGTTAATATTAAAACAAGTCACTACATCAACGATTACACCCATTTTTCCGACACCTGTCAGGAATTCAACAGGTACAAGTTCATGGTTCCTCACCTTGCTTGTAGCTGCCAGCGTTCCCAGGTAAGAAGAGTACAGGAGCACCGCTGAGTTTGAGATTCCGCGTTTCTTGAGCGTACACGCCTTCGCCGTACAGGTAGAGTCCATAAGCGGGGTACTGACGTGCCACACGCCGTGGGAGCTGGACACGCTATGCATACACACCCACACACACACACACACACACACACTTTACTATATACGCTGTTTTTCAAAAAGTATTGGTTCACCTGCCCTTTCCTGCTATATGTAGTTCTTTTCCAAACTGTTCCCACAAATCTGGAGGCAAACAATTGTCTTTAAATGGCGCTATAATACAATTTTGCATTCACTTGAACTTGGAAACCCGAACCTGTTCCAGCACGGTGATTCCCTCGTGCACAAAGTGAGCTCCTTGAAGATGCTTTGGAGAGGAAGATCTTGCTGAGCTCTGATCTCATTCCTACTGAACACCTTTGGGATGAATGTGAACGCTGACTGCACCCCAGGTCTCCTCAACTACATCAGTACCTGCCTTTCATAACACCCTTGTGGCTGATGAACACAAATATCCACAAGCACACGCCAAAATCTAGTGGAACATCTTCCCAGAAGAGTGGAGGGAATCATACGTGGAAATTGGGACTAAATGTGGAATGCAATGTTTAAAAATCACATGCCGTACTTATGACCAGGTGACCCAATACTTTTGGCAATATATTATACATTCCTCTAATTTATTTTTACAAATGAGAAGCAATGGGGTTGGGGCCTTGCTCGGGGGCCCAGATTTTGTCAATTTGATTTCTGATTTGTTTATTTGTTTTTGTGTTTTGATGTTTTTTCGTGTTTTGCTTTGATGTTTTCATGTTTTGCTTTGATGTTTTAATGTTTTGCTTTGATGTTTTCAGATCTGTTATTTAGTTTTCATGTTTTGCTTTGATGTTTTCAAATCTGTTCCGTTGTTTTGTTATGTTGTTTTCTGATTTTTTCATATTGTTTTCTAATTTGTTATTTTTTTGCACTTCTAGACCAGTGAACTTAACCATTAAACTACCACTTCTCCAGCTATTTTTACATCAAGGGATCTCTAATACATTATCAGCCGGCCCTAATGTATTTGTTCTGGTTTTAACATAAAGTTGCACATGCGTTTAGTCTTTGTAGACAAGTCTTATCATCTAACCCAAAATAGATTTAATCAAAAACTTGAAAGTTCAACGTCTCATGTGTTTATTCCTGACATGTGTTGAATCATGCCTATAGTATCGATCCTTTCTCTTTTTAGAATTATTTCTGGCTTTTTTTTTCATAAAGGAATGAGCTCTAAGGCACATAATCTAAAATGAATAAATCAAGGTTTGACTTCGGTTGGCTATACGACGTAACATCTCGATGAACGGAAATCTTAAATCAGGCTTCAAGAGAGGAAATCGTTATGCACCGCCAGCCAAAAATATCATATTTAAAATTAATTATTAATGGTAAAGTGACTCCAAAGGGGCTGGAATATCTAATTAGATATAATTCGAGCACCGACCGTAGTGATGCTACTAAATAATATCTGAGTAACGTGATGTGACATTCTCCTAACATACACGGATACATACACGTTAATAACACGTTAACGGGGATTTTATTAACGCGCGATAGATGCTGCACACCATTTTTATTAAGAACATAAATAAATAGAAAAGAGGCGAAATTTAAAACCTTCAATGCAACACACATTTATTCATGACGTCCTTTCTTTACTCAGATATAAAAGAATAAATAACCTCCAACATTAAAATCACTTTTAATCATTTAACATTTGTTTTACCCATGCTCCAAGTCTCAAATCGAGCACCAAAATCCGCCATGATGCGCACGTCCGGCAATTAAAACCGTCCGTGTGGAAACATGATATCTATTTTAATGTTGATTACAGTATTTTTTTTAAAAGTATTCATTTAAGGTACGTTCAGAACAGATAAAAATGTGCCATTAAGTTGCCATTTAATATTTTAATCAATTGACAGCCCTTATATTATTATATTATATATCATATTATTTAATGCCAAGATATTTAATATCTTAATATCAAATCTCAAGTCAGGCTTGCATAATAATATAATAATAACAACACAAATAAGAAGAAGAAGAAAAAGAAGAGATTATTGAAATTATTTAAATATATATCAGAAAAGCAACAGGTAGGAGGATTATTACTCCATTAGAAAACCAGGTTTTTGGGATAAAAAAATCCGGAACTGGCAGCGTCTCAAACCGGGTCCTAAAGTGAACCTCGAAACAGGTCACCACGTGGTTACGGCACCAGGTCCAGTTCGACCCAACGTCCAACCCGGAAGTGCGCGCGCTTTGAGACCTGACCAGTGATGAAGGTAAACTCACCCGGTACTCCGGATACTCAAACATGTAAGTCATGCTGCACCGGTTCTCCTCAAAGCCGAACAGCAGCTCCCGCAAGCCGGTCAGGAGCAGCCCGAGAGCCGCCGCGTAGAAGCCGTAGATCAGCGCCTTCATCCTGTCCGGCGGATCAGCGTGGGCACCTGGTCAACACTCCACCGGTGCTCATCTCCATGTTTTTACACCCCCCATTCCAAAAAAAAAAAAAAAAAAGAATTCACACCCTTTTCGGACCAATAGGAGAAGCCGGAATGCGGAAGTTACGTCACTACACGACGTCCCATCCCACATCTGTTCAGCCAATTAAAAAAAACCCGGAAGTAATTGCTTCGCTTTACTTGCTTTAGTAAACTGAAGATTGAATCATTTTAGTGAATCGGTTCTTTGAATCTCTAAATGACTCTTTATTGAAAATTGGATGTTAAACAGAGCTTGAAAGCTAGTGGAGCGTCTTCCCAGAAGGGTGGAAGTTCCTCTAACAGGAAATGTGGCCTAAATACATTGAAAAACCTTTTAGTCAGGGGTAATATTTTTATATATTTTATAGCGTAATAGTTTTTATTGGTATTGTATGCTACGATGGCGATCAAATATGTAAAATAGGTGCAGGACACAGTAAAGGATATTTCATACATGATGTCAAGAGCAGTCATAAACATGTCAACCAAATATTTTGTGCATCATTTATATATTTTTTTTATAAAAACCAACACCTAGCAGGTGCGATTTCTTTATTGAAGAATTGCTTTTATTGAATTCCCACATCACGTCAGTAGAAAAGGTACAAATTCAGATCGGAGACACGGCCCGCCGGCGTATTTCCGTGTCGAATCACCGTCAGAGAAATTTTTCGCGGGTTCTACTCGAACACCAGGTGACTCACGATACAAAGAATTGCAGTAACTGGAATTAAACAGGGTCCAAACGATTTGCCGGTTTACATCTAATTCTACAGGATCGTCCTTATCAAAGGAAACGGAGCGCGCGAGTGGTTTTCACGTGTCCTACAGCTCTACAGAGAACGTTTACAGCTCGGAGATATTGAGAGTCGGATGTTGTTACAGAGTTTGTTGTGGTTAATCCAGCAGCTTTGAGTGCTCTATTCTAGTGATGGTCCAGTCTGGTGCCACTCCTTGTGTAAACTCCCTCTGAAATCTGCAAAAGAAGATCACCTGGTTAGAACATGAAGAGCGTTTCGAAGGTTATCGATCAAACATCCTTAAATCAGTATCACTATTGTACAGATTTATTCAAAAGTATTGGTACCCCCGAAAGATGCTCCTGTGCACAAAGCAAGCTCCATAAAGATATGCTTGACATGAGTTGGAGTTTAAGATCTCCTGCTGTAGAGCACTAAACCTATTAAACATCATTACCTGCACCCCCAGATATTTTGCAACACGAGTTTTCTTTTGGGGGCCACAAAAGGATTCACCCTACACAAGAGGGCCTCCTGCTGAAATCTGAACCCAGAGTAAATCTAGAATTGAACCAGTCCTATGAATAAATCGACATAGTGGGCTTTTTGGACATGTTTGAGGACTCACTCGTAATTGGCCGTGAGCAGCCTCTTGCTCTCCGGTTTCTCCCCGTCTTTTCCAATGGCTACCTGGAAGATCCGCGCTCCATCTACGATGTCGTCGGGCAGCCGGGCACTGGTTAGATACCAGAAGCGCATCAGGATGCTGACAAACTTTCTCCCTGTCGACGAGACAAAATGTTTTCAGTTGTTCTTTTCGCCTTCATGAATCAAAAACATTACTAATGAAATAGTGGATTCCATGCACATTTGGCAACCCAACTAATTTAACCTTCATTTCGAATGAAAGATCACCGGTTTTGTCGGGTGCATCAGACAGGCACTAATAACAGCTCGTCCATACCGTCGTTCTCGTAGCAAAACCCCACGTCCGCCGGCATCGTGTACATGATGTCATCCGGATCAGCCGAAAGGGCTCCTTTGTAGCTGGTCGGGAGATCGGCGCACTTCTCCTGCAGTTTACTGATCAACTAGGAAAAAAGATCACCGCTCAAATGACAATCTAAATGTAATAGGGGGATAAATTCTGGGGATTTTCAAGACGGGAAACTTTACACGGGAATTAACGGGAATATTTGGAAATAAAAGGAATAGACAAAATTGCAGGTTTGTCAATAACTTGAATGTAGTAGGGGAAAAAACATATTTCGAAGGATCTTAAGTAGAAAATGTATTTAGAATATTAAATAGCAAATTTAAAACAATATCAATATAACAAAAATCTGTATTGCCCCATATTGTACTGAACCGTGATTTAACAACCGAGGTACGTACCAGAATATTGCGTTTTTGTGCACCGTTACAGCACTAATATTCACGTAAATTACATAAATCTTACGTGAATTTATGTTTTTAACTTGCTTGTGCTGTTTGTCAGCTTCAACAGAATTATACCAAAAACAAATACACTGACTGTTGACATTAAGGTGAGATAATAATAATAATAATAATAAATAAATAAATAAACGTCTACCTGCCAGGTTTCTATTTATCGTACACTTGTACAGCACGGGTAAAAAATTTGGACGCATCACTATTTTTTATGTTTTGGAAGGAAGTCTGCACCAGTAACCAGTAATATTGCAAAATATTAAAAAATATATAAAAAAAAAAACAATAAAAAAAATTTGTTCTGCTTCAAAAGTCAAAAATGTCAAATTTTTTTTATCTGTATTCATTTGCATGCAGTTTATATAAATTTCCCCAAATTTCTAATTTATTCCTACAAATTCCCATCACTTCCTTGTAAGTTTCCAACTTTCCAAAATTCTCCAGATGAAGTGTCCTCGGTCGTACTTACATCTTTAGCGACAAGACCTTCGAGCTCTTCGAACTGGCACCGAGAGAGCAATCGAGATACGTGTGCAAATGCCTGAAAAGAAAAAAAAATAATAATAACTGTACCTGATACTGTTTTTATGGTTCAGAAATATACATTTAAAGTCGTCTAGGATTCAATGCATGCTGATCCGGGAGGACACGCCTCCTTCATCGTCAGAGACAGTACAAAGACCATAAATTCTTCACCGTAGTTGATCGAGCGAAAGCCAAACCTCCTTGAGACAACACCTTCTTCGGTGTTACAGACTGCACAGTGGCCATCGTTAAGTAATGCGGTAAATATGTGGTTCGGTTCGGATGCTTTTGTTGATCGGGGGAAAAATGGAAATCGTCGAAGTGGCGAATTTCTTGTATCCGAGTCTAAACTGTAGAAACGTATTCTGTGGTTTAACCTTGAAATAATGTCAAAGTAACATATTAGTGTTATTTGTAAAGGTCTGTCGAGGTTTGCTGAGCTCTGTGGAGGTCCTCTAAAGTCTGTAGAAGTCCTCTAGGGTCTGTAGGGGTTCTCTGAAGAGGTCTGAGAAGGTGTGCTAAGGTCTAATACATGATAATGAGGCCTGTTTCTTCCCAACAGACGGATTTCCCACTTCGGGTAGTTCGTTACACATTAGATACACACTCGGACCCAGAGCAGGCCTTCTACAGCTCCACTGGATTAAAGGCAGCACCAGGTTTCTGGTCCCATCATCTTACAGAGGGTTCCCAAGTCCGACAATTCAGTATTCAATATTTTGAACATTTTTCTGCTGAGGTCTCTAAAGGTTTGCCAACCTCTTCTGAAAAGTCAGCAGAGGTCCTGAGACGTCCGGCGAGGTCGTGAGAGGTCTTCTCAAGTCCAAAGAGGTTTTATGAAGTCTTCCAAAATCTGTAACGGTCTGCAGAATGTCTATTTTACTATAGAAGTTTATTAGGATTACATTATGTCCATTAAGCATGAAGATTCCCCTCACTGGCTTTTGAGATGTTTTCTCCTTCAGAACAGCCAGCCTGGGTCTTTCTACTGACCAGCTGCTAGTAGATATAGATCTCTATGTATATAAATGCACTAATGCTGATGATGATGCTTATGTTGTTGATGATGATGATGATGATGGTGGTGGTGGTGGTGGTGGGCGAGACAAAAAAATGAGGCCCTACTCACCTGTTTCGCTCCGTCGGTAAACTCATCGATGCTGAAGTCCTTGTCGAAGTAAGCCCGTATGATGAAGAAGGAGAATTTGGTCCGGAACCAGACGAACGGGTTTGGAATGCCGACCACCACAACCTTCCGCGTCTGTCTGTGTCCTTCTCTGTCCGAGCTGCAGTACCGGACTCCGGATACAACACATGATAACGAGGCCTGTTTCTTCCCAACTGACTGATTTCCTACTTCGGCTAGTTTGTTACATCTTAAAAACGCGCTTAGACCCAGAACAGGCCTTCTACAGCTCCATCGGAATAAGGGCAGCGCCATGTTTGTGGTCCCATCGTCTAACAGTCCGTCCGGCTTCCAAGTCCGAGAATTTAGGTTCCTATGGTGTATTTCAATATTTGAGAACGTTTAACGTTTAACGTTTGGCCTAAACATACACTGTTAAATGTGTATAACGTTTTCTATATATTTATTCATAAAGTGTCCATAGTGCATTTGTATGAGTTTATAATCTATAGTATGTATAACCCGTATGTGTTTTCGGGGAAGGTAATAAGTCATGCACGGAGAGTTCAAATAGCCTCGTATTCTCCATGTAGGTGCACTTCGAAGGGTGGAAAAGAAGCGGAAGTTGCAGCCTTCGTAGTGCTTTATGTGTCTATTTGGGATTGAGCCAAGATGAACGAAAAAAACGTGGGACAACAAGAGCTTGAGAAGGTGGAAGAAGGTTTCTGGATGGAAAGACAGGAAAGGGTCGAGGTGTCCGTGTTCACAGATGTGGATAAGGAGCTTTTCATGAAGGAGATCTACCCTCTGGTAAAAAAAGAAGAAAATGCACACGATTTATAATACACCCTGTAGCAGTTCTGTTAATGGAAGTGGACTATGTTGTCTTCTTGTTGGAGGTTGACATGTCCCTCATCCCTCCATCCATCCATGGTTTATAGTGGGATTCACCCTGATGGAGATGCCAGATCAGACATAACTACACTTACACGCACATAGGGATTTTAGATCTTAGCCACTCCTCTTCCTTATGTGGAAGGAAACCAGAGAACCCAGGGGAAACCCCATGACCTGACAGTGAAGCCAAGTTTAGGTTCAAACCTGAAGACTACCTCCTGCACCATTTTGGATGGAAAGACAGGAAAGAATCGAGGTGTCCACATTCACAGATGTGGATAAGGAGATGTTTAATTAATAGAAGTAGACCATGGTGTCTTGAGATGTCCCTCATCCCTCTGTCCATGGATGATGGATTCACCCTGGATGAGATGCCAGTTCACACACTTGGATGCGTATTAGTGATGGAAAGTTTGAATCATTGTAGTACTCGGTTCTTCGGATCTCGTTCATCAAAACGAACAAATCTTTTTTTTAAGTCATTTAGTTCATTTTGTTCCTTTAAACACCTTTATAGCATAAATGGGATTTTTTTAGTCTGATCAAAAAGAACGACTCGGACCAGACAACTTATCAGATGAGCTTCTCAATTCTGTTTCTTCTACATAAAAAAAAAAAAAACCTTAATTGGTTTTTCGATGCTCCGCCCATGCACATGCGGTAGAAAATGAATCATTTGAGTCACATTAAAGACTCGTTTAAAACGAACGAATCGTTTAGATCTTAGTCTTCTCTCCTGCAGTATAAACTCACCTGTGTGTTTTTCTTTCTGCAGAGGAAACCAGTAGTGCTCAAAGGAGTGTCTTTAGGACCATGTGTGGAGAAATGGACAGTGGATTACCTTGCAGGAAAAGGAGGTGACCGTGAGGTCAAGGTTCACGTTTCCTCCGTTCCTCAGATGGACTTTCTGCATAAGAACTTTATATACAGGTAAACACCTGAAGAAAGTGATGTCAGAAGTTCGGTTTATACGAGAGATATTTAAAATATTATGATTGACAGGGAAAAAATGTCCAGATGTTTCACTTTCACTCAATTTCATTTCATGCATTATTTCTTTCATTTAAGGTGCATTTCGATCAGATAAAAATGGGTTCAATTGCGATTAATCACTCATGAGAATCGTGCGATTTAATCGCGATTGAACATTCGATTAACAGCCCCGAATATATATCTGGTTGTACCCAGAGCTCTAGAGTCCCTGGTCTCCTTTGGGTTCTCTGAGCTCAGCTAGGGGCCATCTAGCAGGCGTCCAATAACGTCGGCATTTTTGGTGTCCTTTGATTGGACGATCCGAGAGTGAAAGCACATCTGTAGCAAATATGTTTGTGTAGATTGGCTGATGGAGGAGAAGAAATTGATGTGTACTTACACGATTGACTGTTCGAGAAAATCCGGACATCTTAAGGAAACAAACCGTTTCTCCTTTTTTGCGTTTTCTTTCCTGTCAAATTTCACACAGTTTGCTTCAATTTGAAATTCCCTCTACCAGGAAAACCGTAATCCACTAAAATGAAAGCACAGGATTGCCTGCGATCTTGTGACGAGGTTAATATCGATGCTCCTGCCAGAGATGGATGTGCAGTTGCGGCTCCAGTGAAAGGAGACTCATTGAATTTTGTTCTACTTTATAATATTTCTATTACTGTTGCGTCATAACGCGTGCATGACGAGCTGGATGGATTTAGACATCATGGCATTTAGACACGTGGATGAATGTGTAACGATTTGTCGTTTTCTACGTCTCAGGACTTTACCGTTCGACAAGTTTGTCCAGAGAGCTGCAGCAGAGGGAGAACATGAAGAGTTCTTCATTTCTAAGGTACATTTCAGAAACACAAACCAGGTGGGAGATTTGTAAAAAAAAATCCTTCGTTGAGAGTTAGAACACTGAGTTGTGGACTTTGTGCCTCTTTTGATGGAATTGTAGACGTGAGAATAATTCCTGGTTTCTAATTCTGACTTGTGATGACGTATTTCAATAGAATGAGAGTTATTACTTACGATCGCTTGGAGAAGACGCACGCAAGGTACAGTCCCTTTTTTTATTTTTTATATATATATATATATATATATATATATATATATAAGTCACGGTTTTGTACGTATCTCGGTTCAATTTCTGTTCAGCAAGAGGGAAGAAACGTAAAATTTAAAATTGTTTGTCGTTTATTTTGATTTTTGTTTTATTATTATTAACATTTGTGAATATCAACAGTTGAAAATTGTTTCAAACTTTTTCGAATGCAATGCCTGCTTTGTTCAAATAAAATAAAAAATTATAAAAATTGATGAAATCAAAGGAATGCAATAAATTATTTTATTAATACATTGGAAAATTAAATATAAACGTTTTCACGTGTATGTAGAGGGTTTTTTTTATTTATTTATTTTTTTTATTTAATTTTCTTAAGATATGTTCTACTTTTTTTTATTCCACTTATTTCAACATACATTAACACATGTTCTCATTTTAGAAACACAAAATATTTATTTATTCCTTCGATTGATTTATTCATAAATGTATTCATTCTTTCCATCCTTCATTCATTCATTCGGTCGATAAATCAATATGCGGAATTGTGAGGACTGCAAGATTTTTTTAGTCTCTGCCTCGCACTTTGTCACTTAAATTTTTTTATTATTTTTAAATTTGAAAACATACAAAACTAGGACAGGGGTATAAAATGCTCAGTCTGTACTGAAAATACGATTTGTAGTGCGTTGTAAAAAAATATTTTTCACATGTGTGGAATCGACGCTAACGCTAGCAATATGGATTCATTTGCGTTTGCTTTAAGTAAAAGAGAAAATCCGGACAATTTGATGGAGTGAATGAATAAAGGATGGAAAGAATGAAGACATTGGTTAAAATATGCTGAAGTAAGTAAAACAGTAGAAAAAAAGTAGATCATATTTTTATTAAAATGAAATATTAAATGTAAAACACAATTGTTTACACACCTGTATTAGCCAAATGAGGTCTAACTTCTTGTAATGTAATTTATTTAATTTAATAAAAAAAATCTTATTTAATTGTATCTAATCATTTGAATCTGTGGCTGTTTAATCGATTGTTCGATTGAATCAATATAATAAAAACGTTATGTTCATCATAAAAAAACTGCGTGAATAAAATAAAAATAAACCACGACAAACAATTTTACATTTCCGCTAAACGTAAGGAAATCGAACCCGAACCGCGACTTTAATACCGTGAATTTAACTGTTAAAAAAAAATCACTTCTACACATCTTTCCATTTGCAACCAGGAGCCTGCTGACCTGAAGAAGCAGTTCCCTGACCTGGCGCAGGACTTCCACATCCCTCCGTTCTTCGACCCCGAGCAGTTTTTCTCCAGCGTTTTCCGCATCAGCTCGACTGGCTTGCAGCTATGGACCCACTATGACGTGAGGAGAATCGAATAATCACGCTGTTCCTCATCACCCTGTTAAACTAAATACTACAGGGATCCAGTTCTGAGCTTCGTTGTCCAGCTGCTACTGTGGAACCACCATTAAAATCCTGTAGGCTTCGGATTGGCGTACCGTCCAATCATCACTTGTGATTAGCGGCAGTTGTTTACAAACACGGATTTTTTTTATGTTTTAGGTTTCGCTTTTATAATTTTTAGAGAGGAAATGTATTTGTGCGTCACTTCTACATCGCGTACTGAGAACACTTTGCGGTTGTTTATCCAACTTTCCCGATCAGCCAATCGCGTAGCAGGAAAATAATGCGACACCAAAACGCTTTGGACGTCAGATGTTTTTGGATACGGTTTAGGAATAAATGATGCACATCATCTCTGAGTCTATTGGGAATCTGAAAGGTCTTTAGACTGAGCTTGAATGTCTTGCCTTTTAATTAGGTAATGGACAACCTTCTGGCTCAGGTGACCGGGAGAAAACGAGTCGTTCTTTACAGCCCTCAAGACGCCCTACACCTGTACTTGTCAGGTGAGTAAATCTTAGGTGAACATTCCATCAGATTATCAATAAAACAACCCCAAACAACTGTGTTCTCTTCCACCAGGCGACAAGTCGGAAGTTTTGGATGTCGACTCTCCGGATTTGGAGCGCTATCCGGATTTTGTGAACGCGCGTCGACACGAGTGTGTTTTAGAACCAGGCGACGTGCTGTTCATCCCCGGTAAGATGGGTTTTAGCAGATTAGAAAAAGGCTGCAAAATTGTTACGCCATTGGACGCGGTATCGTTTTGATATGCAATATCATTGTCTAGTATCGTGTTTATTTTTTCGCTGAGATCTTGGATTGTAAAAGTGGGGTAAAGGCCTAGACTCATTGCTGAACTTTTACTCCTGGACCAACTGAAGCAACCACAGATCATTACACTGCCCCCACAGGCTTGTACAGGAATTACATTTCAGCTGCCTCTTTTCTTACTTTTAATTTGCTTTTATCTCATTAACAGGGTAAATCTGGACTCATTATTAATGATTATTATATAATTATCATATGAATACATTCAAATGGAAGGCTTAATTTTTTTTCTTCAAAGAAGTGCAATATTTTTAGCTCATGGCACACTTTTTTTTTTTTTTTTTTTTTTTTTTTTTTTTTTTTTTTTATTATTAAAATGGTTTTTTTTTTCTTTTCCTAAAAAAGCTCTTTGGTTTCACAACACGTTGGCTCTCCAGTTCGGCATCGGAGTCAACGTGTTCTGGCGCCACCTGCCCCTTGACAGCTACGACAAGAAGGACCCGTATGGGAACAAGGACCCTGTGGCAGCAACGCGGGCCTTGCAGACCCTGGAGCGAGCTCTGGGAGCTCTGGATGAGCTTCCGGCCGAATACCGGGACTTCTACGCCCGCCGCATGGTATCGCGCATTCAAAACCGGGCGTACTCCGGTGCAGGTGCACTCCCTCACCTACAGTGATGTAGCAGACAAAAGACAGATTTCAGAGATGGCCAGATGTTTCTGGGATGTTTTATTATAAGTCACAGTGAAATTTTCCTGTGGAAAAAAAGAAACAGTTTATGGGAAATTGGCAGTTTGATTCATTATATTTACGAAATTATACGTGGTAGAGGTGATTTTAATTTCCTGTTTAGTTTTATTGCATTTATTTTTTTATACTATTTACTAATTATATATGAAATGCAATAAAACTAAACAACACATCAAAGAACGAACTCCAAGCTCAATTGCATTGTGTGTGTGTGTGTGTGTGTGTGTGTGTGTGTGTGTGTGTGTGTGTGTGTTGGTGTGTGTGTGTGTGTGTGTGTGTTCAAATTTTTCAAGCATTTTCGACTGCATGTATGTGACATTTTTTTTTTTTTACACATTTTTTTTTGTTTTTTTTATTATGAACATCAACAGTTTTTTTTGTAAACAATAAAACAAAGTTAAATAATATATTAAATATTATATACAAATAAAAAACAGTATCAATGAAACGAATGCCATACAATTTTTTTTATTACATTGATTAAATTGAGTAAAATCGGCACAAATTAAACAGAATAAATAAAATAAAATAAATGGAAAAAATTGTAATAAATAGTTTACGTTTGTTGAATCCCATTTGGACGATACAGATGTGTTCTGTATCAATGAGCCTCGACCCTCAATGACCCTGTCGTCAGTTCACCGCTGTTCCTTTCTTCCACCACTAGATACTAAACACTGCAGACCAGGAACATACTACAAGAGCTGCAGTTTTGGAGACGCTCTAACCCAGACGTCTAGACGTCATTAATTTGTCGCTCAAATCCTTACGCAATTTTTCCTGCTTTTAACATCAACTTTCAGGACAAAATGTTCACTTGCTGTCTAAAAATATATCCACACACTAGCAGGTGCCACGATGAAGAGATCATCGGTGTTCTTTACGTCACCGCTCAGATGTATAGACGTCCACCTGTTTCAAAGATGCATTACCACCTACATTTTGCACCTCTGTCGAAGATGTCATTAAGGTTTAACACTATTCTACCCACATCTGCTGCTTTTTGTTTATCACTGCTAGATTCATTTTTAGTTATCTATCTATCTATCTATCTATCTATCTATCTATCTATCTGTCTGTCATCTATCTATCTATCTATCTGCCTGTCTGTCATCTATCTATCTATCGATCTGTCTATCTGTCATCTATCTATCTGTCTGTTTGTCATCTATCTATCTATCTATCTATCTATCTATCTATCTGTCTGCCTGTCTGTCTATCTGTCTATCTGTCTGTCATCTATCTATCTATCTGTCTACCTGTCTGTCTGTCATCTATCTATCTATCTATCTATCTATCTATCTATCTATCTATCTATCTATCTGTCTGCCTGTCTGTCTATCTGTCTGTCATCTATCTATCTGTCTGTCTGTCCTCTATCTATCTGTCTGCCTGTCTGTCTATCTGTCTGTCATCTATCTATCTGTCTGTCTGTCATCTATCTATCTATCTGTCTGCCTGTCTGTCTATCTGTCTGTCATCTATCTGTCTGTCTGTCTGCCTGTCTGTCTATTTGCCTGTCATCCATCCTTCCATCCATCCGTCCATCCATCCATCCATCTATCTATCTATCTATCTATCTATCTATCTATCTATCTATCTATCTATCTATCTGTCTGCCTGTCTGTCTATCTGTCTGTCATCTATCTATCTGTCTGCCTGTCTGTCTATCTGTCTGTCATCTATCTATCTGTCTGTCTGTCATCTATCTGTCTATCTGTCTGTCTGTCTGCCTGTCTGTCTATCTGCCTGTCATCCATCCATCCATCTATCCATCTATCTGTCTGTCTGTCTATCTGCCTGTCATCCATCCTTCCATCCGCCCATCCGTCCATCTATCTATCTATCTATCTATCTATCTATCTATCTATCTATCTATCTATCTATCTATCTAAATGACCCATACACACGTACAACAAATGTTAACTTCAAAAAGTTGTTAGACGTGTGACGTAATGATATTGTGACGTCACCGAGAGCGCCGCCGTACAAAAGCGCGGAGAAAAACGACGGCCTTGCAGTTTACCGTTCGACCTGCAGTTTACGGATAAAATCACGTTCCATCATGTCGGCACGCGATTTTAAAATACGTTTATTTCTGGAGGATGTAATGCGCCCCCTGGTGTACACTGGCGTTACTGTGGGCTTTTTTATAGGCGCATCCGTCGCCACAAGCCTTTTTTGTTTTTTTACGATGCAGTATAACAACAGGAACCGGACACTAAAAGCCGTGAAAGGGAATCTGGAGGTACTACCCAAACATCCTCTGTTGATGATTTAGGAGACAATTTTTAAATAGCAAAAATAATCCGTAACTCGATCCGTAACCGGCAACACGATTTGTACTGCGCATGTGCGCAAATGCGTCCACTTACAATATTTGCGCACATGCGCAGTACAAAACGTGTCCCTCTTAACAGTAGTTTCAGCACACCTTAACAAGATGTCTGCATTTAAGAAACACACAAGATAGTTATTTATGAATTTCCATAAATAAATCCATTTCTTCCATTCTTTATTAATTCATTCATAAATTTGGATTCTCCAAATCCTTCTGTCTCTGTATGTAATTCCAGATGTTTAGATCAGGGCTCTGTGGGGGTAAAAACTATTACTTCCAGGACATTTTGGACAACTGTCTTCAGCATAGAGGACAACAAAGTGTTGTTTTGTATGTTGAAGTCAGTTCACATAGAGAGAATTGAAGTATGGATTAGTAGCCATCTTGGTTTAGTTTTCCTTTCCTTGGAATAAATCCCCAACCTCTTTGCTCTAGAACCCCCAACACCATCATAAAACAGGTCATGAAGGCTTCCACCTTTATGACCTGTCAGAGTGCGGATGTAAGGCTTTTAGCTAACACCTTGTCTCCTGTTCATCACCTTGCACAAGTTCTTCTCTTAGAGACAAAAATGGAGGTGATATGGTCCATTAGACAGAAGAGTGCGCTGTAACTGGACCTGAAGGACTCAATGAATGAATGTGAATCTAAAAGAAAAATAACTTTGGTTTTCAGGATTCAAAGCAGTCTAAGAAAAGGAATCTGAGCCAGGAGAGGTTAATTGCTGAGATGCAAAGTGAGATATCTGTCCTGAAGCTGAAAGTGAGGAAGCTGGATCAGCTCGTAACGAAGTACATCGAGAACAAAAATACAACCCAGGTAGAAGAGAAACGTTGAACGTAAGAGCAATATGAGTCACAAACCTCAAAAACTCTCATATGTACAGTATGTGCTCTAATGCCGTGTTTCATTGGAATCTACTGGGGGGGGGGGATGGGGGGGGCTTTGAGGGGGTGCTGTATGGTGTATTTTTGAGCAAAAAAAAGTCACCTGCTGGACCAAAGAAGGAAAGTTAAACTTTTTGAAGTCAACGTTTGGAAGGTTGTGAGTTCAAATCCCAGCACCACCAAGCTGTCACTGCTGGACTTTTGAGCCAGGAGCTTAACCCTTATTTAAAAGTTTCTCAAAACCTTCCTTTAGGACCAAATCCTTCTTTTCAATGACGGCAAAAAGGACACGGGTTTTGCGGCGAGTTCGAGTCAGGAGTTTCTTTCCTCACTTATAACCAGCCCAGCCAGGAGTTAATTCATTGTAAACGCTTGTAAAAGCACATCCATGACTGTTTTTATTCGAACAAAAAGAGATTTTCTCACGTTTCTCATGTCACTAACTGATGAACTTTCGCTTCCTTGCTGTGTTTTAGGAACAACAAGAAGAACAACTGGAAGAAGAACAGCTCATGGAGCCGTTAACTCCCCTAAATGAGCGGACTGGTGCCCTTCAGAGGTTGTCTCGCATGGATCAGTTGCAACTGAGTGATCTTTAGGGCACCTGGGAAATCGGTTCTAAGCCCCTATAGCTCCAGGGTGGCTCGATACTGAGACGGTGAACTGTTACTGCAATATTTCATTTCAGGGAAATATTGAAATATTCAATGTTTCTTGGCATCTGTGGCACAGGAGAATATCCAGTTGTTAATCACACTGCCCCTGGTGGTTAGGAGTAGAAAAGGCTGATGTTCAACATGAATAGTGAATGGAATAAACATTCTGACAAAAAAAAATAAAAAATTATGTGGAAATCCATACAGAGGCAAATAATCATTGTTGACTTTTTCCGTACATTCATTTTTACTTGCTTTAAAAAAGTCGGGTTTCAAAAGGTTTTGGAACTAGCGCGCCACAGATCCAGTCCCACCTCAGACGCCAAAAAACTTGGCAGTAAAACTCTATATCCCTGGTGGATCATCGGAGTCGTCAGATAACTTCTATATATAAAATGGTGAATTGTGTGTGAACTTAATGTGAAGTGTGTAGACAGAAAGTAAAGTGTACGTGGATAAAACGTGAAGTGTGACGATTAAAATCTGCATACAGACTCACTTTAGAACCACAAGATGGCAGTATATATGCTGAAAAAGCTTTGTTCGCGTTTTAATGCTGGAAGACAGCAATAAGTGTGGTGGTGGTGTGTCCAGGCCACAGTGAGTCAACATTCATTACCAGCGAGATCTTGTGAGGGGCCTCAGGAAAGGGGATTCCAAGGGAGGAGAGATGGAAAAGAGGGGAAGGAGAAAGGAAGGAAAGGAGAGTGAATAAGAGCTGAGGCGTGAAGCAGCCAAGACCAGAATGTCCTCAAAACTCAACTGCTGTTGGAGGAAATAGGATTGATGGTGGGTTTTTTGTTATATTGTTATAATCACTATAGGGTTTCTTTAGAGGCCTTTGATTTGTATTACTTTATGCTATGCATTGATGATTTGTTGTCTTATTCTCTCGCTATTATATGTGCTCTGACCATTCAATTCTCCAATGTATTGAACAAATGTTTAGGAGTGTGCAGTGGTTATACCGAGGGGTGGGACTGTGGACATTAGGGTGGATGCTTGTGTGTGTTTATGATGTCAGCTGACTGTCTGCCATCATTTTCCGGTTTGAGAGAACGGATGCCTTTCAATTATATAAGGCTTTTGACAGAAATCAAAACAACGTTTTCGGTTCATAGACCGTTTCGCTGTGAAAAACGTCTACATCGTTTGACAACATCAACTAAAATATTAAAAAAACTTAAACCAAAAGACCTCAGTAAAATTATTGTCAGGATAGATGTTTTATTGAAATCCTAAATTTGTCAAAAAGAATGCCTTTTTTTAAATCAGTGATTTCAAAGATTTATTGTGGTCCAGATTCACGTGCGGTTCTCTTTGTGTCTTGCAGTGAGAGGTCGTAAATAATCCAGGCCGTATTCCTAAGGTGGGTTTTCTCCAGGGTGAACGTTAGCCATGACGACGGTTACATAATCCCCGAGCAGAAGGCAGTAAAGGATTCTTTGTGATCATGTCACATGTTGATTCATTCAGACTGACTAACCCATTTGTCCTTGTAGGCCAGTGGCAGCAATGGAAAGTCTGACTGGCTTCTTTGAAACCTTTAAAAAAGGGAAGCAGACAGAGACGATGGATGCGTAGAGATGTTTCTCAGAGTCAGTGTTTCTTCTGTATGAAGCAGACGTATGTTCCAGTTTAAGAACTAATTGGCCTGCTAGGTTAGTTACTATAGTCCAATTGTACAGAATGTCTCCGAAAACTAGGATTATTTCCCCTCCTTAGCATTGAGCAAAACGGATAATAAAATGTAGTAAGAACCATATGAAGTGAAAAGGTTGTCTTTGAGGACTGTCATTCCTGGAACTGGACTAAGGCTTGCTTGCATACAAATAAGTGGGAAAATAAAATTGATCAGTAAAGACAAACATCTTGGGTATATAATAAAAAAATAGACAATTCAATTCCAAAAAAGGAAATATTTACAAAGTAAAACAGAACGCATAGATTTGCAATTTCGTACTGTTTTGAAGAAAGAAAATGTGGTCATTTGATGGCTCTGGTTGGGACTGGGTGATCTTTACCACTGTGCAGCATCCCTTCTTTTTTTGAACAACAGTCCATATACGTCTGGGTCCAGCTGCTGAAGTTTTGAGAGAGGAATGTCATCCTATTTGTGCCAGAATCACCCAGAAGCTGCTCACCAGTTCTGGGTTTCCTTGGTCATATTTTCCACATGTTGATGTGCCACATGTTTTCAATCGGGGAGAAGTCTGGACGGCAGGCTAGCACCTAGATTCTTCTACTACTCTATGAAACCATTCTGTTGTATGCGGTTTAGCATTGTCTTGCTAAAATATGGAAGTTCAAGTTTATTTCTATAGCGCTTTTCACAATGGACATTGACATTTTACCCAACATTTTTCAATTTTTTCAACTAAATGTTTATTTGTACAGCGCTTTTAATGACGGACTTCACCCAAGAGCAGATTTATAGAAATAAATCGTTTATAATTTCTAGATCAGCATCAGAAATTAGTTACTATAAGTTTATCAGTGAGCCAAAGGGTGCATTGGAGATGGCATGAGGAAAAACTTTGTGAAGAACCGGACTCATCCTTATCTAGGAAACAACGAACGTCCAATCTTTATAGTTCTATCATTGTTAAGGTTATTAACTGCTCATTGATGGGTGCTTGAATGCAAAATCTTTTCATGGCAACTGTAGTCCTAAGCCATTGCAACAAATTATATAATTATTTTAATGTGCTGTTTATATTGATTCCATCCCAGATCTTCTTGGATTTAAAGTTCTCCAGTAAACATCTCATGAATCTTTAGGTTGTTCATGTGGAACCTTCCTGACCTGCAGCCAGTAATCAAAGAGAACTCCATCTAGATTGGGTCATTAGGATGAATCAAACCGGTCCAGATAGAACAAATAGATTTTCAGTAGTTAAACATGGACTTAAAGACTGTGCTGTACATTAAAGTACATCATAAATGACATGTAAAAGATTTGTAGAATTGTAGTAACCCATCATTATCACACTTTCTTTTCCAGCAAATATAAAGTGGATCAGGATGTAGGCCTTGGCATGGATGTGAAGATGCTGCGGTTACGGCATATCTCGTGCCTCCTTCTCCTGCTACACTTTGCTGAATCTCTACATCCCATCCAAGCCAACATCACCCTCGTCTTCGACAGCTCGAACCATACTGATCGCTTGTGCGGGTGCAGCTGTGCGACGGAGGTACGCAGTTGCGATAAAGCTCTCGCCAACCTAATGTGCAGCTGCGACACCGTGTGGCGCTCGGCTCTGTCGCCTGGCACCCTGGAGGCCGAGTCGCTGACTGTGTGGGCGTGGCAGCCCTGGGTCCTAAAGGAGCTGCTAAATGGTAGCAGGGTTCCGGAGTTGCAGCTGGCTCTGTGTAGCCCTACGGCATTTCTGGGGCCTTCTCAATATCTCACCATCGTGGGTCTCAGGAAGCTTCAGTTCTCAAACAATGGGGTGCCACAACACATGAGTGAAAGAGTCCTGGACTTCGGGCTGAATGTCCAAAATGGGAATGTCAGTGTTGCATTTTTAGACTTGTGGTCCCTGAACAATCACTTGAAGGCTTACAGTGTGATAGGGCCACCGCTACAGACGCTGATTCAGCATTTCCCTTTCCTTCAACATACCAATTTAAAGCTTACTGACCAAGACAAGATCCACAAGTCATCCATCCTAACTTTCATTTACTAACTGGAGCCTCTAGGGTTGATCAATTTTTTTTGAGGAACATGGAGAACACGGAGAACATGGCTTTTTTTCTACACTGGATTCATTCCCTACACATTATAAGTATATAGGGTGGTATCAAAAAGGTCTGTGCTCTCTGTGACTGTGCGTGCAGCCTTGTGCTGCCATCTGTTGGTGTGTTACAAAACTAGTCTTAAAACTTTTTTTGATATCACCTCATACAATACGTCTAATCTGAGGAACATTTGCACATGATCCCGTTGTTGCATTGCAGGATTTCATGAGTGAACTGTATTTCAATTCATTTCTTTTCCTTTTTTTTCATTCTCATGCATGGCTACAAAAAAAAAAAAAAAAAAAAGACAATATCCTGCACCGTTTTGTAAACAGGGTGCGGTTTTAGACTTGTTAAGGGAAACACTTCCTCCACTTTCAGGGCACTTAGAATCACTTCCTTTTTCCTTCGAGGTTGGGCGTTCGGATAAATATCATTTATCATTAGCGGCACCAATTAATCGCCAGGATGACTTTCTTACTGGTTTACATGTGAACCAGAGCTATAATATAGTAATAAGTGTACAAAGTAAAATTTCTATGTTTTCTCTACAACTACTAGCACTACTAGCACTTAATTAACAAAACATTGTATTCAACGATCATTTTCCTTTTTTTTTTGTGTAAGAATCGATGATGGCATTGCAACTGTACCTGGTGACCAAGTGTATTATTATGGGATGTAAATAGAGAAAATTGATGTACGAATTTAACAAGTAATTTAACATTAAATCCGAATGTAACGAACAATTTTTCGACTAAAGGCCTTTATCTAGGTTTAAATAAATGAGAAATAAATAAATAAATATATATATATATATA
>MU545793.1:12446184-12525833 GCA_024362625.1 Silurus asotus | reverse complement strand
AATAATAATAATAATAATAATAATAATAATAATAATAATAATAATAATAATAATAATAATAATAATAATAATAATAATAATAATAATAATAATAATAATAATAATAATAATAATAATAATAATAATAATAATAATAATAATAATAATAATAATAATAATAATAATAATAATAATAATAATAATAATAATAATAATAATAATAATAATAATAATAATAATAATAATAATAATAATAATAATAATAATAATAATAATAATAATAATAATAATAATAATAATAATAATAATAATAATAATAATAATAATAATAATAATAATAATAATAATAATAATAATAATAATAATAATAATAATAATAATAATAATAATAATAATAATAATAATAATAATAATAATAATAATAATAATAATAATAATAATAATAATAATAATAATAATAATAATAATAATAATAATAATAATAATAATAATAATAATAATAATAATAATAATAATAATAATAATAATAATAATAATAATAATAATAATAATAATAATAATAATAATAATAATAATAATAATAATAATAATAATAATAATAATAATAATAATGATGATGTTTGATTAAACGATTTAAGTACTAAAAACTATAAAAAATCGCGTCTTTGTAAAAACCCATTCTTTATGGCAGAAAGTCTCCCAGATAAAAACATTGCAAAAACCTAAAATATTTTTTAAAATCCTGCCTAAAAGGCAGCAAATCCAGAAATTTGGGCTCCTTTTACAATTCCTGTTTGTTTCTCTAAACTTGGTTCTTCACGTGTACAATTCAGTTTGGAAAACTTGGTCGTGACCCAAATTTCAAGGGCTCTTGAAGGAAGCACGAGTCACCAAAAGGGGTGGGAGAGGGAAGTTGATCACGTGTCAGGGGGAAACGAAAGCGAGTTTGGGCAGGAAGGCAGGCGGTATGTTGTGATCACACCAGCAAGATCTTCTCCACTCACACACACACACACACACACACACTCACACACTCTCTCCATGGTTCTTCATGATGAACTTCAGGCCTCGAAACAACCGGACTAGCAGTAAGTGGGATTTGACATGACTGATCATAGATTTCTATATCTTAAATATATGTGTGTGTGTGTGTGTGTGTGTGTGTGTGTGTGTGTGTGTGTCAGTGGATCATTCAACTCTTTCCATGTTTTCCTTATTTAAATCACCTTTACATATTTAGTGTTCATGTATTTCCAGATTGTGTCTATTTGATTTTTCCATTTTTGGCTAAAAAATTAAAAATAATCTTAGAATAAATTGACAAGGGATTTTAAAGTATATGATATAAACTCAAATGTGTGTGTGTGTGTGTGTGTGTGTGTGTGTGTGTGTGTGTGTCAGTGGATCATTCAAATCTTTCCATGTTTTCCTTATTTAAATCACCTTTACATATTTAGTGTTCATGTATTTCCAGATTTTGTCTATTTGATTTTTCCATTTTTGGCTAAAAAATTAAAAATAATCTTAGAATAAATTGACAAGGGATTTTAAAGTACATGATATAAACTCAGAGACTAAACTAATAGGCAATATGGCGTAAATACATCCTTCTCTAACCTCTTTCTACCTGTAAAAGCTTTGGGACATTGTTAAAAGGTTCTCGACCAATAACAATAAATAGATTTAAATATTTAAATGAACAAGACACAATAAAGAAAGATTAAGCCTTTATCATTACAGCAGTTGTTTTCAAGGACAAATCCAAAGTGTCCAGCTGAGATAATATGAATAAATGGTGCAAACAAATTTTCTGGATGTGAAAATGAAAGTCTAAGTTTGTGTGTTACTTTTTGGTTAGCAGGAGAAAGTGGTGGACCGATATTGAAACGAAGCAGGCAGATCCGAACCGTGAAAAAGATTCACATCAATAGTGGGTTGACTGTGTAAGGATCACAACAGGTAGCAAGATGCTGAGATTATGCGGAGAAATGGCGTAAAGTCTTTCTTTGGATGTGAAAATTTAAGTAATCCTCCCAAGTTCCTTTTCTTTGTGAAGCAGGAGAAATTGGTTGACGAGTTTTAAAACGAATCAGGCAGGTCCGAATTGTGAGAAGATCCAAGCTGGGATTATTTTGTCGGATGCATCCTTGTTTGAGGAGCAGGAAAAAGTGGTTGAGTACTGAAACGAATCTGGCGGGTCAGAAACGGACCATGTGTCAGGTAGCAAAAAGGCTAAAATGATGTAAAGAAATGATGTGAAGTCGAGTTTATTTGAATGTGAAATCGAAAGAAGGCAAAATCTTGCGTTCTTGTTTGAAAAGCAGGAGAAACTGGTTGACAAGTATTGCACTGAGACTGTTATCGCGAACGCTTGATTGTAGTTGTTGCTGTTAAGGGTTGGGCCACCAGTTATTAGGTTTGGGGGCAAACACTTTTTCACACAGGGCCATGTAGTTTTGGATTTAGTTTTTCATCAATGATAAAAACCTTCATTTAAAAACTGCATGTTGTGTTCACTCAGACATGCAAAAAAAAAAGAAATCAGGAAGGGGGCAGACACTTTTTCACACCAATGTGTGTGTGTGTGTGTGTGTGTGTGTATTTTTTTATTGTTGGATATTTGAATAATTCAGACCATGATAAGATGAAAATGTATTCTTAGGGTACATACCCAAATAAAAGAGTTTTAATTGTATTAAATAGCCTTTTATTAAAACAAAAAAGGGCCAAATAGTGATCCACAGATGTAGGGTATAAAATACATGAGGCAAAACAGTAGACACTGCATGGTACTCGGTGTCGTATAATGCCGAGTTGAAAAGAGGGGGAGGGGGAATATAGAGTGTGGCGTAAATGCGTAGTATGGATTTTGATTTTGTGGTTTGTTTGTAGAAACGGTCTGAATAGATTTTTCCTATCATTAGTGGGGGTTTATTTTTTTCCAGTTGTTTGGTTATATTGTTTTTTTGGTGTTGGTTATAGCAAAAAAGTCCCCATATCGCATGGATATAATCTGGTGGATTTTTTAAATATTGCATCAGATATAAAGTAATCCTATTGCAAGGGCTGATTTGGTACATGGTAAAGTCGTTGTAGTATTGGATTTGGATATTATTTTATACATTATACAGTAGGGGGATCGTCAATTCTCTGGCGGTGTGGGGTAATGTAGGGGGGACACACCACATAGTCAACAAGTGGGTAAGAAACCTTTTTCTTTTCTATCACCCACAGCACACAACTTTCTAAGACCAAGACTGCGGTGTCAAGTGATAGACGAAAGTGGATAAACGTTCGTAAAAACGAGTTTTAAAAACACAATGTACGGAACATTACACGATATATCGAAAAACTATTTAGATCAATAAAAATAACAATAAATAGATGTAAGAATTTACTCGCATTTTTATTAAAAGCAGGAGCAGGGGGTCCGGAATCGCAAAAATTTACGGGTAAAAACATCAAATATAAAACGTTAGTTAAAAAATTTTTTTTAGAAATATTACAGTCAAGTAAATCGATGTTCATGTAAATGTATGATAGTCGACCTAATGTATAAAACTGCAAATCTATTAGCAACTTAACAAATTGTGATTTTTATTAATTCCTTCATAAGTTTCTTATGATGCATAAATCTTTCTGAAAGACGATGATACATGTAAAAATCAAGAACAAAAATGCATTTCTTTGCTGCTTTTTACACAGTGGACATTGTCTCAAAGCAGCTTCAGGAGTTTAAGAATTAAAGCGAATAATGTGTGTTCCTCCTGGAGCGACTGTGGCGAGAAAAAGCTCGTTTAGATGAATAAGGAAGAAACCTTGAGAGGAACCTGAAAAGGGGATCCCATTCTCATTTGGGTGAAATCGATAGTGTGATTTTAAATCTTAAAACAATACAAAACACCAGAGAGTGAGAACTAACATGAGCACCGGAGTGTGTGATTATGAGTGATGTCCTTTCTACAGTCTAATACAGTCAGATGACATTGTGGAACCAGGAGCTACTGAGCTTAACATTTAAGATCATCCAAGATCCAACATCAACTCCTCGGTTCAAAGAGGTCTAATGCCAAACTCTTCATGAAAGTAGGATTCAAAAAACGAAAGTTTAAATTGTCTTAATATAATGTAATGGTAACATGATTGGTTTCTATTTAAAAAACTAAAAAACATTGAAAACTGATGTACAGCATTATCATAAATCGGCTGTATATTAACTTATTAGCAAAAAAAAATATCTATAAAATCAGACACCCCCATTTAAACAGAATGGAATAATCCTCATCGGTCGTCCAATCAGGTTCCTCCTATCGAAGCATCGTACAGTAATAGTAATAGTGAAGAATGTGTTATTAGATCTTATCATAGCCTGTGGTTCAGTGGTTGTATGTGGTATCTGGTGCGAACTGATTTGATCAGACTTTCTGAATCCGATTTTTAGACGCTTTTTTGATCCACTTGATGGACAAAACCCATTCAGGAGTGAAAAACCGTCTCGTAGTAAAAATGCTTACCGGCTGAATACCTGCATTACAGTTTTTCTGCTCTTATTTGGAGTTTTGAGACATGGTACTTCTTAAAACGAATCAAGGAAACAAGACCTGGGACAAATTCCTGTCATGATTATGGTTAGTCTCATGATTAGTACATATTTCTTTACTTTTGTAACTATGGTTTCCACTCAGATAGTTTAGTTATTAAACTATAGGATTCGATGCAACCGTCAAACTTCGACGTTCGATGTGTAAAATAACGACGCAACAAAAATTTCGAAGCGAATGATTCAAACGTTGATTTTTTTTTTTTTCATTGTATCAACGGTTTCTTATATATTTCGACGGTAAGAACGGTGACATTTTCTCTTTGTAATGTTGGAATTTTATTTGACCACCATAAATAAATACTGCATGCTAATAAAAACCCACCATGTACCTCAGCTCAATATATTAACACCTAATCTAGTAACAGGGCAGGAGACTATTTATAGGTATTAAGGTGTCAACTTTGAGACGTACAGACACTCCTCATGTCAATAGACCATAAAAAGCTCACACTCATGACTTATTTCCAGCGTCATAAGTCACGTACAGGTGCACAGTTCGCAATTATGTAAATAGTAATGGAAGTCATTTCTTTGGAATGCTTTTATCAACTATTGAGTTTCTTCTTCTTTCGGCTACTCCCATTAGGGGGCGCCACAGCTGATCATCCGTCTTCATACCCCCCTGTCCTCTACATCTGCGTCTTTCACACCAATCACCTGCATGTCTTCTCTCACCACATCCATGAACCTAATCCTTGGCCTTCCTCTTTTTCTCCTTCCTGGTGGCTCCATCCTCAGCATTCTCCTACTGATATACCCCATGTTCCTCCTCTGCACATGTCCAAACCATCTCAATCTCACCTCCCTCGCTTTGTCTTCAAAACGTCCTACATGCACCGTCCCTCTAATAAACTCATTTCTAACCCTGTCCATCGTCGTCACTCCCAACGAACATCTCAACATCTTCAGCTCTGCTACCTCCAGCTCCATTTCCATTTCTATGCAATATGTTACGTTGTGATCCGATTTCGGTTTCGTTCGATGCGATTAGATGCGATACGATGCACCAGTTATTAAATATGGTTCTATGCAAGATCGCTTTTATTTCTTCACTTTGGACAGACAGCAAATCATCAGCTGACTTCTAACGAACAGACGTTCTTTTCCTGTTTGTGTGCAGGAAGTTACAGCTCTACCTCTGCCATGTTAATCTGTATTCTATGTGACTCTCAGGACACAACTCCAGTCTCCGTAGTGTTGCGATACGTCATATCAAATATTGGTTAGAAATTATTGGTCGCGTTCGAAATAATAAAAGTATAGCACATCTACTAATAATTTTATACCCCAAATATGTTGAAAAATGATGCATTGTTAACTTTTTATGCCGTAGCACCGAATCTGTGTATCTGATCGCAATTCATTCTGGATAAGAGCATTTTCCAGATGCTGTGAAATATAGCAAAAAAATATTCTAGACAAACTTGTTTTGCATTTCAACTTGGACAATTTGAAAGAATTTGCTTTTAGCTATGGATACTGTCGCCGACAGCCCGGCACACCTTCAGGGGTGAGTCCTTCTGAATCCATGGCAACACATCAGTCTTACACAATAGTAGGAAACCGGTTGGTTTATATTAGAGCTGCAAGTAATGATTATTTTTATAAATGATTAATCTGCTGATTAATTTTTCTTCTTCGATCGATCGGATTTAACCCGTTAGCCTTCGGGACAGATTTTGGGACTCACAGCTGAAATGTCCTACCTAACTTTAAATAGTAACAGTTCCTGATAAAAGTGGGCTACATACACATGCTACATACGTCTAAAAGAAGACACTTTCTGCCTATTATACAAAGTTGATATTGCTCAAAAAGATAAGTTATAGATGATGAAGTACTGTAAAAAAAAATCAGAAATTCAGAAAAGTACTGGGTTAAAAGCCACATGTCTCCTAAGAGACATTTTCATGACAAATTAGATTCCTACATACATTTCTCTGAGACTATGTCTGATCCTTTTCTCCCTCCCCCTGTTTGAGAGCCACCTGCTATACAGTCTGCATAGAAATTAATGAGTGACCATTAAAGGCTTTTGATATACAGTACAGACCAAAAGTTGTGACACACCTTCTCATTCAAATAGTTTTCTTTATTTTCATGACTATGAAAATTGTAGATTCACACTGAAGGCATCAAAACTATGAATAAACACATGCATCAAAACTATGAATTAACACATGTGGAATTATATATGGAATTATATACATAACAAAAAAGTGTGAAACAACTGAAAAATGTCATATTGTAGGTTCTTCAAAGTCGCCACCTTTTGCTTTGATTACTGCTTTGCACACTCTCTGCATTCTCTTGATGAGCTTCAAGAGGTAGTCACCTGAAATGGTCTTCCAACAGTCTTGAAGGGGGTGCGCGAGAGATGCTTGGCACTTGTTGGCCCTTTTGCCTTCACTCTGCAGTCCAGCTCCCCCCTAAACCATCTCGATTGGGTTCAGGTCCGGTGACTGTGGAGGACAGGTCATCTGGCGCAGCACCCCATCACTCTCCTTCTTGGTCATTAAGCCCTTGATGCCTTCAGTGTGACTCTACAATTTTCATAGTCATGAAAATAAAGAAAACTCAACTTGAATGAGAAGGTGTGTCCAAACTTTTGGTCTGTTCTGTACATGTTTGTCTAATAATATTGATTTGGGATTCATATTGATGGCCAGGTAGCCAGACAAGCTATTGTTTTACAGTCAAGGCCATTTTGATGTGCAGCCATTCCAACCATTCGACTCAGAGGATAAAATATACACTTTTTATATTAATGTTTTTGTTTATTAAAACTATATAAAACATTAATTAAGCATATTTATGTATATAAGTACATGTATAAATGCAAAAGCCAAATACTGAGTATTTATATTTTAACTATCTTCAATTTTGACATTTTAAAGCTTATAGTAGGGCCAGTAAAAGAGTGAAGGTTATTATACCAGCCAATGGGAACTACTTGGAATGGGTTGTTTCTTAATTAAGCATTACAGCAAACTCTAGTGTTCTCTAACTATACTTTTTCTGTTTTGTTTTCCAGGAAGAATATGAGTTTCTGCATCTGAGTCCTATTTAATATGAGGATACGGTTCTTGCTATATGTTTATCTCACGGTTCTTCATTCTCGAGGTACGTGTGATCAATTCTGACAAATCTTTATGGCGTCAATTCTGCAAAATGTCAATGCTTTGGTCATGTTTTTGTTTTTTTCATTACAAGGTTTTTGGTCATTCCTAGTATTTGGAAATACTTGTTTTTATATATAGTTTCAGCACAACTATATATAAAACTGTAGTGCACCACAAAACAAAAACCTAAGAAAGGAGGCGCTGGAGCACAGCAGAATTTGGGTAATGAACCAGAAATATACAAAAAAGTTTTGACCTGAAGAATTACTGTTCAGGAAAGTTGCCTTGGTATTGATAAGTTAAATAGAGTTTGTTAAGAATAATCAGTATTTTTGTCTATGAATATGCAATAAATTATTTACAGTAGTTGATTCTCTTAATTTTACAGCTTTTTTCTTTTCTCCAAGTGCAATTTGAGGTTTGAGTTTCGGTCCGATTAGATTTCGGCCATCACATCATGTGATGTCGGGGTCATAGGAATCTGCCATTAGCCCCTCACTATGAAGCCTGTGGGCTCCCTGTAGCTTCAAATCCATGTTGCTTTAAAGGCTGGTGCTTTAACCAATCAGATTTCAGCCACTCCGAGGCCATCTTTCACCTCATTTGAAATTGATTTGGTCGCAGATATACTCACAAGGATGTTGTGTGACCTCTCGATGAAAGTTTGGCCCAAACAGTTCAAAACAATTGTTAGGCTTTTTCAGTTATACTTTTGTGCTTTATTTCCTATAAATTTTGCACAAAAACACAAAATTTGCAGAAAATCCTGGGGTCATTTTATGAGGTTAATATCGATGCTTGTGCTGGAGATTATGTATAGAGGTGGTGCAGCTGTGGCTTCAGTGAAACGAGACTTGTTGAATTGGGTTTATTGGGTTTTTTGCTTTAGTAATGGCATCATTCTCACTGTATAAGATTCCTGTCTGTGATGCAGCCTTTCGTTATACTGCGTCACTTTATAATATTGATGGTTTATATAGCCATGGTAATAAGTGGTGGGTTGATTTAATTAGGACACCACTGAAGGCCTGGGTGTAAATGCACAGACCACCACTGTATAATACAAATTTCAGGATGAAAGTATGCAGCTATAAAAAAAAGCATATAAGCAGATCAAATCTAATCAGCCATAAACACTCATAACCAGGGTACAAATGCAGTTGTAATGGCAGTAGTCGGATACTGTATTGTAGACTATCTTCTCTTCCAATTGTGGAGAAATTTTTGGAGCTTATTTAAATTTTTCAAATCTTATTAATATTCCCAAATAATAAAAACTTTTTTAGTGTGGTAAAGCCACTGTTTATCTCACTGTGGCAGAACATCGCATACACTGCTGATACCCGATTTGCTTTCGCTTCACACCACCATTATCTCGGTGAACTCTGGCCTGTGGTTTCCTGAGAGCCTCCATTCGTTCTCATTGCAAATTGGTCTACAGCTAAAATGAATTTTCCAGCCATATATGTTTCTTCTTTCTTCAAAGTCGGAGGCAGATAAGATCTCTTGAATGCAATAGCATGGCATGTTCTCTTCACTTGAACAAAAAGACCCAATGTCATTCCCCCAGCTTCATGAAGATATGATTTACATGGGTTAAAGTGGAAGATCTTCTGCTATAGAACTCTGATTATAATCCTAGTAAACACCTTTGGGATGAACTGGAACACTAACTGAATTAATTTTCCAAGGAAATTAATAGGAATAACCTGGGAGTTAAAAAAAATTCCAGGTAAGCTTATAACAGGGAACGCAAATGTCAATCACATGCACATAGCACACTTACTGCAAGGCTACTCAGGCCACGCCCCCTTACCGGCATTGTGTATTCCTTCATAACATAACACACATCATTTCCTGAATCCTGCACACAAAATGAAGTCAAGAAACGTAATTGGCATAAATGTTACGTAAATTGGTGCATAAAACTTGTGTGTGCTGTGTGTAAGCTATCGTGCAACAAAAGTAAAAATTTCCACGAACAATTTCCAGAAATTTCCTGACCCCTGTGCAACCGATTTCCACAGTAAAGCCTGACAACTAATTGCAACCAAACACCTTTATGCATAATAAATGTATTGTTCCTTTATTGCGTACCTTTTTGATGAAATACTAACCCCGGGAAAGTCATGCTTGTGCTTTTGTTGTCCTTTTCAGCCTTTGCTTCGGTCCCAGTGCCAACCAATTTGAAAGTCTCGTCCAAAAACTTCATCCACATCTTGGAGTGGAGTCCAGGAAACGGGACACAACCAGGAACAGTCTACAATGTGAAAATTAAGTGCGTTGATTCAGAAAATATTCAAAATGAGATTATACAAGCCAATAGATTAGATAAAAAATTGCATTGTTTATACATAATGCAGGGTGAATTACAATATAAGAAACTATAATAATATAAAAAAACCTATTCAACTTTTTATTATGTGGAAGGAATTTAGTTTGTATGGTAAAAGCCAAGGGTCATTGCAATGGAAATGGACAGGATTGATACGAAGGCTCACTTAATGGTTTGATGAGGCTGTAAAATGGGTTATAGTCATTTTATTGACAAGGCCTTCATGGTCTCAGGCCACCTGAACACCAATTTTGAAAACATCAGTGCGTGGAATATCTTTCGTAAGAATGCTGTTTATACCCTCAGTACAGTTACAAGATGATTTGTTTATTACAAGATGAGTCTTTGCGTAGGGGGAAGCATGGTGGTGGGGGCGCATAACTCATTAGTTAAGTCATTGGACTCTAGGTCGGAAGATTACAAGTTCAAATCCCATCACCACCACCAAATTCCAATGGTTTGGCCCTTAAACAAGGCCCTTAACCCTCTAGTGCTCAGTTGTAAGTCGCTCTTGATAATAACATTTGCATCCAAGTATTTTCTTATAAAATAATGTAGTTTCTTTATAAACAATTATTTAGTTGAACACATTTTCAATAATAATGTTTTGAATATTCTTGTATTAATCCTTATCTTAAAGTTGCTAAATTACACTTTTGGTTGGCAATTTATCAGTTCTTAAATATGCATTATTTATAGAAATTGTGTTATTTATTGATTATTCGTAAGAATCCATTATTTTCTACACTTATTTCATTCTACACCATCGAAATAAAAGAAACCCCAAGACACAGGTCTTAAAAATCCTTTATGTCAGTTTTGTCATTTTCATGTTTTAAACCGGTTTTGCCGTTCAAACGCACTGATCCCTGCTCAAATTTTCCATACACACCCATACCCAGTGTACACAGTGTACCATGCCAACTTTTTCTTAGGAGTGTGAACATGAACACATGACCTAAAGTCAAGTGAGCAAACGTTTGATTCAATGTAAAAGTAAAAACACGATTTCTAATGAAAATTACATAAGGGAAAAAAAAAATCTACTGTAATGAGCATAACAAACACATGAAATTACGACACACTGAACATACACACTCAACCGTATGTTCAAAAACCTTTTTACTCGTAGAAAAGAGCGTATGTTCATTCGGATCAACTCTTCCACAAACATGCCTTGCAAATATACTAATTATATAAAGTCGGTGCTTTAGAATATTGGCTTCTAAAAGAAATTTGGTCATGTTGTGTACATTTTGAGTTCTTTTTCCCGTTTCCTTTGTGATAGTAACCATCAGGAACGTAACATCACTGGTACATACGTCGACGTCTCAAAATACATGAAGAAAATACACCACACTTACAAGATCCAACTCTGGGCGTCATTTGGCAGCGACTCATCGGCTCCGGTCAGCATAACTTTTATGCCGTCCCATGAAAGTAAGTTGCGCATTACTGTATATTATGACCTACACCCATCACATTTCAGCAACCATTTAAGTATATCTTCTCAAGAGAGCTGTCATTGCAAAATAACTGGCAACCAAATGAGTACACCTTAAGTGAACATGTCAGAACTGTGCCCAAAGTTACAACATTTTTTTTGCTTTAATCCTCCTGGGAATGGAATTCACCAGAGCTGAAGGAAGGTCAGTTTCTCAAGGAAGGGCATCATGTTCTGCTCTAGAATGTCACAGTACATGTTGGAATCCATGTTTCCCTCAATAAACTGCAGCTCCCCAGCAATAGCAGCACTCATTCAGCCCCTAATCATGATGCTACCACCAATACCATGCTTGACTGTAGGCAAGACACACATTTTTTGGTGCTCCACACCAGGGCGTCGCACACATGCTGGACACCATCTGAGCCAAACAACTTTATCTTAGACTCACCAGACCACATGGTCTTAATAATTCATGGTCTTGGACAGCATGTCTTCAGCAAACTCTCTCGCTACAAGCCAAAATCCAAAATGGTGCTATTTTTTTATTTTTTTTGCCCGGCTTTACGCACCATATGGACTTCGGAGCAACCGGTGTCCGTGTGTACGATCGGAAAACACTCCAGAAATATCTCCAAAAACATCATCAAACGGAACTTTTTCTGTTTCCACACGGACGGTTTTAATTGCCGGATGTTTGCTTCATGGTGGATTTTTCTTCATTTGAGACTTGGTGCATCAGTAAAACAAACGTTTAGTGTTTATAAAAAAATTTTCGGTGGAGTTTATTTCTTTCTTTATATCCGAGTGAAGAAAGGACGTTCAATTTCGTCTTTTTTACATAAATTCTTTTTATTTTATTATATTAGTTTAATATTTTTTATAAAATTAATACAATTTGTGCCATTGAAATGGGCGTTGTGTTATATATGTGTATGTATATATGTATGTGTTTTCTCTTTTAGCCTTTATTAGTCCTCCTACGTTATCTCTATTGGGATGTGGCGACTGCCTGAACATCGACATCGACTTTCCGAATCGCAAAGCCAACAACCACTTTTACAACGCGATAGGTTTTCTGATCAGCTGGAGGAAAGCCCGAGATGAAAAGGTAAACCTCGGCAGACCGTTCGAGTTTCCAGTTGAAGTTTTCAGGCCTCTGACTTCAAAAAATAACCATCTAAATATATAAATAATAAAGGCATGATTTAAGAAGCTACTGTACACACTAGAAACTAGAAGTCAACGATCTACCAGTCAAAATGTCTCAAAATAAATCGCCATCATTGTAAATTCTGTCTTAAATCGAGACAAAGCATTTAATCTAAAAAAAAAAAAAAAGATCACTGTTAAAATCAAGATCACGCATACATGCGTAGACAATTTTTTGTGTCATGTCTTGTAACACACGCCAAAAACTAAGCAAAATCTTTATTCCTGCTTCTCGAAATATTAAAATTTATTGCAACATAAAAACATTCATTTTATTCAACATAAGAAACTTAGAAAAAAGGCCCAAAAAAAATTAACACTTTACTGGATAATGTTTGGAAAGTGTGTGGTGATTTAACACTGTAGTCTTATCAATTTTTATTAACTATTGTAAAGTTGGCGCCGACATAAACCAAGCATTTGGAATAAATGATACTAACGAACAAGTCCTATGTGTGATGATTGAGTATTTTTCAACCTGGCAACCTTAAAACCAGTTATTACAGCTAAAATGGCGATTGTGCTCAATTTGCGGGTCAAACTTTAAGCTTTAACTATTAAGTATGGGAAATATTAAAATGAATAATCTTAGACAATATGCTCTTGCATAGTATTTTATTCCTAAAATAAGATCAATGACATTTTTCTGACTAGAAATAAGAAGTCTTGAGAAGATGGAGTTTTTGCAGTGCTTCGGAAGTTCATTAATGTTTGGGGGCGTCCGATTATGCACAGTTGTAGCATCTCAATGGGCTTGGGATCTAGACATCATGATTTTTTCACCTTTAGACATTCGGATGTTGGTTTTGCCGGCGTGTTCCCGAAACCATTTTCGTGTTACATGACCTAGATTATTATTTATTATTATTATTTTTTTTTTTTTACATATTTCTCAAAGGCATAGATTTTATGTTTCAACTACGAAGTTTCAGAACAGGACTCAGACTCAAAAGGGTTCCCATCCTCACCTTCAACACCGAACATCTACTTATTACAGTTCCATTATTGCGGAGGTGTGCAGTGATAAGCGATTAGATGCAACCTGTGCTCCTGAGTCATTGTAGTAGACCATTGACATTTATCTACAGTCCAAAATCCATTCTCATATCTTCTTCGTAATCTCATGAATCACCATGTGGAAACATTCCCAGCTGGACAGGGTGACCTCCGATCGAAGAGAACCCCATCCAGAGAGGTTTCCAGGAATGAACCAGGCAGATCCGAGGAGAGGAAAGGGACAGGAACACTGGTCGCTGGTACCCCATGGTACTCCAAAGGGAGAAAGAAAGAGAAAGGAAAGGAGGAGGAGTGTCAAGGAGAGAGAAATATGGATTATTAAGTATAATGACGTGTTTTTGGTGATGCAGTTCAGGCTGTGTTTGATGGCTGAACGTCTCCACCATGGTCTCATCAGTCCAAAAAATTGTTCCAGAACATATGACTTTTTTTTTTCTTTTCTTAAAAGCTATACTTGAACCTAAAACATTGAATATCTCTTCAGAGAAGCCTTCAGACCATATATATGGTAGCTCTTTACCTCAGTCTAATCTTAGTCCGATTTGTTTGCAATGTCCTTTCCATATT
The DNA here is from genome assembly GCA_024362625.1 of Silurus asotus. NCBI lineage: Eukaryota > Metazoa > Chordata > Actinopteri > Siluriformes > Siluridae > Silurus > Silurus asotus. The sequence goes on along the minus strand of MU545793.1, from coordinate 12,511,554 downwards.
ACTGCAAAACTTTGACTGTGTACCAGACACAAATTGAATTCAAAAGCTCAACTTTTTTATTTACTCTTACACGTGTAGCTGATGTAACGTTTTTTTTGTTTTTTTTTCATTTTAGGACGGTTGTCACAATCCGTTCACCACCAAACAGAACAGGCATTTCATGTCGTATTCGAACGTCCTGGAGCATCTTCAGCCCGGTGAGAAGTACTGTGTGGAAGTTCAGCCAAAGAGCAACATCATAAGTAAATATGAGCTACTGAGCTCCTGCTCCTGTGAATTCACCAGTCATGAAGAGTCCAGAGGGGGTAAGCTTTTTTTTTTTTTTTTTTTTTTTTTTTTTGAAAAGGCCAGAGGGGGGAAGCTTTTTTTTTTTTTTTTTTTTTTTTTTTTAGTTCTTTTAGTTTTATTGTTTGACCTTTTTTTGTTTTAGATTTTTACACTTTGAGGCACTCGATTGTGATTGCGATTTTTACATCTCATCATTTTATTAAAAAATTAATAAAATCGAAATAAGCACAGACTCCGAATATCCGATGTTTTAGTTCCACTATAAAAAAATTTAAGATTTCAAGAATAAAATAAAATATTTTGAGATTAAAGACAAAATTACAGTACGAGAATAATTAAGAAATGGCGAGAATAAAATGGTAGCAGTACGAGAATAAGGTTTGACTTCATTCTTTACATTTTTCAACTTTATTCTCGTATTGCTACAATGTTATTCCGTTATTTCGACTTTATTCTCTATTGCTACAACTTTATTCCATAAATTTGACTTTTTTTTTCTTTAAATATTACAACTTTTATTCTTGGAATTTTTACTTTATTATTAACATATTTCATCCTTATTATCGTCATTCTTACTTTATTCTTGAAATATTTAGACTTTATTCTTTTACTGCTACTACTTTACTTTCGTAATTTTGACTTTGGCACTAAACGTGGGAAACTAAATTATAATAATCCGAGTCGGCGCTTATGTTAATTCTTTTTATTAATAAAACGATGAGATGCGAGAATAGAAATTAATGTAAGAAATGTAAGAAATTTATTGTTGTAATATTTCGACTCGATTCTCGATGTTTATAACGGAACTTTGAACTGTAATATTATGTTCAAGCTTATGTAATTTGTCATTCAAACCTGTAGTAAAAAAAGACACATGACTTTATATAGTTAACAATCTTTTTTTTATCTTTTATTTTAACTAGTTACTACTTGAATTTAACACCCGAGCTTCTAGACTCCGTACTAAACCTTTGATTTTATTTGGGCAAACAATATTGAAATAGAATAATAACAATAATAAATGTGATAGTTTTTCCTGGTAGTTTTTCAGTTTTACTGAACCAGGCAAATTTTGAAAATAAAACATAGTTAAGCATTAACGATTAGAGAGTAACGTTTCCTACTGATTTATTGACTTTAAATATTATGACATTATATTCACGAGGAATTATAGCACCTTCAGTTTTAATAGTTTGGTTTAATCCAATATTTACTTTCTTTCCACAACCCACAGTCAAATTAATTCTCGACCCTTTATCTCTAGGGCTGCTTTAGACATTACAACATGTACTTTGCCCTAATCTGAGGGGGCGGTGCAGATTACAGATAATAGCCACACAGACTACTCTTCAGTGGCATTTTGTTGTTTTCAGTTCTAAATAATCCCACGTCTAGCCACATTCTCCACTCGATATCCCCTGTGTAGGTTTCGGAGGCTTTGTTGTTTTTTTTTTATTTTTTTGCGATTAAGCTCACATTGCTTTAGCAGGAAACTCAAGACCGAAGTTCTCAGAAGCAGTCTGTGTGAAAGGAGACGAACCACAATAACATATGCGAAAAATGAAAATCGTGTTTCCTGCATGAAAGAGTTTAACGCCGTTCAAAGGAACCGAAGACACTTTCGAAATCGTGAAACTTCTCCAGAATTATCACATAAAAATCTGTTTTCTTCACATCGTGGGCCCGATTTCGATGAACCCGAAAGTAATCTTCTGATTTGGTGCTTTTCTCGGTCCAAAAACTTTTGAAGTTTAAATGTACATATATGTACATAAATATACATACAGAATACAGAAAAAAAGGATTGGAACACGTTACTTTTCCAGCTATAGGTGAAGACAAACATAGCAGCGGATAAACGGTACAATACGGGTATTTCATGATAGTACGGTATAAGTACCGTTTTTTTCTAAAACACATTTTCTACCGTTATTTTTTTTTGTTTTTTATGATTTGTATTTTTCTTTGGTTTCTAAAATATGCTTTACTGGCTTCCATGTCTCATGATGTCATGTTCTTTTTCTCCCTGAAATTCTCAAGTGGCCTTTCTGGCATTCTTGATTTTCGGCTCCCTCCTGGTGGGATTGTGTATTGTGATTCCCTTATTCAGCCTCGTCTACACTGGCTATCTGTGCAAACCCAAAGCCAGACTTCCCGAAGCACTGGTAAGACATTTACCCAGTCTAACTGGAGCTGGTTGATTGGAGTATATCGTTTAATGTATTAAATATTGCAGAATCGACAATATTTACGTGTACGATCGTTGATCTGGTAACGGAGGGGTGGTGGTGGTGGGGGGGGGCGGTTTGTGTGCGTCATCAATATATATTTAACAGTTTCATAGCTATTCTCTCCCTTATGCAAGTGAGAGAATATCCAATTATCCAATCAGATTTCACGTGTCTTCATGAGGTCTTCAGAATCCAGGCCCCTCTAGCGTAAAGTACATGTTGCTTTAATGTATTCGAAATTTTGAAGAAAAGAAATGTGATCTTGTACATCGTTGTGGTAAACAAGGGCCCAGGTGATTATTGCTCGGGTTCATTCCCCAGACACTGAACCACCTGCTGTATCTCTTCACAGTGTTTTCTTTGTGGTCTCTAGCTGCAAATTGCAGCGTGTGTGTGCGCACGTGTGCGTGTGTGTGTGTGTGTGTGTGTGTGTGTGTGTGCGTGTGTGTGTGTACAAGACTGAGCATACAGGCGATTTCGTGCCACATGTTTTCCCCTCACAGCTGTCATTACTGTACAGAAGGCCATTCATTTTTCTCGATAAACGCACAAACGTTTTTTGTCGACAACGTGGGCAAATGTTTGGTGCGTGTTTACGGGTTACTTGTTGGAAACTGAGCATCAGGACTGAAACACACGGAGAGAAAAACTAACCCTGTACTGTTATGCATTTAGGAGATGGACAGTGATTGAGGTGATTATTCTGTTCATAGATGGATGGATGGATGGACAGACAGATAGACAAACAAATATAGATAAGAGATAGATAGATAGATAGATAGATAGATAGATAGATAGACAGACAGACAGACAGACAGACAGACAGACAGACGAATGGATAGATAGTTGGATAAGAAAGACAGACAGACATACATAAGAGACAGACAGATGGATGAATGGATAGATTGTTAGATCAGACAGACAGACCGACAGACAGACAGACAGACAGACAGACAGACAGACAGATAGATAGATAGACAGACAGACAGACAGACAGACATATGAATGGATAGATAGTTAGATAAGAAAGACAGACAGACATAAGAGACAGATTGTTAGATAAGATAGATAGATAGATAGATAGATAGATAGACAGACAGACAGACAGACAGACAGACAGACAGACAGACAGACAGACGGATAGTTGGACGGACATTTTGTTGCTGTGCATCTGTATTGCCTGTCTGTCTGTCCCTCTGTTTATCTGTTTATATTTTGTCTGTTTGTCTGTTTGTCTATCCAACTAGTTGTCTCTTTCTTTCTTTCTTTCTTATTTTCTTTCGTTGATTTAAATGTTTAAAGCTCGAGTTGTTGGGTTTTTGTTGTTTTTTTTAGGGGGGGCCTTTGAGACTGATTCATTCATGTCCACGCAAACACAAAACATATTCAGCACTGTCAACTGTAGAGTGTGTACAGTCTTTTTTTCCACTTTCAGTCTAATAAATGAATAATAAATGAGTAGGGGGAGGCCGATGTGGGAGAGCGCGCGAAAGCGTCTGCTTCTTCAGACCGTTGGTCACCTTTTAAAGGTCAGACCACAAAGTGAAACGCGTGAAGTGATTCTCAAGGAAAGCTATTTACATTCTCACGCAAGGTGAAAAGTCTGTGTAGGTGGTACAAGCGCAGTTTTTAATGTCGAAGGTTCACTGTAACCACACTTTGACTTTTTCTCCACGTTTAAAAACGATTTTTCCTTCCACTTTTTTTTCCATTCAGAATGTTTTCGGTCCTGTCTACATCCTTTTCCCAGAGCAGACGTGTATATCGCTGGTTGAACTTGGGGACGGCAAGCCAAAGGAGAAAAGAAATGGTCTCTCTGAGGTCTGACAGTTTGTTGCCTCTACTCATATACTGATCACGTTTGATTGTAAAAAGAAATTCTCATTCTTTATATCTTGGTCTCAGCAGAACAATGACGATGGTGATGATGATGAGGAGGAGAACGAAGAGATTCAAAATCCCTACATGGACCGAGGGGCTCAGGCCGAGTCGGAAAGCACCTCGAGCGACAGATCAGCGTCTGTTAGTGAAATCGCCGAGAATGTAGAAGAGTGTAGATTCGAGGGCGCCCCCGCGGACGCCAAAGAGCTATACTCGCCCTTTCAGCTTCACAGTGGCGAGGTCAAAGGGTCCAACCAAGCAGCTTTGTTTGATACGAAAGCAGTCAATTATCAGAACGCTGAAGAAAAACCAGGAGGACAAATTAAGGAAAAAGAAAACAATGCAGAAAATGACGATTCCGGGAATGTTAACCTGTGGTCTGTGGTCCTGAAGTCCATGCAGCCGGAGGAAGACGAAGCCGATGAAGCCGGCCAGCCTCTGTTACCTTTATTTCTTAAGGAATTTCAAGAAGACTCCTATGCGGCAGCCAGAGGAAGTTCTTTTGAACTTCACACACTTTTAATCCACACAGAATTCCAGGCCAGTGAAGACGACAAAAATGACATTCCAGTCGCACGCGCAGGGGACCACGTGAAAAAAGGATACATGGCGTCGTACACTGGGAATATCGACGCGGGACGTTGTTTATCCGATGATGACGATGAGGATGACGAGGAAACCTCAGGCTACATGACCAGATGATGTGGCATTCTGCATTATTAGCCAGCATATTGGGTGCTTTTTTTTTTTTCACAATATGTCGATCTCATAAAAGCTAAATCTGTTAAATTGGGTGGGTGCAGAAGTGAGATCGGATTATACAACGGCGAGCAACTCGTGTGGTCAGAACGTCAGAAATGGCGATGTTTTTCGAACAATGAATTATGAAGGTCGGTGCTTCCTGTGCCTGTGCATGCAGCATTGTGCTGCCATCTGCTGGCGTGTTAGAAAACTAGACTCGAGACGTTTCGATACCACTTCGTCAACAGACCCAACTGAGGCACACACCTCGGATTAAACAAAGACAGAGCCGTGCGTTTTTTGCACTTTATTGTATTTATTTTAAGATGCTATTTGCTACTTTTTTTAGATCGTGATCATGAATCGATTAATTGCAAACAAACCGATGAAGAAATACAATAGAAATAGAAATGGTTACCGAATAGACAGCACATAAAACAATGCAACAAACTGCTATAATTGAACGTCTTACTATGTTTTTTCTTTCTCTCTCACAAAACTGAATTCGCATGAACAAATCGGCACGTTTGAATTTCGAACGTTAGACAATGTATAATGCGACTGACCAATCAGACTGCACGGTTTAAGGTTCATGCTGTAAATAAAACGAATGTCAATTTATCCGTTTAAATGTGTTCAGAAAATTATGATGGTCTTTATTTAATTTGCAAATAATGTGGCAGCTGCTGTATGTAGCTTACACACAGCTATATTGAAGTAAACGCCATATAAAAAGTTTGCGTTGCTTTTTATGTTGTTTTTATGTGTATTTTTTTATTGAATCGAAGATCAGTCGTGTTGAATATGAACGTTTTTGGAAGTTTCAGATGTGCGCTAAAGAATAAATTAAAAACTATAAACCATTCATCAGTTGATGAGCAGACTCTGTTTGTCCTATAATAAAGGGTTCCATTTATATAATATTGGGAAATTGAAAGTTGTAAGTGAAGGTTTCATGATTTTCTTTGAAAGGCAAAGCAAAAGTCAGACAACTTTTAAGATGGAAATCAAAATCTCCTCGAGAACTTTTAGTCAGTCGTGAAACAGTTTAGTCCATCAGAAAGACTTTTCGGTCCTCTCCTGACTCCTGATTTAGTCCATCGTGAGACATTTTAGTCAATTTGAAAGAGAGATTTAGTCCATCAGAGAGACACTTAAGTCTATTATAAGACAGTTTACTCCATTAGAGAGAAGTTTTAGTCCATTGTGAGAAGGTTTATTCTCTCAGAGAGACGTTTTAATCCATCATGAAACAGTTTAATCTTTTATAAAGACACTTTAGTCCATCAGATTTCTTAATCCATCTGACATTCTAGTCCATCAGAGAGATGTTTTAGTCCATTGTAAGACAGTTTACTCCATTAGAGAGATGTCTTAGTCCATTAGATAGAAGTTTTAGTCCATTGTAAGAAGGTTTAGTCTCTCAGAGAGATGTTTTAATCCATCATGAAACAGTTTAATCTTTTATAAAGACACTTTAGTCCGTCAGATTTCTTGAGCCATCCAACAGTTTAGTCCATCAGAGAGAAGTTTTAGTTCATTGTGAGGCAATTTAGTCCAGCTGAGAGACATTTTAGTCTATTAGAAAGACACTTTAAACCATCAGAGAGATGTTGCAGTACATTAGAGAGACACTTTAGTCCATTGTAAGACAGCTTACTCCATTAGAGAGATGTCTTAGTCCATTGTGAGACAGTTTGGTCTCTCAGAGAGATGTTTTAATCCATCATGAAACAGTTTAATCTATTATAAAGACACTTTAGTCCATCATATTTTTTGAGCCATCCAACAGTTTAGTCCATCAGAGAGATGTTTTGGTTCATTGTGAGGCAGTTTATTCCAGCTGAGAGAGATTTTAGTCAATTAGAAAGACACTTTAATCCATCAGAGAGATGTTGCAGTCCATTAGAGAGACACTTTAGTCCATTGTGAGGCAGTTTAGTCCAGCAGAGACACATTTTAGTCCACTGAAACATTTTAGTTTATTAGAAAGAGAGATTTAGTCTATCAGAAAGATGTTGCAGTCCATCAAAGAGACACATTAGTCCATTGTGAGACAGTTTACTCCATTAGATAGATGTCTTAGTCCATTAGAGAGAAGTTTTAGTCCATTGTGAGAAGGTTTAGTCTATTATAAAGACACTTTAGTCCATCAGATGTCTTAATCCATCCAACATTTTAGTATACCGAAACATTTTAGTCTATTAGAAAGAGAGATTGTCCATCAGAGAGACACATCAGTCCATTGTGAGACAGTTTACTCCATTAGAGAGTTGTCGTAGTCCATTAGAGAGAAGTGTTAGTCTCATTGTGAGACAGTTTAGTCTATTATAAAGACACTTTAGTCCATCAGATGTCTTAATCCATCTGACATTTTAGTCTATCAGAGAGATGTTTTAGTTTATTGTGAGGCAGTTTAGTCCAGCAAAGAGACATTTTAGTCCACTGAAACATTTTAGTCTGTTAGAAAGACACTTTAATCCATCAAAGATATGTTTTACTCCATCCTGACAGTTTAGTCCATTGTAAGAGTTTATTTTTCGAAAAAGGGCATATTGTCCAGGCTGCTAAATAATTATTCCAATATTTATCGTATTCATCACATCGTCTTAACATTCACTTGTGCTGCAGAAATTAGAGAAATAAAAAAATTAAAGTTCTAGCACTCTGAGACATTTCAGTCCATCAGAAATATGTTTTAGTCTATTGTGAGGCAGTTTAATTCACCAGAGAGACATTTTGGTCCATCAGAAAGACATTTAAGTCTGTAAGATTAGTAAATCAGAGAGAGGTTTTAGTCCATCAGAGACACGTTTTAGTTCTAGCCCTTTGACAGCACTGCCATCTGGTGGCCAACATGGCCAACTGCCTCACGAAAACCGAAACTAAACCACCAGCAGCAAAATTGTGCACCAGGAATACAAACAAATATACAAACATATAAATAAACAAATAGTGTCACCTCCGCACAGATATCGGGTTGGAATTTTATCACTGATAATATTTCTTAGCCGTATTCGGATCAGTTTCTGCCTTCAGCGTTACTATTGGCTGGTATTTGTCCGCCTTCTCATTATGATTGGTTGGAGATGATATTTATATTCTGGGGTCCAATCAGGATCCGGTCTGACGGGTTAGTATCGTGGGGAAAGGGGCGGAGTTTGTTAGAAGAGGATGCGGTGAATATCCGGTTATCTTCGGTGCTAAAGCTAATGAAGATAGCAGGATGGTCGTGTGATCATCATGGAGGTGTCCGAGAAGCGGTATGAGATGGGAAAACCGTGTGCGGGGTGAAGGAGGCGCCGCTGTCTTGGATCTCGGATCTCGGATCTTAGATCTCAGCTGCTATGGATCATGTTTACACGCTGCTCATGCTGATTGTTTCATGCTCAGGTCTGTAACTCACTTTCATTCATCACTTTAACCCTACACTTCACCCAACATCCGATCTCAAACCCTACACTTCACCCAACATCCGATCTAAGACCCTACACGCCACACAATATCCGATCTCTGACCGTACACTTTACCCAACATCCGATCTCGGACCCTACACTTCACTCCAACATCCGATCTCAAACCCTACACTTCACCCAACTTACGATCTAAGACCCTACACGCCACACAATATCCGATCTCTGACCCTACACTTTACCCAACATCCGATCTCAGACCCTACACTTCACTCCAACATCTGATCTCAAACCCTACACTTCACCCAACTTACGATCTAAGACCCTACACGCCACACAATATCCGATCTCTGACCCTACACTTTACCCAACATCCGATCTCAGACCCTACACTTCACTCCAACATCCGATCTCAAACCCTACACTTCACCCAACTTACGATCTAAGACCCTACACGCCACACAATATCCGATCTCTGACCCTACACTTTACCCAACATCCGATCTCAGACCCTACACTTCACTCCAACATCCGATCTCAAACCCTACACTTCACCCAACTTACGATCTAAGACCCTACACGCCACACAATATCCGATCTCTGACCCTACACTTTACCCAACATCTGATCTCAGACCCTACACTTCACTCCAACATCAGATCTCAGACCCTACACTTTACTCCAACATCCGATCTCAGACCCTACACTTCACTCCAACATCCGATCTCAGACCCTACACTTCACTCCAACATCCGATCTCAGACCCTACGCTTCACCCAACATCTGATTTCTCACTCTACACTCCATCCAAGACCTGATCTCTCACTTTACAGTCCACCCAACATCTGATCTCTGACCTTACACTCATCCCAACATCTGATCTCTCACTCTACACTCCATCCAAGATCTGATCTCTCACCCTACACTTCACTCCAACATCCGATCTCTGACCCTACACTTTACCCAACATCCGATCTCAGACCCTACACTTCACTCCAACATCCGATCTCAGACCCTACACTTCACTCCAACATCCGATCTCAGACCCTACACTTCACTCCAACATCCGTTCTCAGACCCTACACTTCACTCCAACATCCGTTCTCAGACCCTACACTTCACTCCAACATCCGATCTCAGATTGAACACTTCACTCCAACATCCGATCTCAGACCCTACACTTCACTCCAACATCCGATCTCAGACCCTACACTTCACTCCAACATCCGATCTCAGACCCTAAACTTCACTCCAACATCCGATCTCAGACCCTACACTTCACTCCAACATCCGATCTCAGACCCAACACTTCACTCCAACATCCGATCTCTGACCCAACACTTCACTCCAACATCCGATCTCTGACCCTACACTTCACTCCAACATCCGATCTCTGACCCTACACTTCACTCCAACATCTGATCTCTGACCCTACACTTCACTCCAACATCTGATCTCTGACCCTACACTTCACCCAACATCTGATCTCTGACCCTACACTTCACCCAACATCTGATCTCTGACCTTACACTCATCCCAACATCTGATTTCTCACTCTACACTCCATCCAAGATCTGATCTCTCACTCTACACTCCACCCAACATGTGATCTCTGACCATACACTCATTCCAACATCTGATCTCTTCCTCTACACTCCATCCAAGATCTGATCTCTCACCCTACACTCCACCCAACATCTGATCTCTGACCATACACTCCACCCAACATCTGATCTCTGACCATCCACTCATTCCAACATCTGATCTCTTACTCTACACTCCATCCAAGATCTGATCTCTCACCCTACACTCCACCCAACATCTGATCCCTGACCTTACACTCATTCCAACAACAGATCTCTGACCCTACACTCCACCAAACATATGATGTCTGACCCTACATTCAACCCAACATTTGATGTCTGACCCTACACTCAACCCAACATCTGATCTCTGATCCTACACTCAATCCAATATATGATTTCTGACCCTGCACTCAACTGTACAGAGCAATAATATGACATACTACAATCCACCTTTCTGCTTGCAGTTTTTTGTGGACATGTCCCTGCCCCGATCAACCTCAAAATCGAGTCCCGCCACTTCATTCACCTGCTCACGTGGCAGGCTGGACCAGGGTCTCCTTCAGGACTGCAGTACAGAGTCATCTTCCGCAACTATAAGTATGTAGTTCACTGCACACTGTATTGTTCAGTCCATCAGAGACGCAGCAGTCTGTCGTCAGAGGATTTAGTCTATAAGAGACACTGTAGTCTATGAGACATTTTGGTCCATTAGCGAGACACTAATAATAAAACAGTTCATTCTTCAGAGAGATGCTGTTGTCCATCAAAAAGACATTGTAGTCCATCAAAGACAAATTTTAATCCATGAGTGAGACATTTTAGTCTAATACAGAGATGCTATAGTCCATCTTAAGACTGGTTTATTCATTAGAGAGTTCCTGTAGTCCCTCAAAGAAACATTTTAGTCTATCAGAACTACATTTTAGTCCATAGTGAGACAGTTGAGTCCATCAGAGAGACATTTTGGTCCATCATGTAGACAGTGTAGTCCATCATAAGTATAGGTCAGATTTTTGGGAATGTTTTTATTAATCGGCATTGGCCAATTGTGCTGCAAACTAGGCCAATTTTTAGAGAAGTGCAAGAACTTTAAACATATAAAGCAAGCAGCGTTCACACCTGCGGCGATCAACGGATTCGTGTAGCTTTTTTGCAAAGAAAAGAGCATGTTCCAATTTGTTTGTTTTTTTTGCCAATGAGTTCAACCTCTGATTCGACATACAGAATCGGCTGCAAAACTGCTGAGGGCGTTCGACTCGAGCCGACGGTGCGGAACAAATCTAAAGCCGATCAACATATTGAAAAACCCTACTGACATTCCCTGAAAACCGAATGTCAGCATCAGAACAACATTTTAGTTCTTCAGAGATGTATCTATTCCAGAATGAGACAGTTTAGTCTATAATGGGACAGTTTAGTCTATCAGAGAAATATTGTGCATGATGATACAGAGAGATGTTGTTGTCCATCAGAGAGACACTGTAATCTATCATAAGACAGTTTTCCATCAGAGAGATGTTTAAGTCCAATAGAGAGAGATTTTGGTCCATCACAGAGATGCTGTATTCCATTATAAGACAGGTTTATTCATCAAAGAGATCCTGTAGTCCAATGAAGAAACACTAGTCCATCACAGAGACGTTTTAGTCCATCATGAGAGACATTGTAATCCATTGTCAGACACTCCAGTCTATTAAAGAGGTATTTTAGTCCATTATGAAGACATTTTAGTCTGTCTAATTTGGTTGTGTTTGTGCGATTGTGCAGAAATGACTGGAAGACGGTGGACAATTGTACAGCCGTGCGTTTCCCATTGCTTTGTAACCTAACTGATGTGCTCTCCGATCTGGAAATTACCTACTACATCAACGTTACAGCCGTCTCAGGAAACAAGACGTCCACCCCTTCTTCCCACCCTCCTTTTATACCAGTCTCTGATAGTAAGTGTCACAATTTTACAAACTTTTACTGTATATCCAATGTAAATATTTGAGGTACTAATGAAAAAAAACAAAAACCAATGTTTATTTCATTTCATTCCCTCCATAGCGGAACTTGAGCCTCCACCACTGCAAGTTTTACCATGTAACTTATCGCTGTGTGTGCATCTTCACTCTCCATCTGAGAGACTTGAAACGGTGTATAAGAAATTTACCTACCAGCTTAATGTGACCAGTAACCAAGGACATACGGTGGGCAGTGCTGTTTCTAACATTTGCATGACTCTTATTATTTAGGAGGTGGTGTTCGTTCAGATGTTATCTTACAACACAAGCATATAAGAATTGAGTTAAACATTTTAATGTGGATACCTTAAAAATGTCAATTTTCCTCAGAAATATATAAAATCAGCTCAGTAGCTAGTATAACTAAGAAGATGTCCATCCCCTTTAGAACGCTTGAACATTACCACAGAAATCCTGTCAGGTTTGCCAATTACACACAGCTAGCTAGGAATAAATTTACAGGGACTTATTTAGTCCATCATAAGTCAGTTTGGTCTATTGAAAATTTGCTTTAGTCCATCAGAGAGACAATCCATCAGAGAGAGGTTTTATCATGGGACAGTTTTGTTCATTGTAAGAAAATTCATGTCCATTAGAAATACATTTTAGTCCATTGTGAGACCGTTTAGTCTACGATGTTCCTCAGCAATGATTCGCATTTGTGCAATTAATTCTGAATAACCTACAAATCATCTTAGAAATCTTGTCAGATTCGTCCATGTTTAACAACTAGCTGGTATTACTAGAAAAATGTCAATTTTCCTCAGAAATCTTTAGCATTACCTCAGAAATCCTGTCAGGTTCGCCCACGTTAAGCACCTAGCCAGTATTACCAAAACGTTGTCCATTCCTTGTAGAAAACTTAAACATTATCTCATTAAACCCTGTCAGGTTCGCTCATGTTAAGCACCTCGCTAGTATAACTAAGATTTCCATCCTCTTTAGAACACTTAAACTTTACCACAGAAATCCTGTCAGGTTCGCTCAAGTTAAGCACCTCGCTAGTATTACTAAAATGATGTCCATCCCTCTTTAGAACGCTTGAACTTTACCACAGAAATCCTGTCAGGTTTGCTTATTGCACACAGCTAGCTAGGAATAAACTTACAGGGACTTATTTAGTCCATCATAAGACAGTTTAGTCTATTATAAAGGTGCTTTAGTCCATCAGAGACATTTTAATCCATTAGAGAGATGTTTTAGCCTATCGTGAGACAGTTTAGTTTATTATGAGACAGTTTAGTTTATTTGAAATACATTTTAGTCTGTTGTGAGACAGTTTAGTCTACATTATTCCTCAGCCATGATTTGCTTTGGTGCAATTATTTCTGAAGAACCAACAAATCATCTTAAAAATCTTGTCAGATTCGTCCATGTTTAACCACTAGCTGGTATTACTAGAAAGATGTCAATTTCCCTCAGAAATCCTGTCAGGTTCGCCCAAGTTAAGCACCTAGCCAGTATTACTAAAAAGTTGTCCATTACTCGTAGAAAACGTTAACATTATCTCATAAAATCCTGTCAGGTTCACCCATGTTAAGCACCTCGCTAGTATAACTAAGAAGATGTCCATCCTCTTTAGAACGCTTGAACTTTACCACAGAAATCCTGTCAGGTTTGCTAATTACACACAGCTAGCTAGGAATAAACTTACAGGGACTTATTTAGTCCATCATAACACAGTTTAGTCTATTATGAAGGTTCTTTAGTCCATCAGAGACATTTTAATCCATTAGAGAGATGTTTTATCCTATCATATTAATTTTAGTCTGTTGTGAGACGGTTTAGTCTACATTATTCCTTAGCCATGATTCGCGTTGATGCAATTATTTCTGATTGGAACGTTTAAATCATCTTAGAATCCCTGTCAGCTTTGCCCCTGTTTAGCATATAGCTAGTACTACTATAAAGATGTAAATCTTCCTTAGAAAGATTTGAAATTACATCAGAAATCCCATTAGGTTTGCTTATGCTAAGCACCTAGCTAGTATTACCATAATGTTCTCATGGAGAGCTTTAACATCACCTCAGAAATACTTTCAGCTTAGCCAATCACACACAGCTTTCCATGAAAAAATTTTACAAGGAAATACTTTATGATGCTAAAATGTGGTTAATTGTTTATTATTTGTTTAATAAATTACAATATTTAATTGTATAAATCTGCTTTAGGACACCGTCCATTGTTGAGTTTAATTACCGTATTTTTTCGGACTATAAGCCGCTACTTTTTTCCTACGTTTTGAACCCCGCGGGTTAAACAACGAAGCGGCTAATTCATGAATTTTTCCTGGGGTTTTCCCAGTTTCACAAATTTCGAGCCAAAAAAGTGAACCCATAACATTAGACCAATGAAATTTCCGAACGGAAACGAAAAAAACTCACTTCACCTGTGTTCTGAGCTGCACGGCATCGGGAGAAAAAACTTCCATCGGGTGATTTTTTTTAAACGTACGGCGATGCCAAAAGATAAACTACCGAGAGAAATAGTTGTGAAAGGAAGGAGGAAGACAGTGAACAATGACTTTCTTGGTCGGCTACTGTTTAGATATAAGCCTTTGTAACGTGTTGAGTCAGGGTGAAGAGAGAGCTCGCTTCTGGCAGGTGATTCCTAAAATACCGCTATGCTCCTAAAGGAAGCGCAACATATTTCAACCATTCCACCGTGTGTAACGTGTCTTTCGTTAAAGCCCGTGTAAAGTACATTTGTGTAGACAGGTGCGGCTTATACAAGGGTGAGCTTTATAGTCCGGAAATTACGGTAAGTTAAATTGAATTGAATCGTCATAACAAAACATGTGTTGAATGAGGCATTATACAACCTGTGTGAAAACTGAATTTGTGTGTATGTGTGTATGTGTGTATGTGTGTGTGCAGTTCCCGATTAAAACCAGGGGGTTAAACACTGTAGATCTAAAAGCGGTACCAGAGAAGGTGTACTGTGTGTCAGTGAGCATCACAGATTACAGAAGTACTGCTTTTAAACCAGTGTGTGTGTCTGCACCCATGAAAGTTGTCAGAGATACCAATAAAGGTATGTGCATTCCTTTAAGTTTTAATCTTTTAATTATATAGGGAATATAAACAGGACTGCCTTGTTGACAGCTGGACTGAATTTCCAAAAATATAAAACTTATAACAATACATTTATATTAAAAAACTGTACACTGCGATGTTTATTCCATCACAGAGATGCTGTAGTCCATCATGAGACAGTTGAGTCGATCACAGAGATGCTGTAGTCCACCAGAGAGACACTTTAGTGCATATTTAAGACATTTTAATCCATCAGAGAGATCTTGTAGTCCATCGAGTCTATCGGAGACATTTTAGTCTATCAGAGAGAATTTTTAAGCCATCAGAAAGATACTGCAGTCCACCCTTAAACAGTTTAGTCCATCAGAGATATGCTTTTGTCCATCAGAGAGACTCTGTAGTCCAACAGAGAGACACGGTAGCTCATTATGAGATATTTTAGTCCATCAGAGATATACTGCAGTCCATCCTGGGACAGTTATGTCTATCAGAGATAAATTTTAGTCCATCAGAGAGATGCTGCAGTCCATCAGAGCCGTCTTTGTCCACCAGAGAGACACTTCGGTCCATCAGAGATATGTTTTAGTCCATCTGAGACATTTCAGGCCATCAGGAAGAAGTTTCAGTCCATCAGATACTTCGGTCCATATATATATATATATATATAGTGTATATATGGTATACGGTTCTGTTATATTTACATTAATGCATTATTTCAGCCCCTTTTTTTTACTTTCTATTGTCCTCAATACAATAAAAAAAGAGGAAACTACACACGTCAATATAATTCTTACTATTTGCAAATCTTGTGCACATTTTTTCAGTTCCTGTTTCTGTTTTTGACATAGGGATCTGGGTGTTTCTATGTCTGCTGGTGCTGGTGATTGCAGTGATTACAGTGATTGTTCGACTTCGGGCTTCAACAAGGATCATGTTCTTTAGAATCCCTCCTCCGTTCGTTCTGGTGAGACTCCAAATCCGTTCAATTCCACGTTCGTTTGTAGCTGGAACGTGGGGCGTTAATGAACAAGTGTAAGATTAAAATGTTTAAATAAAATTGAAGGTGGTCAATGCATTGGACTTGGCATTGGACTTTGAAGCTGAATGTAATGAGTTCAAAAACCCAAAGCCTCAACAAGCTGCTGCTCAGGGGGCCCCTGATCAAGGCCCTTGACCCCATAGCTGCTCAATTGTATGAATGAGATCAATGTAAGTCGCTCTGGATAAGAGCCCATAATAACTTTTATGAACTACGGAAGATTCTGATCAATTGGTCAAGTTCAGGCGAACAAGCCTCTTGTGCAATTTCGGAAATTGACGTCTTTAAATGTACAGGAATCCAGGAACGAATGCTTGATTGCGTGAGAAAGAGAGAGAGAGAGAGAGAGAGAGAGGCATAGGAGGTGAAGTGTACATGACAAGGAAGTTGTTTTAGAACTGCCGTGCGGGATTTTACCCAACAATTTAACAAGAAGCCACACGTTTTGCACCCGAGCAAGCGGAAAGGATTAGCGATTGCAGAACCACACTAAAGTGCCTTTTTAAAAAAATGTCTAATCAATTAGCGTACACTTATATTGAGTGTTTCTATAGAGCACATCTGTATTAGAATTCGGCATTTAGAACTTTTTTAGTTCTTATTAGGGGTTTAACGGTACACATATTTCTACGGAACCGCTACGATACGGGGCTTTCGCTTCTGCGCACATGTGTACCGAATGCAATCCTTTTTAACGTGCGGAACATAAAATCCGAGTTCCCTCACCAACGTATTAAGTGGCGTACCGCAAGTCCCTTTAGTCTCCGCCTCGCACTTTATGCGCGGTTTCGCCACGTTTTTTTATTATTATTGTTATTATTAAACATGAAAAGATACACGACAAAAAAGAATCGTACTGTGGCTACTCACTCCGCACTGGAAATACGTCTAGAAATATGGATTCTTTAGCATTTGAAAGGAGGCAATCCTGAACAATTCTGTTAAGTAGAAAATATCTTTAGTAAATTTATCTATTTTATTAACTCTGCTGTGGCGACCCCTAGTGGTAGCAGCCGAAAGAAGAAAAATAAAATTGTATTCAATTAATTTTATTTGCTCCAACTTAATTTAATCAATATAATACAAGTGATTTATTCTATTTTTATCTTATTTTTAATAAAATATTATTTTATATATATTTTTTAATTAAGCAGGCATTTTATTTACATTTTTTACTGCTTTAATAAAAATTTATGTTTTGCATACAAACCAAGGTACACACCGAACCGTGAATTTCATTGTATCGTTAGACCCCTAGTACTTATACATTTAAAGTAATGCTTTTTTTTATAACGGGATGTTTTTTTTGTTGTTGTTTTTTTTTTTTTGCATCGGAGACTATGTAATCCTCGTCAGATTTCGAGCTCGTTGCTTGCCAAGATTTAACATCCTGCTGTTGCAATTGTGGCTGCAAAACCACAGCGTTTTCTTTTTTACTTTTTTTTTTTCTTCAGAATTACTCACTGTGTTTGTGCAGCAGGACTGCCTGGTTGTTTATATGTCAAAGGTCTAACGATGCAGGATACGCTCGTGTCTCTATGTCTTCGTTCGTCATTTTGTTTTGTTTTTGCATGAAGAAAAAGGCGCATTTATGCATTCTGTGTTTGAGGGCCACAAAAACGTGTGTACAAGTTGGATCGCACAAAATGCATATCAATGGATGTGTGACAAACATATTCCTGCATGAAGATATGCTTTAAATGGGTTGGAGTGAAAGATCTTGAGTGGCCTACTATAGAGCTCTCAATTTTAGATAGGATGAATTGATATGGCTGCACCCCAGAACACGCCAAAAATCGAGTGTTTTAGAAGAGCAGAAGAACAGCAAATGAGGACTAAATGTGGAATGGGATGTTCATAAAAACAAAACAAATACCAATCTAAGTCAGGTGTCCAATCACTTTTGTTAATATATTGTACAAGCAGTTGTTTTTAACCCTTTGATATTAATATTAATCCTACCTTCGAATATCAGGTTCATATAAAATGAGATTTTTTTTTTTTATATTCAAGAAATTAACAAAATTAGAAATAAATAATTGTATCTTTTGAGCATGGGTTTGACTTTGTGTGTATTAAACATTAGGTTGATACATTTATTACCTGCATCAGTACCTGCCTTTCATAACACCCAAAATCTAGTGGAACATCTAGAAGAATGGAGGGATTTATAGGAGCAAATTGGGACTAAATGTGGGATGCAATGCTCAAAAATCACATACCGTACTTATGACCAGGTGACCCAATACGTTTGGAAATATAGTGTATGTTCTCCATAGCGCTTAGATAGGTGTTTGAATCTTGTGTCTTCCATTACGAGATATATGAATTCTAGTGTGATGGTTTATCAAGGAAAGGTCATCATTCCTTCATGCATGTGCTTATGACTTCATGTTTTCTTCTAGTTTTTTTTATAGAACAACACAATAAACCGTGACTTAAATTCAGTATTATGTCAGAATCTTAACTTAGTGAAATGCGGAAGTTCTTTCAAAACCCCAGACCTTAAAGATCTGGGAGAATCTTCCAGCTCCTTCATGCTGCTGACTGAAATCATTGTCACTTTTCCGAAGCTGTATAGTTCGCACTTCTTTTCAAATTGCACAATTTAGATGAACAAAATGGTGCATTATATCAAAAATCTAACACAAAGATCATTAAATTGCACTCACTTGTGCTTCTGCTTCTCTTCCCAGAGTTCCTTTAATGCCCCGTATAAGGTGCGGATTTTTTCCTGGCCCTCTGTGGAGTCTCTACACCACGTTTCACTGGACTCCAACACCTGTGAAGATGTTCCGCTTAATGAAGAGGTGGACCAAGAGAAAGAGGATGAAGAGGTAGTATATGAGGGACACAGGCGTTGTGGAGAAATCATTGAAGAAAGAAATAGTTCTTTCCCAAGTTCCCCGGAGTTTTATACTCCTGATGCAGCTATCGAAACTTTGGAAGAGCTCTTCAAAACACCAGACCTAATCACGCTTCACTGCGAGGAAACAGCTCTGCAAAACCCAAGTGGCATCCTCACAGCACATGTCTCGCCCCCACCAGTCCACGATATGGATAACAATGATTCCGCTTTGCTCGGGCATAAAAATGAAGACGAACTCAGACAGGAGAAGGAGGTGGAGGACATGGACGACATGGATCATGTTAATTTCTTCTCCGTGACCCTGGGAGGCCATATTTCAGAGCAACAAAATGAGAGCGAGGAAGAAGAGGACATCGAGACTGGGAACGACGTGAAACCTTTATGTATGCTGGGGCCACCAGAACCTGCCATGAATTTTCAGCCAACGTATTCTGAGCCCACAGACAAACACATTTCATATTCTGAGGATGAGGAAGATGAGGCCGAAGAGGAAGCTTTCTCTGGATACATGATGCGGAGCTAGAAGCAGTGTTTGCTTAAACAAAAAAAAATCTTTCAGAACGCATTTTTCGTACGTGACCTTGCGTCCAACAGCATTTTAATGGTTGTCCAAGACAAGGAAGCGTCTTTGGGAATTTTTTCTTAATGGTGCTGCTTTATACCAGTGATCCGGTCGTTCAAGGTTTCTCAATTTTTTATTTTTTATTTTTTTTACTAAAATTGGCAAAAAAATGTATTCCCTGGCCGCCATTTTCTGGAATTTATTTTTTATCAGAGTAAGAATTGATGTTGGACGCAAACAGAAATGTTCAACTATGAGCAGGAGGAGGTAGAGTTTATTCATACCTTTTTTTAATTCTTTTTTTTTTATTCCATGCCTTATCCTGCTTGCGGTCATGGTGGATTCAGAGGCTTTTCTGGAAACTGTGGGTGTGAGGCATTAATATACAATTAACACCTAGAGTTTCTGTAATTCCACATATCTGCATTTGCTTCATATTTTTCATTTTTCAAGTAATTCACCAATCGAATGATTACTCCTTCTCACAACGATGACACATTCCATATACAAATAGAGTTTGACTTTCAAACAATGGAAAAAAGGTCCTTTCTTACCATTAATTTCATCAACTCGACAGGCAGGATTTTCAGCCCTGGTTGAACTGTGAAAATCTCACGTTTATATAAATTATATAGAAAGGTGTTCAGACTCTTATACACTTACATTTCTCAAATTCATCCCTGTGCATTAGGAAGAGCTTGAGCTCAATCAGATTTTGTTTTGTGAACAGCCATCTTTTTTAGATTTCTCTGCAGGTGTTTCCTCGTAGCATATTGGTGCCACCACCATGCTTTGCTGTAGAGATGGTATTAGGCCGAGTGAATGAGACTGATTTTTATTTGTATTTTTTTTATTTCATACCCATGACGATGATTTTTATTTTTACCGCACCCACCGCCCGGAGAAGTTCCCTCACTCGTACACTCAGAAAGGAGGGGACAGGGGTTTGGCTGACGTCATCGCAGCCTTTAGGGTTTCCAGTGGGAAAACTGATAAGACCTGGATGTTACGTCATCAGTTTGGAAAAAATTATGGATGCAAAAGATAATCGTGTGTATGCAGCTCTATCACTCAACTTGTTATGAGGGTGGTAAAGGCTAATGCAATTTATAGTATGTAGTTTATCAAAATGTGTGTAGCAACAAAACATAATCAGCAGAGCGCCGCATCCTGACCAATAGACCACCAGGATTAGGTAAAAATGATAATACGAACATTATTGCCATAATTAATTTTAGTACTTTGGATACTTAAGTACACTTGAAGGCAAATACTTTGGTACTTTTACTAAAATTTTACCTCGCCGGTTTTTGCCTTCTGATCTTGACCCGTAAATTTCGTTCAGCTTTAATTTCATGTATACACAATATCATGTGTGCAAAAAACGAACCTGACTGGAACTAACTGTATTTTTCCTTTGCGCGTGCTGTAAAGCATTATCGACTCTGATCAGGTGCTTCCATTTTAAAGGTGTATCCATTATGGATGTTTTGCTATTATCTTCTTTAAGATTGTATGTATCGTTTCTGCTGGGGTCAGAGTGCAGCATCAGCCATGATACAGCACCCCAGGAGCACAGAGGGTCAAGGGCCTTGCTCAGGGGGCCCAACAGCCGTAGCTCGGCGAAACCAGGCCTTGAACTTTCCAGTAACCCTGAGCCTTAACCACTGAGTTATTACTATTTTATCATGGTCATTTTTTTGATTCCGCACAGCTTGTCACGTCTTTTGTCACCTCATTTTTTTATTACGTTTAAGGTTACATTCCACGCACAAATTCTTTCTTTTCACATTATGCTAGTAGGCTGCCTTCAAAACTTTCAACAGTGTGTTACAGTCCACCTGGAAACATGTTGGCTTATGTTGTGAAGCTTCAGGATAATACACAGCAACGAATTATTAGTGTTTGCATAGTCAAATATCATAATTACAGTACTTAATACTTTTCATATAAATCATGTATTCATTTTAGGCTCTGATATGCGAAAGGCAGTATTTTCAGGTATTCCTTCCGGACAGTGTTTTCGATCAAATCTGCATAGACAGAATAACAGAATTCCAAGTTCCCGCTTCCTATTTCCGAGTTAAGTCGAATGCAGCGTAAACGTTTTCAAAGACGTAATGTATTGACATGTTCACTTCATAAATCAAATATTTCAGAATATCACTGATTATCAATTTCATTGAACTGACAACAGTATTTAATTTTTTTTACTTTTTTACTGCATTTTTTTTGTTTTCTAGTTATACAGTATGTGCCAGATGTCTTCTGTACGTCCGTTTCATTATGCCGTCTTCTCGCTCTTGCGGCGTTATTTTCATTCGCTGATTGTGAACCTGGTTAAGTTTCGACTGTATTCTTGACTGGAACTCAGTGATAAGCAAAAAGGCTGTTGGTTTCATTTCAGGCTATGGTGTACTACACTTCCTAGGAAACATACCATATTACCAACTGAATATAACAGTGCTAACGCTGTTGATGATGTCTGTTTGCCAATATGCTCGTGTATATATTTACATTATTTTTAAATTTATATCTTGTATTAGTATTTCAAGATGTATGTGTATATATTTTTCTTTATGGTACAATATTTTTGGAATAAACTATAAAACAAATGTCCATTGGGAACAGTTGTTTTTAGTCTGGATTGTGCAGGTCCTGTTGAAAACCTCACCTTTAGACCTTTATGTTAAATTAAAAGGTTCAGAAGAAATTCAGTTATATATGTTTATATATGTTTAACTTTTGATAAAAGAACAATGAAACAAGGAGCAGTTTGGGTGGATAGAATTGTAATTTACCTCAGAAAAATCACAATGCAGATCAGAAAATGTGTTTGAGATCGGTTCCAGATCAGACCCAGTCGTCTAGAGGTCACAATTTGCCAAAATCGCTCAAATTCTCTACACTTGCCCATTTTTTCTGCTTCTAACGCATCAACTTTGAGAACAAAATGATCACTTGCTTCCAAATAAATCCCACGCACTAACAGGTGTCATGATTAAGAGATAATCAGTGGTCATAATGTTTTAATGTCATAATGATATATATACTTATTCAATGTGAGGTGGATGGATTAGTTTAAATTAGATTTAGATTAGAAGTAATTACACAGATTTAGATTCGTAAACAATATTTGAGAGAAATAGGCCTTTTGTTTACATAGAAAGTCTTAAATCTTTGACTTTACCTCATGAAAAATGGTGGCAAAAACATGTTGCGTTTATGAGTGTGTTGTGTGTGTGTGTATATATATTGCTACTGAAAATACAAGTGTTACATTTACATACATTATAAAGACAAATGTATTGTGACACCTGACTTTTTCCCAAACCTCTAGCAAAAACTTAAAGGCACACAATTGTACAGGACATCTTTAGACAATGCCCGTGTGCACAAAGCTAACTCCATGAAAACATGGTGTACATGGGTGGGCTGGAAGATGTTGAGTGGTCTTCTATAGAGCTCCGAAAACAACCCTATTGAAAATTGGAACGAATTGGACCCCTGACTGCACCCCAGGCCTCCTTACCTTCCCTACATCTGTACCTGACTTTACTAACACCCTTTTAATGTTGCTGCTTGATAGAACAATCGTTCAAATTAATTTTTTCCCCACTCATTGATCTACACTCGGTACCCGATAGTAGCAAATAGAATTCCATAAATGTCTGTAATTTCTTTTTTAAAGAACAAAAAAACAAAGCTGATTGTGTCCAGACATTATGGGGTGCTTTGTAGATTAATAGTAGATTAACAGTATATATATACAGTATATACTTGAAAAGTGAAATTGTATCAGTACTCGTGTGTGTGTGTGTGTGTGTGTGTGTGTGTGTTTGTGTTGTATTGTGTTCTTCATGCACAGGGAGGGACTTGTCAGGAAATAGAAACTTAGTTCTCCCCAACAAAACAAACCCATCCTCTGATGTTTAACACACATGAGTTCACGCATATCACTCATGCAGAAACACACACACAAGTTAAATAGTAACAAACACCCACTCTGCGGTGAGCCAGGATGAATCTCTCAGGACAGCAGAGGAGTCTGAGAGTGTGGACAGATTTTTTCTTTTTGATACAGGCAGGTATGGGAATGCTTTATGTTTATTTATTGAGAAAATTGACACATTTTGCATCTTGGCATCTCAGCAAACACCACTGAGCTTTTAACAGTGCAACAGTGATTTTTTTTATTATTCTAATATATTCATTGTACTAACATTTTTACTGTGTTTAGAGGATTAAATCAAGTCTCTTACATTCCTGTATCATATTATAGTGATTATTTTCCACAACCTGACTATTTGCTAAGAATGTAACCCTAAACACACAACACCTCTTTATACGTTTTATCATTCCAGTACAGCTTTCATACACTATAAACTGCATACGATTTATCGTTCGATTCCTAAATGAGTATTCATATGAACACACACCACATAAAAATTCAATGGAATTCTATTTGCGATAAAAATTTTTTAAAAAAAAATTAATTTACAATTTGAACTAAAAAATCTACAGATTATTTTTTGATCAGAACAGTGTGGGTGTCAAATCTGAAAAAGACTGAAGGCAGGGCCTCTTAAACTATGTAAAGAACCTGTTAGTCCTATAAAGAATTTCTGTTTTTTTAACATGTGAGTAAGATTGAGAATGTGGACATAACTAAAGTGAAACCTTACTCCTGGAAAAGCTGTTTTCTCAGTCAAAAGTGTCAAAAGCATGACAGTGCAACTTGCTGAAGCAGTGCTCATATATATATATATATATATATATATATATATATCACACATCCTGTTTACTAAAATCAAATCCTACAATCTCCAGTGCTGTCTTGTTTAACTGAAGCCCAAATAAGTTTTGCACAATTTTCACAAAACTCTTTGCTTAATCAACTCAGTTTATGTGAAAAGACTCTGATTAAAAACTATTATAATGATCATAAACCCAAAACCTTAAAAAAAAGAAATTGCATAAATAAGACCAAGGATGTTGTGGTTTGATTCAGGAGTTTCTTCCATCATTTATTCCTCTCAAAATGTTCTGCTTGTTGTTGAACCGACGCCGAACTGTATATTGGTGATAAGTAGATGCCACCAAGCGTCAATCAAAACAGGTTGAAATCGGAACGTGCGCTCGACCCTGATTGGTGCGTTTTCGACCAATTTTTATCCACTCATAAATTAAAAGGTATGACTGATTTCGCAAAATGTAGTCGAGTAAAAAGTACGAGATTTGACTTTAAATTGTAGTGAGATTAAAGTATAAATCTTCCCAAATGCAAATACTTCAATGAAGTACAGATACGTGAAAACGCCACTGAAGCACAGTAACGAATTACATTGTTTGTTACAGTCCACCACTACTCTTTTTTAATATGACCATATTGAGTATATATATTTTTTTCAGTTCTAAAAATTTGGCTACAAGAAAAAAAAAATGTGTATAAAGTATAAAACAAGTAATGTAACTAATGTAATCATATGACTTTTTCCAAGAGATAATTTTATAAATCGAACAAAAATGAAATTAACAGAAATTTGAACATAGAAATTCCATTCATTTTGGAGGAGGTGGTAGTTTAGTGGTTAAAGCATTGGACTTTGGTTGTAAAGTTGGTAAGTTCAAATCTCAGCCACACTTTTGAACAAGGCCCTTAACCCTAATCAGTTGTATATAAACAGAATAAGACAAAAAGTTACTTTTTAAGAATGCTTTAGTGATCCCACAGGAAAGTTTCTAAGTCTTTGCAAATCCGAGCAATATAAGAAGTTGGGGTCAGATCACAGAGTCAGCCATGTTACAACACCCCTGTAGCACAGCGGGTTAAGGGCCTTGCTCAAGGGCCCAAGAGTTGCAGCTTGGCAATTCTGTGGCTTGAACCACCGACCTTCTGATAAGTAACCAATAGAATTAACTTTCGATCATATTATTTGTATGCATATTTGCAATTTAATATCATATGTAGTAACATTTTTAAGTTGAAATTGCTTATTTTAATTTTACTCACACACACACGTTGTTTAGCAAACACGTTTATCCAGAGAAACTTCCAGAAGAGATGTATAGTGCTAGTACAATACTAGTTCATAGTCCTTCTTCATACTAGTTCACTTGGTCCAAGATTAAAAGTAGCTACTCTTAAGCTATCAAGAAACTTGTTGTTTATGTTATGGAGATAAAATAAGGAAAATAACAGTATTAAGAAAGAGAGTCAACATTAATCAATGAACTGAAACAAATAAAGCTTCTGGAACAAGTTCTGGAACAAAAATCGGTTTGGATAAACTAAAGCTATATATTTCAAATGAGAGATCCAGAGATCCTTAGTTAGGGTTAGAGACCATTTTGTGCAGCTGGAGATGGTTCTACATGAACAGCCTAAAGATCTATGAAGTTACTAAGCAATTTAAGAACTACAGTGTTGGACAGATGGATTTGGACTGGAATTGATATGAACAGTGTGTTACAATGGCTCAGGACTACATTTTTGCATTGTTGCACACCTTATGAGATCTATTTTAAGTCTGGTTCCTCTCAAGGTTTCTTCCTCATACCATCTCAGGGAGTTTGTCCTTGCCACTGTCGCAACTGGCTCGCTCATTAGGGATCAACTTATACGCGATAACGTGTTTGGATTTTTTGACCTATTTATCTATGTAAAGCTGCTTTGGTTCAAAATTCATTGTTAAGGTAAACTGAATAGGCAATACCAGGTGGTAGCATGGGGTACAACCAGTTGAGGGACTCCAAGAGGGCACCTAGAGTACCAAAAAGGCTAGAAACAGCCCTGAGAATATATTAGTAAGTATTTTGATTTGCAGAGGAATTTCTGTATTAGCTCTTACTATTGTAAGCACCTTGCATTGAGAGCGTCGAAATGAAACTTTTTTCGATTGTAAATTTAGCACAGAGGAACAAATTATGAAAATCTTCTAGATTTGTCGAGATTTGTGCTCATCCGGTGACAAGGGTGTTAGTAAAGTCAGGGACTGATCTAGGTAAGTGTTTATATTCATCCCGAAGGTGTCCAATAGGATTGAAGCTCTATAGCAGGAGATCTTCCACTCCAATCCATAAAG
The DNA here is from genome assembly GCA_024362625.1 of Silurus asotus. Classification (NCBI taxonomy): domain Eukaryota; kingdom Metazoa; phylum Chordata; class Actinopteri; order Siluriformes; family Siluridae; genus Silurus; species Silurus asotus. The sequence goes on along the minus strand of MU545793.1, from coordinate 12,484,817 downwards.
TACATATCTTCATTGAGCTGGCTTTGTGCGCAGGGGCATTGTCATGCTTGAACAGGTTTGGGTCTTCCTAGCTCCTACAATTGTATGCCTTCAACTTTGTGGTACCGGTTTGGAAAAGAACCACATATGGTTGAAAAAGTCAGATGACCCAATACTATTGTCCACAAAGTGTATGTGTACTACATTTACTATTATTTATCTCCCTTTTCATATTCTTACCAGTTCAGTGTTCGTTCCCATCTCCCCAAAATGTGAGCATTGTCTCTTTTAACCTGGAGCACAAGCTCACGTGGATACCAGGTCCCGGCACAGAAGCCTTCACAAAATTTAGAGTGCAGAGCCTAAATCAGAGGTAAGATTTAATCTCCTGTTACATCAGATTTACTTTTGAATTGATATATAATATATATACACAAACTCTGACAACTCTTTATGTTCACACTCAAGAAAGAAACTCTGGGCTTCGGTGAAGAGCTGCTCTGACTTGGAACTTGGCGAGACGTGCGATTTGACCGAATCTTTTACAGAGGGGCTCGGGTTTTACCAAGCCCGAGTGCAAGCGTTCAGTCAGGACAAGGAATCCAACTGGACCACCTCGAAATTCTTTACTCCTCTGTTGGACAGTAAGAAAACCGAGACTGTTTTCGACTGCTTGATGTAATCTGATAAACCCTCCATCTTTTCATTCGTTCTTTTGCTCCCTCTACCTTGACAGCAACTTTGGGTCCTCCACTTGTCTCAGTAACCGGCTGTGGAAACTGTCTCATCCTGAGACTCAGTCCACCGGCCAGCATGGAGCAAAATCATAACCCATTGCCATACATTTATCAACACTACTCCATAAATGTGTCCAGGACTAGAGACAAAGCACAGGTGAACCTATCATGTTGTCCCAGATTCATGGTTACTAATTCATAAGAATTGACACACAACTAATAATAAAATGAAAATGGAGGTGCATCACTTCCTGTTGGCTTTTTCCCGGTTCGGAATAGTTCACTAAATTTTACGTGGGAATTGGTAGCTAATTGGTGAAGGCATTGGACTTCTTAGAATACATGAGATTGATAAACTACTGCAGTAGAAGACCTCATCAATTTTTACAGTACAGTATGCTGAAATAATAACACTTAAGTAGAACATATATTAAGAAAATTAAATATTAAATACAAAACACACACACACACACCTTATATTATCCCAATGGGGTCTAAGAAATGTAAACTTTTAATTACATTTTTGTATTTGAATAAATTTTTTTCTGGCAATTTCATTGGTTACTCAATTTAGTCAATATAATAACAAAGTATACGGTGGTCCCCCGGAATTTGCGGATTTTCGGAAATTGTTTTAGATCGTAGTAACTCCCGCGAGTTCCTAAAATCCGCAAATTTTGGACGCACCCCCGCAGCCCTTAGTGAATTAATCCAGATATTACACCAGTAAGTTGGTTAATTTTTGATGCATACTCAACAGAAAATGTACAGAAAAAGCAATGGACTTTATTTATCACTTTAAATTAATAATACAATAATGTTATGAAAATTGTTAGTGAAAATATAATTTCAAATGTTATTCCTAACATTCCTGAACATTCGGTTCCCAGTGCGGATTTTCATGAATTTTAAGAATTTTAAGAATTTTACGATTTTTACTGTAAGTTAAGTTTCTAATTAGAACCCCCACATTTTCAGAACCGCAACATTTCGTTCATCTTTAAAAATTAAAGCCGTGTACAGAAAAAGCAATGGACTTTATTTATCACTTTAAATTAATAATACAATAATGTTATGAAAATTGTTAGTGAAAATATAATTTCAAATGTTATTCCTAACATTCCTGAACATTCGGTTCCCAGTGCGGATTTTCATGAATTTTAAGAATTTTAAGAATTTTACGATTTTTACTGTAAGTTAAGTTTCTAATTAGAACCCGCAAATTTTCAGAACCGCAACATTTCGTTCATCTTTAAAAATTAAACCCGTTTGTTGAACTTTGTTCATTCACTTTATATAATTTCGCCGATCCAAGCCGATTTTATTTTCTCTTTGTTTTTTTTTTTTGGTTTTTTTTTTTTTTTTTTTTGTTTTTTTTTTTTACCACTACTTATGTCATGCTGTGAAATTGACACGCTTGCGATTTTCTCATGTCTGATTTTTTTCCGCTCTAACCAGCACAAATGTGAAAAAAAAAGAAAGTGAACATCCTTTGCTTGTAAACAGCCTCCTCTATCTCCTAAATCAGACGTGGGGATTTCTACGTCTTCGCAATAAGCGTCAGTTTGTGGTTACTATAGACTCTGTAGAGACACACACTGTGCGAGTCCTGTAAAGGTCTTCATGGAAAACAGTCTTTTTTTTTTTAAAAGCGTGGCTTTCGTGCAGATGCAAAAATGAGGGTGTTTTATCTGCACAATGGATTTTTTTTAAGGTAACATAGCTGTAAGACATAAGCAAGAGAAAGCATGGGTTCTTGGAAATTTCGTTGAATTTGATTTTGTATATACAACTTATACAACTCTTCCAATGTGCTGCGTTTCATATTGTAATTGTGTGTCATTTATTCAGGTTATATACACTATATTGCCAAAAGTATTGGGTCGCCTGCTTATGTGATCTTTGAGCATTGGATTCCACATTTAGTCCCAATTTACTCCTATAATTCCCTCCACTCTTCTGGGAAGATGTTCCACTAGAGTGTGCTTATGGATATTTGTGTTTATCAGCCACAAGGGTGTTATGAAAGGCAGGTACTGATGTAGGTGAGGAGACCTGGGGTGCAGTCAGCGTTCACATTCATCCAAAAGGTGTTCAGTAGGGATGAGATCAGAGCTCTATAGCAGCAAGACCTCTCCAAAGCATGTAAACCAGATCTTCAAGGAGCTCAATTTGTGCACAGGGGAATCACCATGCTGGAACAGTTTTGGGTTTCCAAGTTCAAGAGAATACAAAATGTAAATAAAGTTAATCTAAAGACGTCCTGAACAATTGAGTGCCTCCAGTTTTGTGGTAACAGTTTGGAAAAGAACCACAGGAAAGGGCAGGTGACCCAATCCTTTTGGCAATATTATGTATTTTGTGATTTCCTGACATTTTAAAAATGGAAGAATTGTTTCGTTTGGTTTCCTCAGTTTGCTATGAAGGCATCCAATGGAGAGACTTTGATTAACTACCTAGAACCTGGAGCGGAGTACTGCATCACGGCCATCATGGTAACAAGCTTTAACAACCCTGTGGTTCCGTCCGATCCTCAGTGCTCCCTCACGAGCCCACAGCCGCTCAACACAGGTACAACACGGTGTTCCTAATGTCTTTTTGGATAACTTTTTAGAGTTTTTCTCAGTTGCTTTGAAGCGTTTCTCAGATCAGAAATGAAATTCTTAAAACGACTTGTTCAACATCGATATCATGCAGTGCACTCCGTAAAAGCGTTCGAACAAACTGCAAATGTCTACATTTGTTTCTTTCATTTGTGTACTTGATTTTGTCGTCTGACAATTCGATGATATGCTATATTGCCAAAAGTTTTTCAGACACCTGGTCAGAAGTATTTTTTTGAGCATCGCATTCCACATTTAGTCCCAATTTGCTCTTATAATTTCGTCCACAGATGTTTTTTTTGGTTAGTAAAGTCAGAAACTGATGTAGGTGAGGTGAGGAGGCCTGGGGTGCAGTCAGTGTTAACATCCATCCCAAGGGGTGTATAATAGGGTTGAGGTCAGAGCTCTATAGTAGGAAATCTTCCACATGTAGAGCATATCTACATGGAGTTTGCTTTGTGCACAGGGGCTTTGTCATGGTGGAGAATTTTGTGCAATAATACTGTAGTTTTGAAAAAAAGAACCACATTTGGCTGAAAAAGACGAGGTGTCTTAATACTTTTGTTTATATAGTGTATGTTCATGGACACAAATACTTACTTTTGAGACATGAATTAAAGTGAAATGTACATGCTTTAGAAATTAATAATGAATTAAATATTAAGGATGAATCGAGAAACACTATGAAGCGACTGATAAAAAAAAAAAAAAATTTAACAGGTTTTCTCTTGATTGGGTTTAACAGTAATACAGTCATTTTGACAGCATGGAGAAAACCCCATTCCTGACATCTGACCTATACGATATCATTTGTAATGATAATCTGTTCGTTGTATTCCTTGTATCCAACAGTGGCCATATTTTTGAGCGCGCTGTGTTTGGCCTTTACCTTGGCATTGCTCATTTGTGCAGCTCTGACCTACACCCGCCCTCTTCACACACCACTCTTAAGAGCTTTAGTGGGTTTCTTGCCTTTTCTGGAAAGGAGGTGAGGAACCGAAGCGCTGCTCCGTCATCGATCGGAACCCGAACGAACACTTGTTTATCCTTAGTGAGGAAAATCCCGTGGAAAACCCAAATGCCACTGAAGAACATTTCTGTATATCTGTTTACTTATCGTTGCTTTGCTTTAAAAAAATGAAAGATAATATAAAATAAAAATGGATGACAAACACTACTTTCATAAGTTCTTTTCAGAAAACATACAAAAATCCACATTCGTGTCAAATCAAAGAGCATGGCTCCTATACCCTTATTTAACAAATGACATCATTGTACGCTTTGGATAAGGCCGTCTCGCGTAAATAGAAAGGGAAAGCGGCCTATCCCTAACGCTAATCTTCTTACTTCCTGTCACCTAAACAGTGACAGGAAGTGCTAGCATAGAAGCATGCTATTAATGTTAGCCTTGATATCAACATGTTTTCCTGGGGCACTGGGTAGAACTGCTGCGGGAATTAGTAGCTCCAGAAGTAGTTGACTGACATGCGTTGACAGAAATATATTTAGTTTATGTGCGGTTTGTTTTTCAGGCGGGTAAATGGCGTTAAAATTCTCCGAAACAACATGTGCTGTTCATGGTTGCAATTCTAGCCAGATGCTAAATTTGTTAAAGAACAGTGGTAAACCTAAATTTTATAGCAGAATTAATAGTCTTTCCTCCTCTTTCTAAAAACGCTAGTTTATCATGCTAATACTATCATCATCATCAATCCCACTTCATATGAGGTGTCTTTAATGAGTATGTGCATATGTTGAAATAAATTCTTTTAAAAACCATATTAGGTACAATGACACTAATTGTGTTTATGTCTTGCAATACACTTGATGCCAATAAAGGTGTTTCATGGTATAGGTATGTTCAAGGGGTTATGGATAGAGGTGCCATTTTAGACATTTTAGTGTTTTGGTTAAATACATTTTTATATTTTGCTACGGTTTGCATATAGTGGTGTGTCCTTAATGACCTCTTTCCTAAAATTCTAGCTTATTCCCAAAATTTAAAAAAATATCCCAATATATCACCTTGCTTACAGTATTGCAAAATACAGTATCGTAAAATACAGTATCGCAAAATCGTGGTGAGTATCATATCGACAGGTTCTTGCCGATACACAGCCCTAGAAAGCACAATACAGCCCACATCCACTTCGCAAGTTTGCCATCTGCTTGTGGTTTACAAGAGAACAAATTCAAACACCGGCTAGCCGTTGTTGTTGTTGTTGACTAATTAACACTTTCCGTTCATGTGAACACATGACTGCTCTATGTAGTTACATAGTTTTTATGTATAAAATTAGATAAAAAATGGAATCTACCAGTTTCCAGGATTTCACCTTCCAATAACAAGTTGGAATGATCTACATTTCGAAAATATGACTACTATTTAAAATTATTTTACTAAAAAACATTACTATTTTTAGTCATGTTTCACTGAAATTGGTACTTAAACCCAGGTGAAGAGGCTGAGGTAAAGATTCCTGTCATCAACAAATGTAAAGAAATGACATGTTCAAATATGCTCTACATATGCTGTTTCTCCATCACTGATCTTTTAAAGCCTCAGGCTAGATAATGATCTGAGATGTTGAGGTAAATTATGAGTTGCTCAGGAGCTGCTGGTTCCACAATTCAAACTGACTGTATGAGACTGAAGAAAAGGCATTAGTCATAATTACTCATGATATTTCTCGCTCTCTGGTGCTTGCTGTGTTTGAATGATTCGTAATCACACTTTTGGTGATGATGATGTTTTCTCCTTTTGAGTTTGGTTCATCTCAAGGTTTCTTTCTCATATCATCTAAGGGAGTTTTTCTTCCTCATAGTCACCCCAGGCTGCTCATCAAGAATACTTACACATCAATTTGAATAAAAGTGGTTTGTGTTATAAGGACATTCTGTAGAGCTGCTTTCAATCAATCGGATCGAAATAATCCCATCATGAGTAAATGGAGAAAATGTAGTGCCACAATAAGATTACCAAGAACGTGTCCCTCCAAGAGGCCTACTGTATAGCAGTGTTTAAAGGAGCAGGAGCAGGAGAAGGAGCAGGAAGTTCTGCCAAATACTGCTCACTCCATGCACGTGATAACGATATCTCGTGTTCTTCACATGTTTCGGCTCGACACGAGCTCGTACTTGGGGGAAAAAAAAAAAAGACATAGTAGATTTTTGTCATTTTAACTTTCTTTTTCTACAATAAATTATTCTTTATTGTAAAAAAACATAAATGTTATGTCAGATTTCTCACCAGCACCTGATTTCTATTTTAGAAAAAAATGCAAGCGAATAGAAATTGAATTAGTAAATGACGTACAAATATGAACATTCATAACAAAAACCTGCGCAAACTGTAAAAGGATCGATAATGAGTGAACGCTAAAAATTACAATAAACGGGGACATACTAAAAAGCGTTTCACGTGAAAACTGCTTAACGTTGCAATAAGGCAGACCAAACTCCGTAATTATTAATAATAAAGCATTAATAATTATTAATAAACATTAATAATAAAGCACACTATGTACAGACAAGCACATGAGTCCAGAATACGAATGTAACGTGTTTAATTATGGGTTTAATTATTTTTCTCCCATAGAAACTGCTAGTCTTATAGCATTAAGCCGTGTTTAGCTTTTTAAAAAATCGCTCATTAAATACAGCTTAAAACAATAAAGAAATTCAAGCATGATATCGGAAATAAATTCTGTGAAACCTTTTTAAATAAGTGCCAAAAATTTTAAGATTAAAAAACTTTTGAACAGTATTTACAAGCAAAACTGTGGTTAAAAGCACTTTAGAAACCCAACTAGCAAATATAACAGGCAGTACACACCGATTAGCCATAACATCAAAATAAAAATGCATGTTATATTGTGTAATTTCCATTTGTGCCACTGAATTGACCCAAAAGGACTCTTCAAGAACTCTGGAAGTTGTGGGATCTGGAACCGAGGGTAAGTTATTTTAAGATGGTGGCACGTCTGTGAATTCTTTGTCCAGCACATCCCACAAATGCTCATGAACTACTTTTGATATGGACTCGGTGTCAGATTTCTCACCAGCACCTGATTTCTATTTTAGAAAAAAATGCAAGCGAATAGAACTTGAATTAGTAAATGACGTACAAATATGAACATTCATAACAAAAACCTGCGCAAACTGTAAAAGGATCGAAAAATACGACTTTATAAATGCTGTGTTTTTTAACATGAACGCTAAAAATACAATAAAAGGGGACATACTAAATTGCTTCACGTGAAAACCGTGGCAAAAACGGCAAAAACTTTAGAAACCCAACTAGCAAATATAACAGGCAGCACACACCGATTGGCCATAACATCAAAATAAAAATGCATGTTATATTGTGTAATTTCCATTTGTGCCACTGAATTGACCCAAAAGGACTCTTCAAGAACTCTGGAAGTTGTGGGATCTGGAACCGAGGGTAAGTTATTTTAAGATGGTGGCACGTCTGTGAATTCTTTGTCCAGCACATCCCACAAATGCTCATGAACTACTTTTGAACAATGTCCTCCCTGCTGTGTGGAAGCAGGAAACGAGAGAGAGAGAGAGAGAGAGAGAGAGAGAGAGAGAGAGAGAGAGAGAGAGGTGTAACTTGGTTTCAAACAATGTTAAATATTGAAATAACATCCACATAAAAACCAGAACCCAAGATTTTCCAGCAGGACAAGAGAGCAGGAAAGATGTTCCTTCATATTTAAAATAGTTTGATATTTATATCCCCTTTTTGAACTATGTTACAGTTTTTTCTAAGTTGCTTTGGAGCATTTCTCTAATTTTCCTTAATATTTGTGCACTTTTCAAAATAATTAGTTCAAACAGCACAACACACTGGAGTTCATTTCCAAAAATCCACAGTGATCATCGCTGCTGTATCAAGTCCTTTTGTCATTGTTAGCAAACAAGATCGTCAAAACGTTGTGTAGTCTTGTGGTCAGTATGGCGGCGCACGGTTTTAATATTTCCTGATGCAAACTGGGGTTTGGATCATGATAATTAAAAATGCACAAGGCTGAATTTCTTCTATGAATTCGTTTCCAGATTGTTTTTGGAAATTGTAGTTCTGTGTGTCGTTAATTGAAGGTTCACCAGATTCAGCTTTGTGGGGTTTTTTTGGTTTTTTTTTATATAAAGAACCAGTTGGTTAGAGATTCATCTGCACAATTGATCAATTCAAGGCACATTTACGAAATAAAAAGTTGAATATAAATTAAAGTAAGACACTATGCCACCTGTTTTTTACCATTTTACATTCAATGAACTGATGGCGAGATGTTTTGGGGGTTAAGGTTATTTAAAAACCCCGTTGGACGAGCGTAATTCGTTCATGAAAACAGAATTGAGTAGTGCGGCTCTTGTTCCTTCTTTTGTCACGTGACCCCCCGTGTGTGCAATGCATCACACCGCAAACAGAATTGTGTAGTTTATACCATAAGTCCTTTGGTTTGAGTTGTTTGTTCTTTTGTCACCCATAGATGCTACACAGTGTAATCAGGTTTTTACATTCGAATCTTGACATTATTGTTACAATAATGATGGGAGTCACGTGAACAAACGATACAAAATATTACTACTCATTCTTTTGATGATAATAGCTGCATTGTCATATTTTCATTGGGACTATATTCAGAGTTGGTGTATGTAGACGTGTTGGGATTCTGCTCATTGAAAATGTAACGTCATATCGTGTTTCCGATCAAAGAAACGAAATGAACCGAATGACACCAAAACGAGGAATCGTTTAGTGATTCAAAGAACCGAGTGATTCGATCTTCGCATCTCGTGCGTTCGTTTCGTTTTCCGTTTCTCTTAGGCTCCGCCCACACGCGCTGAACGTTCACAGGAACTTTATAAATACGGAAGCAGAAGAAACCTTCTCCAGGACGTGGTGTTCATCTTTAACCGTCTTCAATCATGATTTCAACACTAATTCTCGCTATAGTATTTTGTTTGGGCTCTGTTTTCACAGGTGAGTCTCATGTTTGTTTGTTGCTATTATTATTTTGATGATTATTTTTATTATCTTAGATAATAAACTCGTTCCTCGCGTTCACTCAGCTGTGAAACTCCAAACCCTTATTTTATTTAGACGAAAAAACTATTTATATACAGTAAATATCATTGGACCATGATCTTTTAGTGTCTCTGTGGACTCCAATAATTTGATGATAATCGATCAAATCGTTTTCTGATGGAGAGAAACGCATCTGTTTACCGTAAATTCAACCCGACTTCCGTATTGCGTTTCTATTTAAACTGGGACTCTCCAAAAAAAACCCCACAATGATCGTGTATCTACTTCTCTTTTAGAAAGAAATCTTTTCCCCAAAAAAAACTATTTAATCTACAGGGAAGGAACTAAAGATCAGGTTCATTTTTTTTATTAAATGCTGGATGGAATTACAAAATAACACGTCGTTCCACTAAACAAATCAAAGAACAATAAAGCAGTGATGGTTTCCAATAAGGTTAGATTTTTTCTTTTTTTTCTTTCTCAATTGCTTTGAAACTTTGATCAGATCCGAAATGAAATTTTCAAAACGACTTTTTGACGTCATGTAGTCACTCGTGCATGTCGTACAAACATTTCATTGATGACGTAGAATCGTCTGTTGTTTATTATGTTGATAAGTCATTGGATAAGTCAGTTGTAAACGTGTCCTGGATCGATCAGTTCTACAGTTAACAGTCGAATGTGACCAATGAAGGCGAGAGTACGGCTTCGAGATCAACAATTGGTGAATCTCGTGAAACCTCGATTGGCGAAGGAAAACGCAGAATTGCAATTTTAATAAACGAGTACGCGAACGAACGCTGCAGTAAAAATGTCAATCCTGTTTCATACAAACAATATACAGTAAATACGCTCATTTGCGCGGTTGGAATTTGTAGATGCGATAAAGAAGAAATGCATAAGAAACTTGTTCTCTAAGAATAACAAAACGACTTGATGTCTAGTCAGATGAACAAAGGATTTTTGAGAAAGGTACAGGCTTGTGCAATCAATCCCATGTGTTGTGTTATTTAGTTTGTGAAATGCACTTTCTATCATTCGAGAAATATTTTGCTGAATCGCATGTGACTAGGTGTCTGAGTGGTTATGGTGATGGACTGCTAATCCATTGTGCTTCTTGGGTTATGTGTGTTGTCTTGTGTGCACTGTATGCACTTCATGTAGCTTGTGTTGTGTTGTAGCTCTATGTTGTTGTTCAGTGTAGCACCAGGGTTCTGGAGGAACGTTGTCTCGTTTTTACTGTCTACCACTGTGTATAGTAGAAATGACAATAAAAACCACTTGACTTTACTGATACATGTGTTATATCACAAATAGGTCTGTGGCACAGCTATAAGTCATCCCCCGCCCACCCCTGGCTGATGTAACAGAACAGTGTCTACGGAGTTTTCAGCCAGCTCATCGATATTGATATGAGTCTAAATTCGAGCCTTTGTTGCGTCGATGTGCAAAGCCCCAGTTGCTTCAAGTGGGCAGGGTGTATTAGGTGTATGGTGCTGCTACAGTATAACCCCTTCCACACTTCTTGGAATTTTTTTTTTTTTGCGTGATCTTACATGATGCAAACACCCACATGGGACCATTACAGGCACCCTGACATGCAAATCCCCAGTGTATCAGGTCAGTGTTAAGCAGTGTGTTTTTTTTTTTTTTTTTGATTGGAGCGAATTCTAGATGATGATGATGTGAACGGAAAACTTGCGTTGGGGTAGCGCGAGGGAGACGGGCACTGACTCAACGTAGCCCACAGTGATCACAAACAGAAAAGTCAAAGCTCTCCTTAGATGAACTGTGTTAGGCCGTTTCAAGAGATGTATCAGTTCCATAAAAATCATGGCATGAAAGTCACATGCAAGTTATATCGCAGAGGAACGCTGTCTTCGAATATTCCAGCAATGTTAGGAAGTTCGGGTCGGAGCACAAGAGGGCAGAATGTTAGGGGCCTCACTTAAGGGCCCAAGAGTAGCAGGTTGGTGATACTGTGGCTTGAACCTCTGACCTTCTGAACAGCAATCCAACACCTTAACCACTTCACTACACACGTGAGCATTTTTTGTTAGGTTTGTCTTATAACTCATCCTAAAGGTGGTTGGCTGGGATTAGGGTTACAAAGGGGTGGAAAATTTTCAGGAAAATGTTTAAATTTGGGGAATAAAAACCAGGAATTTCTTGGATTTTATGAAAGTTAATTAGATTTTTTTTTCTTTTCAACTACATTGAAGTTCACTTTTATAGGCTAACCTACAATTTTGTAACTTCCCAGATTATTCCCATTAATTCCCATGGAAAGTTTCCAGTCTTGAAAATTCCTGGAAATTTGCAACCCTTTTTGGAACTGTTGATTGAAAATGTCTTTGAAAGCTTTATCTGTACATTGGAAATAAATGGCACAAAGTTCGGAAACCAGCCTTGGATCAGTATTCTGCTTTCGTCAAAAGTTATCGTTGGCCCTAGGCATGTGTCCAACCCAGATTTTTCCATCAAACAGCCAGATACTGAAGCTGCTCCAGAATTCAAGGTGAAGATTCCCACTGCCCTCTGTTGAGATTGGTGTGGTTTCTAGACCTTTTATAAATGTCTGTATACTGTCCAGTCATATCCTTCACCGGTCCTTCAAAATGAGCAGACGAACGATGTTAGCGATGCTGTCTGGCCATGTCTGAAATTTTAACCTCTGACTTTTGCGAAGCCCCAGACGCCGTCACTTTAAATCCGCAAAGAAAACCACAAAGCTGCAAAGTTCACCTTTCGAAAGATCTCACCTTACCTGTGTCGTCAACTTTGAACAGACGATCCCTTACATAAAACTTTAACTTAATAACAATCCAACATTTGTATCTGTTCAATTATAACAATTTGTTACTTTATATTACTTTATTTATTATTCCTTTGCAATTTGCTGTGAAATATAACACGTGTCATCCATTAGTCCCGTTAATCAGTGAACCATAGAAATGATAATAAGTGCATTAGGGGGGGAAAAAACGGATTTACAGAACTTTCCTATAGATAAGTATCATTTTTTTTTTTTGTATTCAATTATACAGATTTTTGGTATTTTGTCAATATAAGATAGGATTTTACAACATTGCCATCTAAAAAATACAAAATAAGTTTGTGTGTGTGTGTGTGTGTGTGTGTGTGTGTGTGTGTGTGTGTGTGTGTGTGTGTGTTTTTTCTCCACCTTCAGATGAAATCCCTACACCTCAGAATTTGCGACTAAAATCCGAGAACATGGGTCTCATTTTGGAATGGGATCCACTGGAGACGACCTCTGGGAAGGACTTGAAATATACAGTAGAGTACAAGTGAGCCGAAATGACGCTTGACATGTGAACAAACTTTTGGACGAAAACCTTACAACCATAATAATTAATCACACTTTCGTGATTTACAGTATAGAAAGCCTAGGAATGTGATCTTGTGCATCAACGTTACTGGGAAATGAATATTAATAAAAAATAAATAAATAAATACAATTTTTTATATAGACCTTAAAATAGAGATAAATATCGTATAGTTTTGATCAGCAGGTTCATTTAGAAATATTGGATAGATTTATTATATACATGCACCGGCCTTGTTTGTTGCTGACTCACTTCTAGTTTAGTTTTTCGCGACGTGTTTCAGTTTGGCAGATGTAAAACGCGGATTTTTATTTGAATCAACTTTTTAGTCAGCTTGAAAAACTGTATAGTCTAAATTTGTCTTAGACAGCGTGTTTCTACCCACAGAACTGATGCTCGCTTGAATTTTTTTTCCATAGTCATGCCGTTCTACCGTTGAACTCTGGGCGATATTTTAACAGTGTTATTGCAATATTTGAACAGCAACAGATGTTGAGCTGCAGTTGCACTTTGTCACTTCCAGTAGTGTACAGTAACAAAGTTAATGTAATTTGTAACTCTACTCAAATTTTTTTTTTCATGACTTTTTCTAAGCGCCAATCAAAACGAGTTCAAACAGAGAGAGAAAGTACAGCAACCAATTCATTTTACTTTGTTACTGTTCACAACTGCCAGTGACTGTATATTATTTAACTATATAACGAATGCTAATAAAAAACCCTCTCGATGTTGTTCCGAGTCGTAACGCGGTGTGATCCTCTTTCTTATTAGATCATGGGATTCGTTCAAAATAGTTTGTGTGAACATTTCGGCGCCGAGCTGCGATTTAACCAATGACGTCTCTGCTTACGGGAACTACATACTCCGTGTGAGGACAGAACTCGATGGGAAAAGCTCTGCTTGGACAGAAACCAATTGTGAACCTTTGGAAACAATTAGTGAGTAGACTTTTCTTGATGTTGGAAATAAGATTGTGTTGTTGGGTTTTTTTTTGCAAAAAATCGGATGTTTGAGAGCTGATTTTAGGGAGAATTTGTGGTCTGATTCTGGTTTGTTCTCAATTTCTCGATCCAAAAACTCCATGTCATTTTCCGCAGCTGTTATTGGACCGCCGAGCGTGAAGCTGCAGAGCCGGAAAGGGAAAATGGAGGTCGACATCACCGACCCCGTTCTGAAAAAAGGCACCCTTAAGGATTATTTTACGAACATTATCTATCACATTCATTACTGGGCAGAAGGAAAGATGGAACAGGTAACAATCTCCCTTTTCTTTTCTGTTTTTTTTTTTCTATATCTTAATAATGATCTCTTGGTTTCCACACTTTTCTAGTGTCCAATTTTTACAAGTTGAGGCGGTCAAACATTTCCCTACAGTATGAATGGGCCAAAAATCTGACTTGATTAAGGGCCAAAAGAAACCGCTGCATTTATACCAAACTGTATTAAATTAAAAAAAATTTTATCACAGGTCCCCTTATGTATAGTTCTATAATATTTATAAATAAATAAATAAAAAAACATGACTGTAAAATGCTTAATTAATGTACTTTCATCCAAAGGTTTCGAGACTATTTCTGTTTAAAGAAAGTACGTAATTTATTTCCGGATTACACCCTATCACTTTAAAAATAGTCACCTTGTAAAGCAATACAACGTTCCCAATGTTCCTGCCACTTGAGAATTGTGTCCTGGAAGTCTTCTTTTCAAAGTGCATCAAGTGTCAAAAACGGCGATCCGATCTTTATTTTCGGGAAGTCCGCAGGAGCCGAATCTGGCGAGTAGGGTGGGTGTAGACGAGAGATCAGCTTGTTGAAGGTCTTCCTGATCTCTCGTCATTTTCCATTGATGTTCTTCCGCTCTTGAAGCACGCGTCGCAGCATGGCCGTTATAAATTCGCAGACGTGGTCATGTACTTGGTCAGTTTGCACCATTAGTCTCGAAAATTTTTGATATCACTGCGTATTAATTACAGTTAAAATCCAGCTTCAAGGTACCATTCACACTAACTTTATGGAAATGAGAGTAGGGGGGCGACAGCATCCAAACATCCCAGTTCAGTCTAAAAGAGAAACCAATTCATATTGTGTGTGTACATACTTATGTGTATGTATGGCCCACTGGCACTAGTTTGGGCATCTCGGCTTTACACAAATAAGTCGAATTTTACAATGATTCCTAATGTTGATGAATCTTCACAGGAGAAGATGGTGGACCAGAGCCGGGTGATGCTCACAAAAGTTTTACCGGAAACGCTGTATTGCATGAGAGTGGAGATCAATCTGGATTATAAAAAACAAAGCCTCCCGAGTAACATAACCTGTGAAATGAACACTGCACTTGGTGAGTGTCCTGCTTATAAACATTCTTCTTTGGCATAAGATTCACAACACACACTCTCATACACTTAGAACATTAGATGAGAATTTTCCACACCAGTAGTCGAGCTCAATGCTGGCATTTCCTGACACCCTAAAATTCTCAGAACTTGAGTTTATAAAGCATTTTCTGCAACGTCGCATTGGTCTCGAACAAGTTCTCGAGCAAAAAGTACTCTTTTACAGCATTTGGTAGTCGAGGCAAACGTGGTTGAAGGTCCTTGCTTAAAGGCCCAGCAGTAGCCACTTGGCGGTGCTGGCTTTTGAACCCATGAGCAGAAGTCCACCTTTTTATCCACTGACCTACCACTTCCCTACTCCAAACCTTAAGCTCCTACTCGCCGCCTATATTTACATGTACAATTATTTATTCTACACTGATGAAATTATTTCCATCATCATGATTCTATAACTCTGATGATTGAATCTAAAATGGTTAGTTTGGTCATTTTCCGTTGAGAGCCAAAAGAGGTTTGGAGGAATTTCATCGGGAACGTACACAATTGGCGAAAACCACATTATTATTATTATAATTAATATTGTTGACCTTCTCATTATTTCTAGATTGTTCTCCCATATTTTTTTGCTCTCAACGTGAGGATAAAATAAAAGTCTATTCATTGTTGTGTTATTGTGATCATCCTCTGTAGACGAGGTGGAGATGTGGCTGATCTTGGTGGTGCTGCTTGTCAGTTTCCTGGTCACTCTGATTTCTGTCCTCCTGATTACCATGGCTGTGTGGGGTGGCTACAGAGGAATCAGATATCTGCGCCCAAAAGGCAAACTACCGGAGCACTTTAAACAGGTAAGTGTGTGTGTCTCTGTGGAGGAAGTTTAGTAAAATTACATAGAATATGTCATCTCTACCATTAGGGGGCGCCACAGCGGATCATCCGCATGTTTAATTTGGCACATGTTTTTACGCTGGATGCCCTCCGGCAACCCTCCCCATTTATCCGGGCTTGGCACCGGCACTAAGGCTTGTGCAACCCTAATGGCTGGGGTCGGTTCCCTGACCGGGGATCGAACCCGGGCCGAAGCGGTGAGAGCGCCGCATCCTAACCACTAGACCACCAGGGAACTTTTTGAATGAACCTACACTAATATTTTTGCCGATGTCCACATTTGTTTTCGTTTGAAAACAAATGTGGACATCGGCAAAAATTCAAAGAGAAAGAACTATCAGAAAGATATATTGTCACTCCAGTACAGTTCCAGACCCTCGTTCCTTTCGGGACGTCTACATCCTGGGGCCATCACCTTTATCATGCTGCTGAGTTTATTTTTTTCTTCTCCTCGCAACCCAAAAATTTGATTTGAAACTATTTATTTTTTCTTCAGTACCTGTTGGAGCGTCCAACATCATCCATCCTGGCCATGCAGAACAACACTCCGCTCAAGGAGCCTTACCATGAGTTCAGCATCATCACTTTTCAAGAAGTTCCTCCCAAATCCATGCAGAAGGAAAGCTCAAAGCCATCGCAGTCTTAACACACGCAGATATGAAGGACATTCGCTTCTAACATGAAGTAAAACAGAGATTGCAGTCATGGACTTTTTTCCATCGTGGACTACTTGTATACATTTGCAAGGACTTCTTTGTTTTGTCATCGGAAACCTATCATTTCAATTGATCATATAGAGGATCGAAAAAGCTTCACGATTCAGTATTTTGTAAGACCTATTTTTATCAGTTTTTTGAAGAAGATTTTTGTAAAAGCTTTTTTTTTATATTGCACTTTATATATTAGGAAAATTTTTGTACATCTTTTTTAATTCATTAGAATTACTTTCGAAGTAAAGCTGTTACTAATCGCCTTACTATTACTATTGGTAATACACTATTGCGGATGGGTTGTAATCAAAATATAGACCCTTGTGCTTGTTGTGTGTGTGCGTTTCTCCGACAGAATTATGAGTACTTTTGTACGTTTGACACGTTCCTTATTGTTATCTTGTACACGTGACACGGGGCGAAATGAACAGCTACGAGCGCCACGTTTAGCCCTTTTTCAACAAAGTATGAGTATGTTTATCTATCTTATTATTGATCGATGCGTATTGGAAAGAATTGTGGACCAGGGCGTATTACATATTACACAGGTATTCCCCGGGTTTCCGATAACCCCATAGTAACCTAAAAAATATCTTATGTGGCCTTAAAGAATGGTGAAGGGGTATTATACTGTCATTGCTAATAATTGAACAAATTACAGTACATAATTTAGCAAAACAGAGCAATTTACACTATAGTATAATACTGTACTGTATAAGCTATAAAGTATATATATATATATGGCAGAGGGCACAAGATCAAACACAGGTATTGCCAGCTCAGCAAAATGTAAATATTTTTTTACACACATTTATTAACGACGTCCTTTTTCCTCAGATATTAAAACAAATATTTAGAGATAAACTCGCCAAGTCTCAAACCAGTTGACTCATGACGATCGTGCGATTAATAACGAGTAAATGTTTTAATTATTTGGCAACCCTAATATTCCTGGTATGCAAAACAAACTGACTTTTCTTCTTCCATAAATAATTGCTTGCTGTAAACCATTCCTCAGATTAATATTTATTTTTATGACATGCTTAGTGTCATCTCTGACCAACAAAACCTGGAGAACAACTTAGTGTCGATCAAGAGCAACCCTCAGTCCTGTTCCTGACGATCCTCAGTGCACATTTTACACTTTTTCTTTTCTGACACAAACCTTAAATAAAGTGACCGCAAGCTGACGATTTTTTTTCTTTCTTTCATTGTGTGTAAAGGTTGTATTCATTTGTGTATATTTATCTGACTTGTTATTAATCTTTGTTTGACCTGATCAGTGTGTATTTTGTGTTTTTTTCTGCTTTGTGGTATAATAAATCTGGGTGTGTTCACTAATTTGGTTCCTCATTCACTTCACACAACACTTTACTGTCAAACTTTTTGGTGTAAGTTTACACCACTTTCACTGGGTTGCCAGTATTTCTAGGTTGCCAAGATTACTACTCTAATCACTATTTACAGTATAGTACTGTTACTGCATGTAATTATACAGTCTAAAACCGTTATCTACACCGACATATTGTATGTTTACAAGGTAAAAGTGGGATTACTGCTTTTTTATACAATTGTTGTCATTAAATAATTTAAAAATGGCATCATTTTGATATTTAAAACAGATATTTAGTAGGTACTTGAGTTTTAACATTATTATTATTATTTTTTTAATACTTAGCACAAAGGCATGAAATTAGCAGTTAGCATTAAACAATACAATTATCAGACTTATAGATAACTGAGTTTTTATGGATTTTACACGGAAATGTATGGCATTTTAGTGTCTAAGTGTCTAATTTCTATTATAATTTCAATTTATATCATTATATTCTTAAACTTAATAAAGTTCGTATTTTTAAGTATTGAGAAAAACCTTATCAAAACAAATTTTTTACAGTGTAGCCGAGCTAACGACAATTAGTGATGGGAGATCGGATTATTTTAGCGATTCGGTTCTTTGAATCTCGTTCATCAAAACGAATGAATCATTTTTTGAATCATTTAGTTTATTTTATATATTTAATCATCTTTATAGCATCCCTGGGAGTCACGTGATAGACTCGAACTCGACGAGTAGAGACCTTTGGAGATTTTGCGATTCTTTGCTCATGCGTGTCAAGAAGGCGATGAACGAATCACTCTGAGACTACTCGTCCTTCTGAGTCAAATTAAAGACTCGTTCAAAATGAACAACTCGTTGCTAATACTGGTGACTGTTTTTTTTTTTCTTTTTTTTTTATATTTCTTAGGTTTTGTATAAATAGAAATAGTAAAGTGGTAGCCTAAGGTTGTGGTCTTGGTTTGGTGTTTGGTGTGAAAGAAACTGACTGGCCTGCACAGCGTCCTGACCTCAACCCGATAGAACATCTTTGGGATGAATTTCACCGGAGACTGCGATCCAGGCCTTCTCATCCAACATCAGTGTCTGACCTCACAAATGTGCTTCTGGAAGAACAGACAAAAATTCCCATTAACACACTCCAAAACTTTGTGGAAAGCCTTCCCAGAAGAAGTTGAAGCTTTTCTAGCTGCAAAGAATTGGCCAACATCATATTAAACCCTATGGATTAAGAATCTGATGTTACTGAAGTTCATGTGCATGAACTTGAGTAACCCTAACCCTAGATCTTCTTATTACTAGTTCCCACTTCTCATGATTCTCCTGTTCCACCCCAGAAATAATTTTCTAGACCCGCCCCTGGCGGCCATGTTGGTTTTGACAACACGTGCTAAACACGTGGAGGTTTTTTTTAAGCTGGTGGGGTATTTGTTTTATCCAGCGGTTGAAAAATCCTGCATTGTATGCGGCCCTTGAGAGGAACACACCAGGTGGCGCTCTCCTTACACAATCCATACACAGGAAGCGAGAACACACCTGAAACGCGACTCGTGTTTTCCTTCAATGCAATTCCCGCCCCTCTGCACTGCGATTGGCTAATTCTCCGGATTGACACGATGTCCGCCATGTTGGCCACGTGACCCACTAGCCAATCAGGATTCAGAAAGAGAGAGAGAGAGAGAGAGAGAGAGAGAGAGAGAAAGAGAGAGAAGGAGCGTCGGTGTTTGGAATGCGGATGAAGAACATGGAGCAAAAATAGACGCTGATCGAAGTGAGCGATTTTAATCAGATCGATCCCAAGTCGCAAATATCGCAGATGTGCCAGATGTTTGACTACGTTTAGATAATCCTCAGGTAACCAGGTTGTTCCGGGGTCTTCAGTGTTTGTGGAACATGAAGCTTCTCGGAGTGTTTGTTTCAGCTCTGATGGTCTTCTGGACTTCATCTGGTAAGTTCTTGCACTTTGATCAGCATCATAATTATCAATGTCCCAATTATATGATCATATCTGCGGAGTTTGCTTCGAACACACACACACACACACACACACACACACACACACCATAACACATACACTAACACGCGCGCGCACGCACGCACGCAGATCGAGGGCTTAAATAAATATTTTGTTCCAGCATTAGATCCTTACATGCATGACACCCTGACATTACACACACACACACACACACACACACACACACACACACACACACACAGAAAGGGGAAGGGGACATGTTCAACCAGCACCTATGGATATGAAGTTTTTCAAATTTTGTTTTCCAAAATGTTTCTCATATATGGCAAATATATAAGTTGCTATGGTTCCTCTGTTTTTTGACGTCATAATATTTATAATGAAATGGTAAACATATCTCTGTACTCTGTTTAACTAATGCAGGTAAGTTCTGGTTCAGTAAATCTTAAAGTACTAGGAAATCCCTAAGGAATCAATCTGTCTGCATGAGGAAGACGTGATCTAATCTACATCAGTAAACAGTTGATAACCACAACCATGATGGACCTATAATGGAAATTCGGTTTCACCCAGATGAGCATAGGTTCCATTATGAATCGGGTTCCTTAAAAGGTTTTTTTTCCAAACCATCTCCTCGCCACGATAATCTCTGTCTTGCGCATTAGGGATTAACATAAGGACTATGTATGGCATTATTTGGACATAACGTACTGACAAACCAGATACTCCATTTGAGTAAAAAAATAATTAAATAAATGCATGAAAGGCCAAATATTTGACTTCTTTTAGGGCCAGGGGCAAGAAATAAGTGTTAGTTTTTCTACCATTACATCATTATATTTGATTGCCGGGTTGCCAAAGTTACTCTTTTTTGTAATGTTGTCATATTTAAATAGAATTTTAAACTTTGGTTCAGCTATACGACAATACTCTAAACAATACTGTAGATACAATACTATAGAGTTGTAACTAGCTGGAACTATTGGCAAAAATCCATTTAGATAGTTTTTCCGGGTTGCGCTATACAGTACGAGAGCAGCCTCTAGAGGCGAATCACTGACATGACGTGCTGTTTATAGGAAGTGTCCTGTTTTTAACAAATACATTTTGTATGCAACTCTTTTTTATATATACCGTTTGAGCGTTACTATTTATTTTATTACCTGCCCACGTTCATTAATGAAGTTTTGAACATTTTTGGCCTATTGTTTGATTCAACTTGATTTTTTTTATACAGAGTAAATAAATTTTTTTTAAATATAAATTTTCATTCGTACTGGAAATTATTCTTTGTCAATCCCTAAATGTACGAGCAATAGGTTACTGTGGTGAGGAGATGACCTGAAACGAAACCTTGTGAGGAACCAGATTACTAAGGGAACCTATGACCATGTCCATTATAGTTCCATCATTATTATAGATATCAGTTGTATACATATATACAGAGTTTTTCACTTGATTCCTGAGGGAAATTGTTATGTCCCAGCATCAGGCAGTTCTAGACCATCATATTGGGAAAGGTCTCAGTCTAAATGAACCATGAGCAAATATTAAGGTTCTTGAAACCACCCAACCCCAATCAAACACACCTACATGAGCTAACCATAGTCTTTAAGGTTCACCAGAAAATTACAGGCAGGTGAGTTTGGAAGTTGGGGAGATAAACTCAGAAGAACCCTGTAATAGATAATGCTTCTTTGCTATAAAAAAAAATCAAATATAGTTGAGACCACAGTGTTAAATTGCTACATAAGATCAGGTCTGAAGATACCAGAGATTACTGTAGATGGTTCAACTTGGAAATCTTTCAGATGGATTCTGGAGGTTTCTTTCATTTAACATTACCCTCTCCAAGTTCTAACAACAAACCACATTTATTACTATATAAATTGCTGAACTTGCATTCAGCAGTTTTATCAAACGGAAATATTGCACAGAATCCTACGAGGTCTGCATTTAAGGAAATTATGCAAATCACCAGTAAGAGCCTTTTGAAATTTTTTTTACACAAGTTTCTTTCACAAAGAAGCCACAAACAAGACACAACTCAATAAATGCTACTCTAATCCAGAAAAAAAAAGTATTAGTGTGGACGTGTAAACGTTTTTGTTAATGACTTTAATACTGTTTTGTAGTTTTTTGGTAAATTGTACATGAACAATTCTTCTGTTTCTGTAGGATTGAAAGTGTACATCAGAGATCTGGTTCAGCTAAACGACAATAGTCTATACAATACTGTAGATTCATTACTTTAGAGTTGTAACTAGCTGAAACTATTGGCAAAAATCCATTTAGCTAGTTTTTCCGGGTTGCATTATACAGTGCGATAGCGGCCTCTAGAGGCGATGACTGTTGAAATAGACGGCATGTCATAGTTGGAATGTAAAATTGTTGTTTTCGAATGTTAAAATGGTCGGACTATGTTACAATTGTGTGGGAACCCTGTGTGTAAAATGCGTCTGAGATCAGAATAACTTTTGAGGTCGAAGGTGTACATGAGCTTGATTGCTATTTCTAGACATCCAGTTAGACAATAGTATCACTAGACTTTTAATCAAATCCTACACTTGATTTGCATTGAAAGCTAATCCCATTTCCATTCCGGTATAAAATGTCAGCTGAAAGTGTCCTGGGTTTTTTTTTTTTTTTTTTTTTTTTTTTTTTTTTTTTTTTTTTTTTTAACACCGATGCCCTTTGTGTATCATGACACTTTATTACACTGTAATCAGCTGAAACACCAGAGGAAGCTTTTCTTGATTTGACTAATAATACAGTAGGTGGGTTGAAGGTGTTGAATTCTCCGAGAATTTCACAGTAAACCGTCTTCAGCTTTAGCAGTGTTTAGTCTTCAGCACCGTTTAGTCTCGGTAATAAAATGCGTATTCTCGTAGTTCATTGTGCGCTCGGATGCACTGTGCGTCAGAATCCAGCAGCCTGCTGAACCCACAACGAGCTCCACCACAAACTGCGATTGTGTAACTCGAAATCACGAGGTGAACAAACATGTCTCGAAACGGGAAACTTCTCCCTCACGAGTTTTTTCATTTGTTTTTCTTTTTTTCAACATGAAGTTTCCGGGTATTACTCACAATGCTCAGAGGCTCGAAAGTAACACAATGCTTAGTTTCCGCTTGTTGACTGTTTGTTTATTTGCCAGGATTTGAGGTTTTTTTTTTTCCTCAAAGCTACATTTCTACACACACCACAGTCCTGATGTGTGTATTGGAATCAACTTTTTAGTATTTTATACAGTGTAGCTGCATTACCTGTTTTTTTCATGGTTAGAAAATAAAAAAATTTAAATAATTTAAGAAAATAATAAAAAATTCAGATACCTTTTGAACAGATCAACCTCTAATTGACATGCATTTGTTTAAAGTGTTTTTATTAACATAATTAAATGGAAGTTAAGTGGAAATGAAATGAGAAAGTTATGCTGAAAGGAATTTACATGAATGCCAGGGCAGGATGTGAAAACGATTAGCATTTTTATAGCAGTGTGTGTGTGTGTGTGTGTGTGTGTGTGTGTGTGTGTGTGTGTGTGTGTGTGTTGGCATGCTATTTTGGCCACGATTTGGTCACCTGGGACAAATGTAGAAAATCGTACAAAGATTCCTAGAAGCCGAAAGTCTTTGATCGCAGGTTCGATGTGTTCAGCAACAGCGGTCGCGACGATTTGTTTTCCTTTTCTCCAACACTTTTCTGCTTTTCTTTTCCTACGATCACCGTCAAACCCGAGAACCAATAGGAGCGCCGAACCCCGTGCGACTTTAAATCACCTCAGGAAAAATGTCAAAATGAGTCATACAGCAAGAAGGGAAACAAATTGAGTAATGAAGAGCAACTGCAATTATTTTGTACTCAAGTCTGGAATCAACATCAATACGCAGCATCCACCCAAAAATTACATGTGCCTATTTGCACAATAAACCTTGTGTCTACTCGATACGTAGCTGTTGATCAATTTACCCACATTTAGATTTTCGAAAAGCTTATGAATTTTATGTATGTTGTTTTTATTTTAGTTTTTTTCTCCCCAAGATGTAGCACTTGAACGTTTATTTCTCTAAATGATCACGTCTCTAATTACAAACTTTAAGGTGCATTGTGTATTTTTTTGCAATCTAGGGTACCTACAATTTATATAACGTGTAGAAAAATCGTGTCCATTAGAGACACACTTGGACAGTGAATGTGTAGTAGAATGTTTTTGTGGACAGTCCAACTCAAAAACGTTTGGCCCTAATAGAAGAACGTATGTAATATAGAGACCAGGAGAGAAGATGTTAGAAGTTTGCCTCACCCCCACAATCAAACAAGGAGGTGCAAGCGTAAGTTTTGTGGTTGTTTTTGGAAAACCGGAAAAGCGAACGGAATCTTGAACCAACATGGTTGCCAGTTTACCTTTGCATACCATACCATGCAATTTCGTCTGGAACCCGACTTCACCATACAACAAGACAATGTACCGAGGAATATGTCTATCTTTGGTAACGTTATTTAGAGAGCGAACAGTCATCTGGAAAACTGTTATTTCAGCTGAATGTTTTCGGAGAAACGAACCGTCCGGATGAATTTTTTTAATGAAGGATTTTTTTTGTTTGTTCAAAATAAATCTTACCAATAATCATACCGTTACATGAAAACTCCATAATTGCTATTCCTGTATTATTATTAACTGTAAATATTTCCGTTTGTGTCCACAGTGTGTGGTGAATTACAAGCCCCCCAGAATGTCACCATTCAGACACTCAACATGAACTACGTGCTGAAATGGGCCTGGGATCCGGAGCAGGCACCAGACGGCAACGTTACCTTCACGATGCAGTATATGGCGTAAGACGATATTTGCACACTGCACCTGATGAATAGCACTTTTGTCTTTTGGATTGTTATATGCTGTTTGTTTGTACTGCCTTTAAAACCTCAGACAGGGTTGGTTGCATTTTTTGCATCAGAGCTCTGAGCCCGAGGCCACGATAAGATATTAACCTCGGATATAAAATGTTAACAGAATTTTAGTGTTACAATGTGGCAGTGTTACAGTATTCCAGCGTATCGGTGTTACAGCATTACGATGTCAGTGTTACAGTATTCCAGCGTATCAGTGTTACAGCATTACTATATCAGTGTTACAGTATTCCAGCGTATCAGTGTTACAGCATTACGATGTCGGTGTTACAGTATTTCAGCGTATCAGTGTTACAGCATTACGTTGTCAGTGTTACAGTATTCCAGCGTATCAGTGTTACAGCATTACGATGTCTGTGTTACAGTAGTCCAGCATATCAATGTTACAGCATTACGATGTCTGTGTTACAGTAGTCCAGTGTATCACTTTTACAGCATTACTGTGTCTGTGTTACAGTATTTCAGCGTATCAGTGTTACAGCATTACGGTGTCTGTGTTACAGTATTTCAGCGTATCACTGTTACAGCATTACGGTGTCAGTGTTAGTGTTACAGCTTTACAGTGTTTTAGAGAGTAACAGCGGTATAGGTTTAGTGTTACAGCGTTAAAGTGTTAGTGTAACAGCATTACAGTGTTGCATCTTTGCAGCTTTGCAACTTTGCACTGTTTGAGTGTTGTAGTGCAGTGTTACAGCATTGCAACTTACAATAAGGAGGAACAAAATGTAGCCCTCCAGAAACTAAATTAAAGGTCAATATTATATGTGTTACAGTGTAACAACATTGGAGTGTTATTATTACTAGTGTTAGTTATATTAACCACAGATTTAAAACCACAACATGACTTAGGCCGATATCTGCACTCTGCAGCTGATGAATAGCCCGTATGTCTTTCTGATTGTCATATGCTGTTTGCTTATACTGTTAAAAGTGTTTCCTTTGTTGCATTTTTACATACATTATCTGATACAGAGGTCACGATTTGAAACCACAAGATTGTTATTTAGTTCCCCTTAAGGGCTACAGCTCATGATAAGAAACACAAACAGATTGCGTATGCCTGTTACCACAAATAGCATAATAGTCATGTATTATAGCATTGCAGCTTAACAGTGTTGCAGCGTTAGTGTTGTAGTGTTAGTGTTGCAGCTTCACAGTGATGCAGCATTACAGTCTTGCAGTGTTGAAGAGTTACAGTGTTAGAATTTCTGCATTGCAGCTTCAGTGTTACAGTGTTGTGTTGCAGTTTTTGTGCTACAATGTTGCAGCGTGAGGGGTTAGTGTTTCAGCATTGCAGCTTCACAGTGTTACAGTGTTGCAGTGATGCAGTGGAGAAGCGTTACAGCATTAGTGTTACAGCATTACTGGGTTAAATATTAGTGTTACTGTGTTGAAGGGTTGTAGCTTTACAGTGTTATAGCAATAGAGTACAGTGTTACAGGATTGCAGCTTCACAGTGTTACAGTTTTGCAGTGATGCAGTGGAGAAGCGTTACAGCATTAGTGTTACAGCATTACTGGGTTAAATATTAGTGTTACTGTGTTGAAGGGTTGTAGCTTTACAGTGTTATAGCAATAGAGTACAGTGTTACAGCATTGCAGCTTAACAGTGTTAGAGTGGTTTAGTGTTACAGATTTGCAGCTTTCGAGTGTTACGGTGTTAGTGTTAGTTTTACAGCATTAGTACAGCATCCGGGTTCAGTTTAATCTTCATTGGTATCCTTGTTATAACACATTTTTTTGCTCATTTCTTTTGCCTGATGTGTTTGGACGATTTTCTTTTTTTATTTCTCCTCTTCGTCTCATAAAATGTAACAATTAATAAGATGTGATGCAGAAAATCGCTTAAATTAAACATTTATTGAATACCACAAGCCTCTAATCACTGCACTTGTTAGCAGCTGGGTAAAGGCTTGCTAACAAAGTTCCTAAAAGTTACTTATTCTTTCTGCAAATTTTTTCTCATTCTTTTATTAAAAGTAGCATCAAATTAAATACATAAGACAAAATTAACTACAAATGATAAGAACTTAAAGCCTGGGAAACGCCAAGCTGATTGTTGGCTTTAGTTTATTTGGGCTAATCATTATTTACAGATACAATACATTTACAACTTGTGTAATTTAGCAATTTAGCTTTTTATCGAACTTTTTCATGCTAAATATTCTTAGCAATAGCAGTGGAATTCGGACTAAAATGCTAATCACCAGTTTTTTTTTGTTTTACTCATCACAGCAAATTGGCTTGTTTTTTTTCCACCACATTTCGGACATAAAGTTTATCATAGACTGTGCTTAGATCTTAATGCTTAATTCAATTACATAAAGTGTAACTAAATGTAAAATACAACGTTTACTGGTTCTTTTTTGCAGCTCTAGTAGCGTGTTAGCATAACTAGCCATCATTTCCTGAATGAATGTTCCTGAATACACTTTTTCCCTCTGACCGCAGGAAGTTTAAGAAGAAAAAGCCCAAGAGCAGGCAGGACTGGAGGTCAGTGTGCGACTCGACCCCCGAGTACTCCTGCGATTTTTCCTCGGCAGAGCTGCATTACCTGGGCATGTGGCTGCTGCGCGTGAGGTCTCAAATCGGCTCGGATGTCTCACCTTGGGTCATCCTGGATTTCTGTCCCGATAGAGACGGTAAGATTTTCATTTGAAATTCTGTCAGAGAGACAAATAGTAGGCTTCAGTAGAAAAAATATTTTTTTCCCAGCTCATTACCTCAGATGTTCTTCAAAAACAGGATTATAAATATACAGTACTGCAGCCTACATCCAGAAATTATCCCAATATCCAACCTATTTGCTGTAGATTTCCAAGTTCTATTGAGGAGAAACTCAAGAGTCGACGTACTTTAGGAAGGTTTTCATGCTATGACCTTCTCGGTTCGTGCGGTTTGTTGAAAATCGAATCGGCCGGTCGATGATTTCTGCTAACTTTCTGGAAAATTTTCATGATAACTTCATCAGGAGAATTTTTGGAAATATGCAAAGTTACTTAACGGGAATTTAATCGGAAATGTAGGTAAACTATATCATACACAAACATTTTGTTTGGACATTAGTAAAGCTGTGACTATTTTAATAATAGATTATAAGAAGTACTTTTTCTTTCTTCAGCGGGTGGTGCGTCAGTTATAATGGTCTGTGGGGAAACGCAGTCCTCCGTGTGTAGTTAAATCGACGAGACGAAGCAAATAATTTCCCTCTGTGCTTTTTTGTATTCGAGTTACTCAAGGAATCCTTTCAGCCGTAGTCATAAGCTGACATGCATGCAAACTAATACAGTTAAAAAGTGACTTTGATTTAATTGTTATTATAATTTTGTTGCTCAGTAAAACTCGTATCGGTCGACCTCTAATATAGCTGTAACATTTTCCTATAAATTGTTTGGATCTTTTTATTTAAACACCTTCGAAATTTTCAGGAACGTCTTTTCAGCCAGCTGTAGCTGAGCAGGCAATGTTTGTGTTTCGGGTGTTTTCATACTTATTGTGGGATTTCTAAATTTGCTCACATCTCAGCTTTTGTCGTCATGCCTCGTTTTGTGGTCACATTGTTTAGGTTTGTTGTCACGCTCGAGGTTTTGTTGTCATGTGATGGGGTTTCGTTCTCTCTCACGCTTTCCTCACCTTTTTGTCAAACCTCTGCAGCTGTGATCGGGCCTCCGTCCTCTGTGAACATCACCCCTGTTGATGTATTGCTGCAGGTTGACATTTTGGACCCTCGGTCCTACACCAATGGCTCCATGAGAGAACTGCTGCCCAATATGTACTACTTTATACAGTACTGGGAAAGAGGCTCCTTAATGCAGGTGTGTATATGTACACACACACACACACACACACACACACACACACACACACACACATATATATATATATATAAACAATTTAAAATAAAATGCCTGCATGTTTTAATAATATAAAATAAATGTAACAAATTTAAATATCTAAAAAATAATATAGAATGAATGCGATATTGCACATTTTTATTATTTTGATGAAATTCAGTAATCGAATAGATCAGCACAAATTAAATGGATTAAATAAATAAAAAAATCGAATTTAATTGTTCACATTTGTAAGGCCCCGGCTGGGTAGTACAGGTGTGTATATGTCTATTTGTGTATGTACTTATTTCAGCATACATTAACAAATGTCTTTATTCTTTCTCGATATGCGGAAGTGTCAGGATTTTTCTCCTTTTAAGAGAGACATTTTTTTTTATATCCCTGGAATTTTTATGTATGTTTTTAAGTTTAATAATAAAAAATATGTGAATAAAATTTAAAATTGTGACAAATGCGAGGCGGAGACAAACTTCCGGTCTGCCACGTAATACGTTAATGTATTGCTCCGCATTTAAAAAATAAAATCTAAAGCCCTGTACGTTCGTTAGGGGCCACCACCGCGGATCATCCATACTACTCTGTCCTCTTTATCTGCCTCTTTCAAACCATCTACCTGCATGTCCTTCCTCTTTTCTTCTTCTTGGTGGCTCCATCCTCAGCATTCTCCTACCAATATACGCCATGTTCCTCCTCTGCACATGTCCAAACCATCTCAATCTTGCCACCCTCACTTCATGCGCTGTCTGTCTACTAAACTAGTTTCTAATCCTGTCCATCCTCATCACTACAAACATCTTCAGCTCTGCTACCTCCAGCTCCACCTCCTGTCTTTTACTCAATGCCACTTTCTCTAAACCCTACAGCATCTCAGGTCTCACCACAGTCCTATAAACTTTCCCTTTCACTCTCACAGATACTCTTCTATCACAAATCACTCCTGCTATCACTCTTCTCCACCCACTTCACCCTGCCTGCACTTTTTTCTTCACTTCTCTAACACACTCTCCATTACTTTGCACTGTTGACCCGAAATACATATACTTCTCCAACTTCTCCACCTCTTCTCCCTGCAACCGCACCACTCCACTGCCCTCCCTCTCATTCACACACACGTACTCTGTAGTACACACGTACTCCGTAGTCTCACTCCTACTGACTTTCATTCCCCTTCTCTCCAGCGTGTACCTCCACCTCTCCAGGCTCTTCTCAACCTGTTCCCTACTCTCACCACAAATCATAATATCCGCATAACATCCGCAAACATCATAGTCCACGGAGACTCCTGTCTGACCTCGTCCTTCAACCTGTTTATCACCAGTGCAAACAGGAAAGGGCTCAGAGCCGATCCTTTAAGCAGTTCCACATGAAAGAGAGAGCAAGGACATATATGAGGACAGTGTGATGTCAGACTGCTGTCACACTGTCCTCATACATGTCCATGCTCTCTCTTTCATCTACTATCAAAAGTCATGCGTGAACAGGACACTAAAAGGAGATGGCGCTCACGATCCAAATGTATTTTTTTTTTCCTCTCTCTGTGTCTTTTCAGGCTTTCACTTCTCAAATCGAATAAAAATAAAATCCACCCTGCCCCACATTCTGACCACAAACTACAAAACACACACAACATCTGCACAACCTTGATGTTTTTCTGTCTTCCTTTTGTCTTTCCATGATGCATGTTTTATCTTTACAAAGTGCTTAGATAAAAAAATCCTACAGAAAACAATAAATAAAGCTAAAAAAAATTATAATAAAAGCAGACAGCAGTTCTGTACAAAACAGAAACTGGTTAATGAGAGAGGCTGCATCAGCACTCTGTACTGGGTAGTAAGCAGAAAGGCATGGCTTAATGCATAACCAACCATCGAGACAATATATGATTTCAATTTTGTCAGCTGAGAACAGGAATCGGACACCATAATAGGCACCAGAACTTGGCAACTGAAAGACGAATCTTTGGATTCTACTGAGGTACACAGAGAAAGTCTCAGTCTTCACAGCCACAAGTTGTAAATCTTTTTTCGAATTTGGAAATTTCAGGATGCAGTAGAAGCAATCGCCGAAAGATTTTGAGGTTGACTCAATAATGTCAACATGAGCCAAAATCTCGAAGGAATTTTCCTTACAATTCGCGGAAGCCGTGTCATGCTGATTAAGTTTGTTTTGAAAGAGAAAGGACGTCCTCCTAATGTTCCAAATATAGTGTACATGATATGCAGTGTTGCTAATATGATCATAACAGACAATTGACCTCATTTTTTTTTTACCAGTTTAGCAGGCTGAGCTGGATTGTCCTTTCGATTTTGAACAACCTCATTCTACTGAGTTAATCAGTTGTATAATGCTTGTTCCCTTTTAAAATTCTTAACACCTGTTTTTTTTCACCTGAATTAGAGATTATTTTCTCGCAAATTCCGACTTTATTTCTCGCAAATTCCGACTTTATTTCTCGCAAATTCCGACTTTATTTCTCGCAAATTCCGACTTTATTTTTCGCAAATTCCGACTTTATTTCTTGAGATTACGTTTGCATAAGGCATCCGCAAATATAACACTCCATTTAAAAATATTAGTTAACTTAGTTACAAAAAAAACAGCACTGAATCTTTAGAATGTTTCAAGTGAAATAAATATGAATATATGAATTATATCAATGAATATTAATGAAAAATAAAAGATGTGCATTAAACTGAAAGAAAACGTAACACTCCAAATAAATGATAAAGTGATTCGCCTCTAGAGGCCGCTCTTGTACTATTTAACGCAACCCGGAAAAACTATCTGTATGAATTTTTGCCGATATTTCCAGGATTAATCTGCAAAACAGATGATTCATTCGACCTCTAATTGTCACGTTAATGACCAGGATCATGTTTTTTTGTTTGTTAGTTTTTTTTATAATGGAATAAACCCCTTTTAAACAGATACCGAATCGGGTTCTCTGTATGAAGGGCATCGCTGGCCATGTTTTCATCTACATTTTTTTCTTTCTCATTTCACAACAGCCTAATAATGTAACAAGTGCCAATAATGTGGTGATTCTGCCTGAGCTGGAGAACTGGACCTGGTATTGTGTAAGAGTGAAGTCTGTGGATGACTATTACAAGAAGATCAGTGATTTCAGCCCCACCTACTGCACTCAGACAGATGGTAAGTTTACAACAAGCGAAGAAAACAGAAATGGTTTAAAAAATAAAAACATTTCAAGGGAAAAAAATAAAAAAATTCACCAAATATTAAAATTTTATATATATATATATATATTTTATATATATTTGGGTTATTCTGCTCTTAAAGAATACAGACTCGGGTTCTAAATCTGACGACATTGAAAACAGCTTGAAAATTGTGTCGTTTAAAAATTTTAGAAAGCTCTTATGAAAGGTTTGTTTGTTGTATGGACAGGTTTGCTTTTCCATTGCACTTTCGCAAACAAACAAATAAAAGGCAAATACAACTTATCTGAGTGGCGTGCAGGCCCGCCCGCGAAAGCTCAAAGTTCACTCATCGGTCAGAGATACGGCGAGAGAAAAGAGGAAGTACGTGTAGACATCACGAAATGATCAGAACCAGCAAATGATGTGTACCTACTGAAAAGATTTTAGGAATTTTTAAGACTGGAAACGTTCCATGTGAATAAACTGGGAATTTACAATATTGCAGATAAAAAAATTAATCTTGCAGGATAATCTAAACAACCAGATTAAATGCAATTTGAGTTGAATTTCGACACATTTCTGCACCTTGACCTATCACATGCACACAGCACATTTACACGAGGCCTACTGAGGCCACGCCCCTACAACACACAATAATATTAATAATCCTGCACGCAACATAAAAAAATATATCTTGGTGATTATTTACATAAATTACATAAATATTACATAAACAAAATACAACATTATACAAACAATTAAAGTAAAAAATGTAACTGTATCAGTCTGCATGCATGTCAGTTTATGACCAAACAAAAAGTTTTTATATGAAACAGTTTATATAAATTTATCAAAATTTCTATTTAATTCCCATAAATTCCTAAAAGAAAATTCCCAAATTCTTTGTTTTTAGGACATTTTCCGGAAATTTCCCACCATTTTGCAATGAGAAAGGACCTTTACAGCTGATTTTCCAATGTAGGGTCAAATCTCAAATTCGATTAAAGGCTGAAAATAAATTATATTATCATAAACGTCCTCATGGTTCCTCATCATTTATGGTCATAATATTTTGGACTCTGAACTCTGGGAAAACAAAATCAGCTTTGCTCCTCACGCCCAAACTAATATTTTACACAATAGTAATAATATAAAGCTTAAAGTAACTTTTTATTAATCTCTAATAAAAGAATAATAATCAACTTTAACACAAGTAACCTGCTTAAAACAAGCATTGTGATTTTTTTCTCCCTGGTCCTTGGTACGATAGTAGGGTTCTGTGTATTAAGTGACTTATCAGCATTCAAGTTTTCTCATCGACTTGCCGATTCTGAATCATCTCGCGAGTTTCAGTGGGACCCAAGATGCAGTAAAGCCTCCCACACACACACACACGCAGTCATAAAGCTGGAACCTGGGAGTGTCAGAGTTGTGATTTGCATGGATGCTCATGCCGACGTGCTACCTCTTGCGCAACAAGATGTGTCGTCTATTTATGGACGTGATTTAGTTTTTTTTCCACCCATGAAACTTGCATACTAGTACATTTTATTTTTTGAAAAGATAATCCCGTAGTGTCTGCCTGTATTAAAAATAACACCAAACAAATAAGGAGAGGAAACCCGACTAATACGGGAAAGAATGACTTTGTTTGCCATGTCTTGGAAAGCATTGGAAAGTGAATGGAGAAGTCTCTGTGTTGGTAGTTTTCTTGCTTATTAGGGGGTAATTTACATTTTCTTTACATTGGATTTGCAAAAAATAAATGTCCAGGTGTGTCCCTTTACGACAAAACGACAAGACAAGACTTTTAACCATGGACTTTTGAACAACTGATATTGGTTCATTTTTTAGTGAGGTCCAGTGTCAGCAAGGTCCTGCACCAGTAAGGTTCCTTGCCAGCAAGGTTCGTTTTCATTAAGGTCCATTGCCAACAAGGTCCTAAACCAATAAGATCTAGAGCCAGTGAGATTGCCAGCAGGGTCCTGCACCAGTAAGCTCCAATGCCAGTAAGGTCCAGAGCCAGTAAGGTTCAATGCCGGCAAGATCCATTGCCCATAAAACCCATTGCCAGTTGGGTCCACTGACACCAAGGCCCAGTGCCAGTAAGGTCCAGTGTCAGTAGGGTCCATTTCCAGGGAGATCCATTGCCTGGTTTATCCAGCACCAGTAAGGTCCATTGCCAGTATGGTTCATTGCTGGCAAGATCACTGACAAAGCCAGTGAGATCCATTGCCAGCAAGATCCATTGCCAGCAGGGTCCTGCACCAGTAAGCTCCGTTGCCAGTAAGATCCAGAGCAAGTAAGGTTCATTGCCTGCAAGGTCTAGCACCGGCAAGATCCATTGCCCATAAAGCCCATTGCCAGTAGAGTCCACTGGCACCAAGGCCCAGCGCCAGTAAGGTCCAGTGTCAGTAGGGTCCATTGCCAGCGAAATCCATTGCCTGCTTTATCCAGCACCAGTAAGGTCCATTGCCAGTATGGTTCATTGCCGGCAAGATCGCTGACAAAGGTCCATTGGGCGGTAAGGTCCATGGCCAGTAATGGTGCTGTTGGACACATGATGCATTTTGTGTTTTCTTGTCATTTCTTTAAACAATTGAAATTTGTGTTGAAGGTCAGACCCCATACTGGCAGATTTTCCTGATCTTCCTGTTCTCACTGGTGCTGAGTTTCGGCGCGATTCTGTTGCTCTTCAGATACGTCTCAGAAGTGGTAAAGGTCATCAGGAGCACCTTCTACTCCAGGGTCCCACGGCCTGCACTCATCCAAGGGGTACAGAACCTTTTTTTTTTTTTTAAGTGGCCAGTAATGTACCAACAGTGGCACGACGGCAAAGAAAAGAGAGAAAAAATGAAGAACAAATTCTTCTAAAATGCCGAAATGGTTACTATATTAGAAAATAAAAAAATATATATTATATTATTTTATATATTTTTTTGCGTTTTTAGTTTTTGTACATATATTTTCTGTATTTTTTATACATTTTTTTAAACTATAAAAAAAAATTCTGCCGTTTTAATGTATATTGTCATTTTCCCATCCGCAGTTCCTGAGTGACATGCCCCGCTTATTATACGCCAATCCAGAGACGGAGATCTGCTTTGACAGGGTGGATCTTCTAACCCCCGAGCCTGAGGCCACCATGGTTGACGAGATCATCCTGGAGGTTCACCTGCCACCCGAGACCTCGCAGCAAAGTGACAGGACGCACAGCCGACACAGCAGCGGCGACTCCGGGGTTTATTCCAACGAAGGCTCGAGGCAGAACGAGTTTGGAGAAGGAAAGATGAACAAACTGGTAAAGGAGATATCTCGAGTCAACGAGCTGGACGAAGGCGTGCAAGACATGCGCGTGTAATCAGGCCGACAAGGGGAACGGCTTTGAACCTTCAGTGCCTCGTCTCGGACTTCGAACGACTCGTGACAGGGCTCCTACGCATTTTGAGAAAAGTATAGAATCTGATTTAAGGAATTTCCATGGAGAGAAAAAAAAGAACACAGCGTATTGAAAAAAACTCCATACTATTGCCCTATTCGCTTTTTCTAAAATATAAAATTAAGAATTAGTAAAAATTATTTTTTTACCTAAAAAATTTGAGTCTGGAAAAGTACAGAATTCAGAAAAATGTGTAGGAGCCCTGTTGTTGGGAGGGAACGAGGGAATGAGCCGATCTTTCTGCGAGACTAGTTATGTCGGAAAATAAATGAAGTGCCGCCTTAGGCCTGACTTTCCACACCCTTAGGACTGACGTTCAAAAGATCAGCACTTTATCGCTCTTTCTCACGTCTCCTTACTCATCATTTCCTCATGTTACTCTTTCACCCCATTAACTGCTGATGGGAATTGCTGAAAATGGAACTGCTGAAGGACATGGCATTAAAAGAGCCGAGCACTGCATATAAACGGATCGAGCTGCTGGAGCCATGATGTCAGAGACTGTGTTGGAAATCCTTTCACTTTCAGCTACACATTGTGATTTTTATGTTTCTCATGTATTTTGTAGCTTTGTTTAGTCATTGTATTGAACTCGTATCACTCATTTTAATACGATTCTTATAGAATCTGATCTTATTAACATCATATTACAATATTCGGTTGATACTTTTTACTTCTGGTTGAAAGGTGAAATAAAATCACCAGAAGGCACCTCAGTGTGTGTGTATGTGTGTGTGTGTAGGTGGATGGATGGATGGTCTCAGAGTTACGATGATTTGACTTACCATCTCCATAGTCCTTACAATCACCAGACTCCTGGATAGGCTCGGTTATGGGGGGGGTTTGTTAAAACTTAAAGGCCATGATGAAATTGTCACTTTGTGGCTTGGACCTGGTGCACACGTTATGAAAAGGCACTAGCTCTGTGGTTAAGATGTTGGACTTCCGATTGGAAGTCCCGGGATCCTTAGCAATGCCTTTAACCGTCAACTGCTCAGCTGTATAAATGAGATAGTGTGAGTCTCTTTGGTTAATGGCGTCTGTCTAAATGAACAAATGGAAATGTGAATTTAGCTGCAATAAATCTTATGTTACCTCTGTCCTTGTCATCTTTATACATTTACTACCATCAAGATTTCTCACCAAGAGCTGGTGTACTGATGATGGAAGAGTACGACCACTGCATCGAGAGAATATATATACAGTACAGACCAAAAGTTTGGACACACCTTCTCATTCAAAGAGTTTTCTTTATTTTCATGACTATTTTTAATGCTTTGTCAAATTTTTTACATTTATTAATTCTGATATTCTCTCATTTTTACAAGTTGGACGGTCGTAAAAAACACATCACTACATTTTGTACTCTGTATGAATGTGTATGTGACAAATAAAATTTTAATTTGAAGTAGTAAGGTCTTCTGGACCAGCTCTTCTTCTTCTCAAAAGTATTGGGTCACCTGCCCTCCTGGTGTATGTGGTTCTTTTCCAAACTGTCACTGCAAATCTCTCAACTGTCTTTAGATGGCGCTCTAATACAATTTCGCATTCACTTCAAACTTCAAAACCCAAACCTGTTTCAACACGGTGATTCCCCCTGAGCTCCTTGAAGTGTACATGCTTTGGAGAGGAAGATCTTGTTGAGCTCTGATCTCATCCCTACTGAACATCTTTGGGATGAATTTAAACGCTGACTGCACCCCAGGTCTCCTCACCTACATCAGTACCTGCCTTTCGTAACACCCTTGTGGCTGATGAACACAAATATCCATAAGCACACGCCAAAATCTAGTGGAACATCTTCCCAGAAGAGTGGAGAGAATTATAAGAACAAACTGGGACTAAATGTGGAATGCAATGCTCAAAAATCACATACCGTATTTATGACCAGGTGACCCAATACTTTTGGAAATATAGTGTAGATGTTATATAAACCTAATATAAAGGTGATTTTGCCTTGACATTGTTTTTGAATTGCCATATTCAAAC
Organism: Silurus asotus; assembly: GCA_024362625.1. NCBI lineage: Eukaryota > Metazoa > Chordata > Actinopteri > Siluriformes > Siluridae > Silurus > Silurus asotus. The sequence continues at coordinate 12,447,517 of MU545793.1, read as the reverse complement.
ACTCATAAAACATTTTCCTTTTTAGGTTTGTGCATTCATTCATTCATCAAGTCTTATTTACAGTCTCCACGTCTATTAGTGTACAATTATTAAGAAAAGTTATGTCAAAATCACTCCAAACATCAGTTCATTTTCAGTTGGATGAATAATTGCCAGATTGGGAAAAATTCCAGGAAATGATTCTTTTCTGAAATTCTGAACATTTTTGATTTATTGTTTGACTTAAAAATAAAAATTCTACTTCACACTGTACATGTGCAGATGAAGCATTATTTATTTTTTCTTATGAAATTCAGAAAAATAATAATAGTGTTTAGTTAAAATAATGTTGGAGAACTGGAGCCTCATCCAACAGACCTGCAGAAATACCAGTTACTTGATGCAGATGTTGTATGGAAGCTGTCAGATTCCTTGATGAAATAATGTTCTGCAGAAAGAAAGAAAAATGAGGTCAAACTGAACTGAAATGACGAAAGAAAGAAAGAAAGAAAGAAAGAAAGAAAGAAAGAAAGAAAGAAAGAAAGAAAAGGGGACTAAGAAAGAAAGAAAGAAAGAAAAGGGGAGTGATAAAAAAGGAAAAGGGGACTAAGAAAGAAAGAAAGAAAGAAAGAAAAAGAGACTAAGAAAGAAAAAAAGAAAAGGGGAGTGAGAAAGAAAGAAAGAAAGAAAGAAAGAAAGAAAGAAAGAAAGAAAGAAAAGGGGACAAGGGGACTAAGAAAGAAAGAAAGAAAGAAAGAAAAAAAAGGGGAGTGATAAAGAAGGAAAAGGGGACTAAGAAAGAAAGAAAGAAAGAAAAAGAGACTAAGAAAGAAAAAAAGAAAAGGGGAGTGATAAAGAAAGAAAGAAATTAAGTAAGAATAAAAGAAAGTAGGAAAGAAAGAAAGAAAAAAGAAAGGTTGACTGAGAAAGAAAGAAAGAAAAAGAAAGAAAGAAAGAAAGAAAGAAAGAAAGAAAGAAAGAAAGAAAGAAAGTAAGGGGGGATAAGAAAAAAGAAAGAAGGATAGAAAGAAAAGGTTGACTGAAAAAGAAAGAAAGAAAGAAAGAAAAAAAGAAAGAAAGATAGAAAAAAGTAAGAAAGAAAGGTTGACTGATAAAGAAAGAAAGAAACAAACAAACAAAGAAAGAAAGAAAGATAGAAAAAAAAGAAAGAAAGAAAGATAGAAAAAGAAAGAAAGAAAGAAAGAAAGAAAGACTTTCACTTTTACTATGATGAAGAATCATCATCTAGATTTCTTATTTTTCATTTCTTTTTTGAAGGTCTTTGCTCTGTGTGTGTGTACTTGCTTGTACACACACACACACACACACACACACACACACACACACACACACA